>JAWKAU010000158.1:0-315000 GCA_033398695.1 Orobanche coerulescens
GGTTTTAGGCGTCCAATTTTCGTCACCGGAAAATTATTTCAGAATCGGACGAATTTCTACCACAATGCTTCTATATGTGATATAAGATTGTTCACTCGGTCCTTCTCGAATGAACCATCACCAAATGGTCGGAATTTGGTGTCTTTTTACCGTTTTATACTTAATTTTAGGCGTCCAATTTTCGTCACCGGAAAATTATTTCAGAATCGAACGAATTTCTACCACAGTGCTTCTATATGTGATATAAGATTTTTTACGAGGTCCTTCTCGAATGAACCATCACCAAATGGTCGGAATTTGGGTGTCTTTTTACGGTTTTATACTTAGTTTTAAGCGTCATATTTTCGTCTACGGATAATTATTTCTGAATCGGACGAATTTCTACCACAGTGCTTCTATATGTGATAGATGATTTTTCACGAGGTCCTTCTCGAATGAACTATCACCAAATGGTCGGAATTGGGTGTCTTTTTACGGTTATATACTTAGTTTTAGGCGTCCAATTTTCGTAACCAGAAAATTATTTCAGAATCGGACGAATTTCTACCACAATGCTTCTATATGTGATATAAGATTGTTCACGTGGTCTTTCTCGAATGAACTATCACCAAATGGTTGTAATTGGGTGTCTTTTTACGGTTTTATACTTAGTTTTAGGCGTCAATTTTCGTCACCGAAAATTATTTCAGAATCGGACGAATTTCTACCACAATGCTTCTATATGTGATATAAGATTGTTCACGAGGTCCTTCTCGAATGAACTATCACCAAATGGTCGGAATTGGGTGTCTTTTTACGGTTTTATACTTAGTTTTAGGCGTCCAATTTTCGTCACCGAAAATTATTTCAATCGGACGAATTTCTACCACAATGCTTCTATATGTGATATAAGATTGTTCACGAGGTCCTTCTCGAATGAACTATCACCAAATGGTCGGAATTTGGGTGTCTTTTTACCGTTTTATACTTAGTTTTAGGCGTCCAATTTTCGTCACCGGAAAATTATTTCAGAATCGGACGAATTTCTACCACAATGCTTCTATATGTGATATAAGATTGTTCACGAGGTCCTTCTCGAATGAACTATCACCAAATGGTTGTAATTAGGTAGGGTGTCTTTTTACGGTTTTATACTTAGTTTTAGGCGTCCAATTTTCGTCACCGGAAAATTATTTCAGAATCGGACGAATTTCTACCACAGTGCTTCTATATGTGATATAAGATTGTTCACGTGGTCTTTCTCGAATGAACTATCACCAAATGGTTGTAATTAGGGTGTCTTTTTACGGTTTTATACTTAGTTTTAGGCGTCCAATTTTCGTCACCGAAAATTATTTGAATCGGACGAATTTCTACCACAATGCTTCTATATGTGATATAAGATTGTTCACGAGGTCCTTCTCGAATGAACTATCACCAAATGGTCGGAATTTGGGTGTCTTTTACGATTTTATACTTAGTTTTAGGCGTCCAATTTTCGTCACCGAAAATTATTTCAATCGGACGAATTTCTACCACAATGCTTCTATATGTGATATAAGATTGTTCACGAGGTCCTTCTCGAATGAACTATCACCAAATGGTCGGAATTGGGTGTCTTTTTAAGGTTTTATACTTGGATTTAGGCGACCAATTATCGTCACCGGAAAATAATTTGAGAATCGGACGAATATCTACCACACTGCTTCTATATGTGATATAAGATAGTTCACGCTGACCTTCTCGAAAGAACTATCAACAAATGGTCGGAATTGGGTGTCTTTTTACGATTTTATACTTAGTTTTAGGCGTCCAATTTTCGTCACCTAAAATTATTTTAATCGGACTAATTTCTACCACAATGCTTCTATATGTGATATAAGATTGTTCATGTGGTCTTTCTCGAATGAACTATCACCAAATGGTTGTAATTAGGGTGTCTTTTACGGTTTTATACTTAGTTTTAGGCGTCCAATTTTTGTCACCGAAAATTATTTGAATCGGACGAATTTCTACCACAAGGCTTCTATATGTGATATAAGATTGTTCACGAGGTCCTTATCGAATGAACTATCACCAAATGGTCGGAATTGGGTGTCTTTTTACGATTTTATACTTAGTTTTAGGCGCCCAATTTTCGTCACCGAAAATTATTTTAATCGGACGAATTTCTACCACAGTTCTTCTATATGTGATATAAGATTGTTCACGAGGTCCTTCTCGAATGAACTATATCCAAATGGTCGGAATTTGGGTGTCTTTTTACGGTTTTATACTTAGTTTTTAGGCGTCCAATTTTCGTCACCGGAAAATTATTTCAGATCGGACGAATTTCTACCACAGTGCGTCTCTATGTGATATAATATTGTTCACGCGGTCCTTCTCGAATGAACTATCACCAAATGGTCGGAATTTGGGTGTCTTTTACGATTTTATACTTAGTTTTAGGCGTCCAATTTTCGTCACCGAAAATTATTTGAGAATCGAAAGACTTTCTACCACAGTGCTTCTATATGTGATATAAGATTGTTCACGAGGTCCTTCTCGAATGAACTATCACCAAATGGTCGGAATTTGGGTGTCTTTTTACGATTTTATACTTAGTTTTAGGCGTCCAATTTTCGTCACCGGAAAATTATTTCAGAATCGGACGAATTTCTACCACAATGCTTCTAAATGTGATATAAGATTGTTCACCCGGTCCTTCTCGAATGAACCATCACCAAATGGTCGGAATTTGGGTGTCTTTTTATGGTTTTATACTTAGTTTTAAGCGTCCAATTTTTGTCACTGGAAAATTATTTCAGAATCGGACGAATTTCTACCACAGTGCTTCTATATGTGATATAAGATTGTTCACGAGGTCCTTCTCGAATGAACTATCACCAAATGGTCGGAATTTGGGTGTCTTTTTACCGTTTTATACTTAGTTTTAGGCGTCCAATTTTCACCGGAAAATTATTTCAGAATCGGACGAATTTCTACCACAGTGCTTCTATATGTGATATAAGATTGTTCATGTGGTCTTTCTCGAATGAACTATCACCAAATGGTTGTAATTAGGGTGTCTTTTTACGGTTTTATACTTAGTTTTAGGCGTCCAATTTTTGTCACCGGAAAATTATTTCAGAATCGGACGAATTTCTACCACAGTGCTTCTATATGTGATATAAGATTGTTCACGAGGTCCTTATCGAATGAACTATCACCAAATGGTCGGAATCAGGGTGTCTTTTTACGGTTTTATACTTAGTTTTTAGGCGTCCAATTTTTGTCACCGGAAAATTATTTCAGAATCGGACGAATTTCTACCACAGTGCTTCTATATGTGATATAAGATTGTTCATGTGGTCTTTCTCGAATGAACTATCACCAAATGGTTGTAATTAGGGTGTCTTTTTACGGTTATATACGTAGTTTTAGGCGTCAATTTTTGTCACCGGAAAATTATTTCAGAATCGGACGAATTTCTACCACAGTGCTTCTATATGTGATATAAGATTGTTCACGAGGTCCTTCTCGAATGAACTATCACCAAATGGTCGGAATCTGGGTGTCTTTTTACGGTTTTATAAGGTTTTTAGGCGTCCAATTTTCGTCACCGGAAAATTATTTCAGAATCGGACGAATTTCTACCACAGTGCTTCTATATGTGATATAAGATTGTTCATGTGGTCTTTCTCGAATGAACTATCACCAAATGGTTGTAATTAGGGTGTCTTTTTACGGTTTTATACTTAGTTTTAGGCGTCCAATTTTCGTCACCGGAAAATTATTTCAGAATCGGACGAATTTCTACCACAGTGCTTCTATATGTGATATAAGATTGTTCATGTGGTCTTTCTCGAATGAACTATCACCAAATGGTTGTAATTAGGGTGTCTTTTTACGGTTTTATACTTAGTTTTAGGCGTCCAATTTTTGTCACCGGAAAATTATTTCAGAATCGGACGAATTTCTACCACAATGCTTCTATATGTGATATAAGATTGTTCACGAGGTCCTTCTCGAATGAACTATCACCAAATGGTCGGAATTTGGGTGTCTTTTTACGATTTTATACTTAGTTTTAGGCGTCCAATTTTCACACCGAAAATTATTTCGACTCGGACGAATTTCTACCACAATGCTTCTATATGTGATATAAGATTGTTCACGAGGTCCTTCTCGAATGAACTATCACCAAATGGTCGGAATTTGGGTGTCTTTTTACCGTTTTATACTTAGTTTTAGGCGTCCAATTTTCGTCACCGGAAAATTATTTCAGAATCGGACGAATTTCTACCACAGTGCTTCTATATGTGATATAATATTGTTCACGCGGTCCTTCTCGAATGAACTATCACCAAATGGTCGGAATTTGGGTGTCTTTTTACGATTTTATACTTAGTTTTAGGCGTCCAATTTTCGTCACCGGAAAATTATTTGAGAATCGAAAGAATTTCTACCACAGTGCTTCTATATGTGATATAAGATTGTTCACGAGGTCCTTCTCGAATGAACTATCACCAAATGGTCGGAATTTGGGTGTCTTTTTACGATTTTATACTTAGTTTTAGGCGTCCAATTTTCATCACCGGAAAATTATTTCAGAATCGGATGAATTTCTACCACAATGCTTCTATATGTGATATAAGATTGTTCACCCGGTCCTTCTCGAATGAACCATCACCAAATGGTCGGAATTTGGGTGTCTTTTTACGGTTTTATACTTAGTTTTAAGCGTCCAATTTTTGTCACCGGAAAATTATTTCAGAATCGGACGAATTTCTACCACAGTGCTTCTATATGTGATATAAGATTGTTCACGAGGTCCTTCTCGAATGAACTATCACCAAATGGTCGGAATTTGGGTGTCTTTTTACCGTTTTATACTTAGTTTTAGGCGTCCAATTTTCGTCACCGGAAAATTATTTCAGAATCGGACGAATTTCTACCACAGTGCTTCTATATGTGATATAAGATTGTTCACGTGGTCTTTCTCGAATGAACTATCACCAAATGGTTGTAATTAGGGTGTCTTTTTACGGTTTTATACTTAGTTTTAGGCGTCCAATTTTTGTCACCGGAAAATTATTTCAGAATCGGACGAATTTCTACCACAGTGCTTCTATATGTGATATAAGATTGTTCACGAGGTCCTTCTCGAATGAACTATCACCAAATGGTCAGAATCTGGGTGTCTTTTTACGATTTTATACTTAGTTTTAGGCGTCCAATTTTCGTCACCGGAAAATTATTTCAGAATCGGACGAATTTCTACCACAATGCTTCTATATGTGATATAAGATTGTTCACGAGGTCCTTCTCGAATGAACTATCACCAAATGGTCGGAATTTGGGTGTCTTTTTACGGTTTTATACTTAGTTTTAGGCGTCCAATTTTCGTCACCGAAAAATTATTTGAGAATCGGACGAATTTCTACCACAATGCTTCTATATGTGATATAAGATTGTTCACGCGGTCCTTCTCGAATGAACTATCACCAAATGGTCGGAATTTGGGTGTCTTTTTACGATTTTATACTTAGTTTTAGGCGTCCAATTTTCGTCACCGGAAAATTATTTCAGAATCGGACGAATTTCTACCACAATGCTTCTATATGTGATATAAGATTGTTCATGTGGTCTTTCTCGAATGAACTATCACCAAATGGTTGTAATTAGGGTGTCTTTTTACGGTTTTATACTTAGTTTTAGGCGTCCAATTTTTGTCACCGGAAAATTATTTCAGAATCGGACGAATTTCTACCACAGTGCTTCTATATGTGATATAAGATTGTTCACGAGGTCCTTCTCGAATGAACTATCACCAAATGGTCGGAATCTGGGTGTCTTTTTACGGTTTTATAAGGTTTTTAGGCGTCCAATTTTCGTCACCGGAAAATTATTTCAGAATCGGACGAATTTCTACCACAGTGCTTCTATATGTGATATAAGATTGTTCATGTGGTCTTTCTCGAATGAACTATCACCAAATGGTTGTAATTAGGGTGTCTTTTTACGGTTTTATACTTAGTTTTAGGCGTCCAATTTTTGTCACCGGAAAATTATTTCAGAATCGGACGAATTTCTACCACAGTGCTTCTATATGTGATATAAGATTGTTCATGTGGTCTTTCTCGAATGAACTATCACCAAATGGTTGTAATTAGGGTGTCTTTTTACGGTTTTATACTTAGTTTTAGGCGTCCAATTTTTGTCACCGGAAAATTATTTCAGAATCGGACGAATTTCTACCACAGTGCTTCTATATGTGATATAAGATTGTTCACGAGGTCCTTCTCGAATGAACTATCACCAGATGGTCGGAATCTGGGTGTCTTTTTACGATTTTATACTTGGTTTTAGGCGTCCAATTTTCGTCACCGGAAAATTATTTCAGAATCGGACGAATTTCTACCACAGTGCTTCTATATGTGATATAAGATTGTTCACGAGGTCCTTCTCGAATGAACTATCACCAAATGGTCGGAATTTGGGTGTCTTTTTACCGTTTTATACTTAGTTTTAGGCGTCCAATTTTCGTCACCGGAAAATTATTTCAGAATCGGACGAATTTCTACCACAGTTCTTCTATATGTGATATAATATTGTTCACGCGGTCCTTCTCGAATGAACTATCACCAAATGGTCGGAATTTGGGTGTCTTTTTACGATTTTATACTTAGTTTTAGGCGTCCAATTTTCGTCACCGGAAAATTATTTGAGAATCGAAAGAATTTCTACCACAGTGCTTCTATATGTGATATAAGATTGTTCACGAGGTCCTTCTCGAATGAACTATCACCAAATGGTCGGAATTTGGGTGTCTTTTTACGATTTTATACTTAGTTTTAGGCGTCCAATTTTCATCACCGGAAAATTATTTCAGAATCGGATGAATTTCTACCACAATGCTTCTATATGTGATATAAGATTGTTCACCCGGTCCTTCTCGAATGAACCATCACCAAATGGTCGGAATTTGGGTGTCTTTTTACGGTTTTATACTTAGTTTTAAGCGTCCAATTTTTGTCACCGGAAAATTATTTCAGAATCGGACGAATTTCTACCACAGTGCTTCTATATGTGATATAAGATTGTTCACGAGGTCCTTCTCGAATGAACTATCACCAAATGGTCGGAATTTGGGTGTCTTTTTACCGTTTTATACTTAGTTTTAAGCGTCCAATTTTCGTCACCGGAAAATTATTTCAGAATCGGACGAATTTCTACCACAGTGCTTCTATATGTGATATAAGATTGTTCACCCGGCCCTTCTCGAATGAACCATCACCAAATGGTCGGATTTTATACTTAGTTTTAGGCGTCCAATTTTTAAGATTGTTCATGTGGTCTTTCTCGAATGAACTATCACCAAATGGTTGTAATTAGGGTGTCTTTTTACGGTTTTATACTTAGTTTTAGGCGTCCAATTTTTGTCACCGGAAAATTATTTCAGAATCGGACGAATTTCTACCACAGTGCTTCTATATGTGATATAAGATTGTTCACGAGGTCCTTCTCGAATGAACTATCACCAAATGGTCGGAATCTGGGTGTCTTTTTACGATTTTATACTTAGTTTTAGGCGTCCAATTTTCGTCACCGGAAAATTATTTCAGAATCGGACGAATTTCTACCACAATGCTTCTATATGTGATATAAGATTGTTCACGAGGTCCTTCTCGAATGAACTATCACCAAATGGTCGGAATTTGGGTGTCTTTTTACGGTTTTATACTTAGTTTTAGGTGTCCAATTTTCGTCACCGAAAAATTATTTGAGAATCGGACGAATTTCTACCACAGTGCTTCTATATGTGATATAAGATTGTTCACGCGGTCCTTCTCGAATGAACTATCACCAAATGGTCGGAATTTGGGTGTCTTTTTACGATTTTATACTTAGTTTTAGGCGTCCAATTTTCGTCACCGGAAAATTATTTCAGAATCGGACGAATTTCTACCACAATGCTTCTATATGTGATATAAGATTGTTCATGTGGTCTTTCTCGAATGAACTATCACCAAATGGTTGTAATTAGGGTGTCTTTTTACGGTTTTATACTTAGTTTTAGGCGTCCAATTTTTGTCACCGGAAAATTATTTCAGAATCGGACGAATTTCTACCACAGTGCTTCTATATGTGATATAAGATTGTTCACGAGGTCCTTCTCGAATGAACTATCACCAAATGGTCGGAATCTGGGTGTCTTTTTACGATTTTATACTTAGTTTTAGGCGTCCAATTTTCGTCACCGGAAAATTATTTCAGAATCGGACGAATTTCTACCACAGTTCTTCTATATGTGATATAAGATTGTTCACGAGGTCCTTCTCGAATGAACTATCACCAAATGGTCGGAATTTGGGTGTCTTTTTACCGTTTTATACTTAGTTTTAGGCGTCCAATTTTCGTCACCGGAAAATTATTTCAGAATCGGACGAATTTCTACCACAGTGATTCTATATGTGATATAATATTGTTCACGCGGTCCTTCTCGAATGAACTATCACCAAATGGTCGGAATTTGGGTGTCTTTTTACGATTTTATATTTAGTTTTAGGCGTCCAATTTTCGTCACCGAAAATTATTTGAGAATCGAAAGAATTTCTACCACAGTGCTTCTATATGTGATATAAGATTGTTCACGAGGTCCTTCTCGAATGAACTATCACCAAATGGTCGGAATTTGGGTGTCTTTTTACGATTTTATACTTAGTTTTAGGCGTCCAATTTTCGTCACCGGAAAATTATTTCAGAATCGGACGAATTTCTACCACAATGCTTCTATATGTGATATAAGATTGTTCACCCGGTCCTTCTCGAATGAACCATCACCAAATGGTCGGAATTTGGGTGTCTTTTTACGGTTTTATACTTAGTTTTAAGCGTCCAATTTTCGTCACCGGAAAATTATTTCAGGCGGACGAATTTCTACCACAGTGCTTCTATATGTGATATAAGATTGTTCACGAGGTCCTTCTCGAATGAACTATCACCAAATGGTCGGAATTTGGGTGTCTTTTTACCGTTTTATACTTAGTTTTAGGCGTCCAATTTTCGTCACCGGAAAATTATTTCAGAATCGGACGAATTTCTACCACAGTGCTTCTATATGTGATATAAGATTGTTCACGTGGTCTTTCTCGAATGAACTATCACCAAATGGTTGTAATTAGGGTGTCTTTTTACGGTTTTATACTTAGTTTTAGGCGTCCAATTTTTGTCACCGGAAAATTATTTCAGAATCGGACGAATTTCTACCACAGTGCTTCTATATGTGATATAAGATTGTTCACGAGGTCCTTCTCGAATGAACTATCACCAAATGGTCGGAATCTGGGTGTCTTTTTACGGTTTTATACTTAGTTTTAGGCGTCCAATTTTCGTCACCGGAAAATTATTTCAGAATCGGACGAATTTCTACCACAGTGCTTCTATATGTGATATAAGATTGTTCATGTGGTCTTTCTCGAATGAACTATCACCAAATGGTTGTAATTAGGGTGTCTTTTTACGGTTTTATACTTAGTTTTAGGCGTCCAATTTTTGTCACCGGAAAATTATTTCAGAATCGGACGAATTTCTACCACAGTGCTTCTATATGTGATATAAGATTGTTCACTAGGTCCTTCTCGAATGAACTATCACCAAATGGTCGGAATCTGGGTGTCTTTTTACGGTTTTATAAGGTTTTTAGGCGTCCAATTTTCGTCACCGGAAAATTATTTCAGAATCGGACGAATTTCTACCACAATGCTTCTATATGTGATATAAGATTGTTCACGTGGTCCTTATCGAATGAACTATCACCAAATGGTCGTAATTTGGGTGTCTTTTTACCGTTTTATACTTAGTTTTAGGCGTCCAATTTTCGTCACCGGAAAATTATTTCAGAATCGGACGAATTTCTACCACAATGCTTCTATATGTGATATAAGATTGTTCACGAGGTCCTTCTCGAATGAACTATTACCAAATGGTCGGAATTTGGGTGTCTTTTTACGGTTTTATACTTAGTTTTAGGCGTCCAATTTTCGTCACCGGAAAATTATTTCAGAATCGGACGAATTTCTACCACAGTGCTTCTATATGTGATATAAGATTGTTCACGAGGTCCTTCTCGAATGAACTATCACCAAATGGTCGGAATTTGGGTGTCTTTTTACCGTTTTATACTTAGTTTTAGGCGTCCAATTTTCGTCACCGGAAAATTATTTCAGAATCGGACGAATTTCTACCACAGTGCTTCTATATGTGATATAATATTGTTCACGCGGTCCTTCTCGAATGAACTATCACCAAATGGTCGGAATTTGGGTGTCTTTTTACGATTTTATACTTAGTTTTAGGCGTCCAATTTTCGTCACCGGAAAATTATTTCAGAATCGGACGAATTTCTACCACAGTTCTTCTATATGTGATATAAGATTGTTCACGAGGTCCTTCTCGAATGAACTATCACCAAATGGTCGGAATTTGGGTGTCTTTTTACCGTTTTATACTTAGTTTTAGGCGTCCAATTTTCGTCACCGGAAAATTATTTCAGAATCGGACGAATTTCTACCACAGTGCTTCTATATGTGATATAATATTGTTCACGCGGTCCTTCTCGAATGAACTATCACCAAATGGTCGGAATTTGGGTGTCTTTTTACGATTTTATACTTAGTTTTAGGCGTCCAATTTTCGTCACCGGAAAATTATTTGAGAATCGAAAGAATTTCTACCACAGTGCTTCTATATGTGATATAAGATTGTTCACGAGGTCCTTCTCGAATGAACTATCACCAAATGGTCGGAATTTGGGTGTCTTTTTACGATTTTATACTTAGTTTTAGGCGTCCAATTTTCGTCACCGGAAAATTATTTCAGAATCGGACGAATTTCTACCACAATGCTTCTATATGTGATATAAGATTGTTCACCCGGTCCTTCTCGAATGAACCATCACCAAATGGTCGGAATTTGGGTGTCTTTTTACGGTTTTATACTTAGTTTTAAGCGTCCAATTTTTGTCACCGGAAAATTATTTCAGAATCGGACGAATTTCTACCACAGTGCTTCTATATGTGATATAAGATTGTTCACGAGGTCCTTCTCGAATGAACTATCACCAAATGGTCGGAATTTGGGTGTCTTTTTACCGTTTTATACTTAGTTTTAGGCGTCCAATTTTCGTCACCGGAAAATTATTTCAGAATCGGACGAATTTCTACCACAGTGCTTCTATATGTGATATAAGATTGTTCACGTGGTCTTTCTCGAATGAACTATCACCAAATGGTTGTAATTAGGGTGTCTTTTTACGGTTTTATACTTAGTTTTAGGCGTCCAATTTTTGTCACCGGAAAATTATTTCAGAATCGGACGAATTTCTACCACAGTGCTTCTATATGTGATATAAGATTGTTCACGAGGTCCTTCTCGAATGAACTATCACCAAATGGTCGGAATCTGGGTGTCTTTTTACGGTTTTATACTTAGTTTTTAGGCGTCCAATTTTCGTCACCGGAAAATTATTTCAGAATCGGACGAATTTCTACCACAGTGCTTCTATATGTGATATAAGATTGTTCATGTGGTCTTTCTCGAATGAACTATCACCAAATGGTTGTAATTAGGGTGTCTTTTTACGGTTTTATACTTAGTTTTAGGCGTCCAATTTTTGTCACCGGAAAATTATTTCAGAATCGGACGAATTTCTACCACAGTGCTTCTATATGTGATATAAGATTGTTCACGAGGTCCTTCTCGAATGAACTATCACCAAATGGTCGGAATCTGGGTGTCTTTTTACGGTTTTATACTTAGTTTTTAGGCGTCCAATTTTCGTCACCGGAAAATTATTTCAGAATCGGACGAATTTCTACCACAGTGCTTCTATATGTGATATAAGATTGTTCACGAGGTCCTTCTCGAATGAACTATCACCAAATGGTCGGAATTTGGGTGTCTTTTTACCGTTTTATACTTAGTTTTAGGCGTCCAATTTTCGTCACCGGAAAATTATTTCAGAATCGGACGAATTTCTACCACAGTGCTTCTATATGTGATATAAGATTGTTCACGTGGTCTTTCTCGAATGAACTATCACCAAATGGTTGTAATTAGGGTGTCTTTTTACCGTTTTATACTTAGTTTTAGGCGTCCAATTTTCGTCACCGGAAAATTATTTCAGAATCGGACGAATTTCTACCACAGTGCTTCTATATGTGATATAATATTGTTCACGCGGTCCTTCTCGAATGAACTATCACCAAATGGTCGGAATTTGGGTGTCTTTTTACGATTTTATACTTAGTTTTAGGCGTCCAATTTTCGTCACCGGAAAATTATTTGAGAATCGAAAGAATTTCTACCACAGTGCTTCTATATGTGATATAAGATTGTTCACGAGGTCCTTCTCGAATGAACTATCACCAAATGGTCGGAATTTGGGTGTCTTTTTACGATTTTATACTTAGTTTTAGGCGTCGATTTTCGTCACCGAAAATTATTTGAATCGGACGAATTTCTACCACAATGCTTCTATATGTGATATAAGATTGTTCACCCGGTCCTTCTCGAATGAACCATCACCAAATGGTCGGAATTTGGGTGTCTTTTTACGGTTTT
The DNA here is from genome assembly GCA_033398695.1 of Orobanche coerulescens. Lineage (NCBI taxonomy): Eukaryota > Viridiplantae > Streptophyta > Magnoliopsida > Lamiales > Orobanchaceae > Orobanche > Orobanche coerulescens. The sequence continues at coordinate 12,586 of JAWKAU010000158.1, forward strand.
ATACTTAGTTTTAAGCGTCCAATTTTTGTCACCAGAAAATTATTTCAGAATCGGACGAATTTCTACCACAGTTCTTCTATATGTGATATAAGATTGTTCACGAGGTCCTTCTCGAATGAACTATCACCAAATGGTCGGAATTTGGGTGTCTTTTTACCGTTTTATACTTAGTTTTAGGCGTCCAATTTTCGTCACCGGAAAATTATTTCAGAATCGGATGAATTTCTACCACAGTGCTTCTATATGTGATATAAGATTGTTCATGTGGTCTTTCTCGAATAAACTATCACCAAATGGTTGTAATTAGGGTGTCTTTTTACGGTTTTATACTTAGTTTTAGGCGTCCAATTTTTGTCACCGGAAAATTATTTCAGAATCGGACGAATTTCTACCACAGTGCTTCTATATGTGATATAAGATTGTTCACGAGGTCCTTCTCGAATGAACTATCACCAAATGGTCGGAATCTGGGTGTCTTTTTACGGTTTTATACTTAGTTTTTAGGCGTCCAATTTTCGTCACCGGAAAATTATTTCAGAATCGGACGAATTTCTACCACAGTGCTTCTATATGTGATATAAGATTGTTCATGTGGTCTTTCTCGAATGAACTATCACCAAATGGTTGTAATTAGGGTGTCTTTTTACGGTTTTATACTTAGTTTTAGGCGTCCAATTTTTGTCACCGGAAAATTATTTCAGAATCGGACGAATTTCTACCACAGTGCTTCTATATGTGATATAAGATTGTTCACTAGGTCCTTCTCGAATGAACTATCACCAAATGGTCGGAATCTGGGTGTCTTTTTACGGTTTTATAAGGTTTTTAGGCGTCCAATTTTCGTCACCGGAAAATTATTTCAGAATCGGACGAATTTCTACCACAATGCTTCTATATGTGATATAAGATTGTTCACGTGGTCCTTATCGAATGAACTATCACCAAATGGTCGTAATTTGGGTGTCTTTTTACCGTTTTATACTTAGTTTTAGGCGTCCAATTTTCGTCACCGGAAAATTATTTCAGAATCGGACGAATTTCTACCACAATGCTTCTATATGTGATATAAGATTGTTCACGAGGTCCTTCTCGAATGAACTATCACCAAATGGTCGGAATTTGGGTGTCTTTTTACAGTTTTATACTTAGTTTTAGGCGTCCAATTTTCGTCACCGGAAAATTATTTGAGAATCGGACGAATTTCTACCACAGTGCTTCTATATGTGATATAAGATTGTTCACGAGGTCCTTCTCGAATGAACTATCACCAAATGGTCGGAATTTGGGTGTCTTTTTACCGTTTTATACTTAGTTTTAGGCGTCCAATTTTCGTCACCGGAAAATTATTTCAGAATCGGACGAATTTCTACCACAGTGCTTCTATATGTGATATAATATTGTTCACGCGGTCCTTCTCGAATGAACTATCACCAAATGGTCGGAATTTGGGTGTCTTTTTACGATTTTATACTTAGTTTTAGCGTCCAATTTTCGTCACCGGAAAATTATTTGAGAATCGAAAGAATTTCTACCACAGTGCTTCTATATGTGATATAAGATTGTTCACGAGGTCCTTCTCGAATGAACTATCACCAAATGGTCGGAATTTGGGTGTCTTTTTACGATTTTATACTTAGTTTTAGGCGTCCAATTTTCATCACCGGAAAATTATTTCAGAATCGGACGAATTTCTACCACAATGCTTCTATATGTGATATAAGATTGTTCACCCGGTCCTTCTCGAATGAACCATCACCAAATGGTCGGAATTTGGGTGTCTTTTTACGGTTTTATACTTAGTTTTAAGCGTCCAATTTTTGTCACCGGAAAATTATTTCAGAATCGGACGAATTTCTACCACAGTGCTTCTATATGTGATATAAGATTGTTCACGAGGTCCTTCTCGAATGAACTATCACCAAATGGTCGGAATTTGGGTGTCTTTTTACCGTTTTATACTTAGTTTTAGGCGTCCAATTTTCGTCACCGGAAAATTATTTCAGAATCGGACGAATTTCTACCACAGTGCTTCTATATGTGATATAAGATTGTTCACGTGGTCTTTCTCGAATGAACTATCACCAAATGGTTGTAATTAGGGTGTCTTTTTACGGTTTTATACTTAGTTTTAGGCGTCCAATTTTTGTCACCGGAAAATTATTTCAGAATCGGACGAATTTCTACCACAGTGCTTCTATATGTGATATAAGATTGTTCACGAGGTCCTTCTCGAATGAACTATCACCAAATGGTCGGAATCTGGGTGTCTTTTTACGATTTTATACTTAGTTTTAGGCGTCCAATTTTCGTCACCGGAAAATTATTTCAGAATCGGACGAATTTCTACCACAGTGCTTCTATATGTGATATAAGATTGTTCACGTGGTCTTTCTCGAATGAACTATCACCAAATGGTTGTAATTAGGGTGTCTTTTTACGGTTTTATACTTAGTTTTAGGCGTCCAATTTTTGTCACCGGAAAATTATTTCAGAATCGGACGAATTTCTACCACAGTGCTTCTATATGTGATATAAGATTGTTCACGAGGTCCTTCTCGAATGAACTATCACCAAATGGTCGGAATCTGGGTGTCTTTTTACGATTTTATACTTAGTTTTAGGCGTCCAATTTTCGTCACCGAAAATTATTTGAATCGGGAATTTCTACCACAATGCTTCTATATGTGATTTAAGATTGTTCACGAGGTCCTTCTCGAATGAACTATCACCAAATGGTCGGAATTTGGGTGTCTTTTTACGGTTTTATACTTAGTTTTAGGCGTCCAATTTTCGTCACCGAAAAATTATTTGAGAATCGGACGAATTTCTACCACAGTGCTTCTATATGTGATATAAGATTGTTCACGCGGTCCTTCTCGAATGAACTATCACCAAATGGTCGGAATTTGGGTGTCTTTTTACGATTTTATACTTAGTTTTAGGCGTCCAATTTTCGTCACCGGAAAATTATTTCAGAATCGGACGAATTTCTACCACAGTGCTTCTATATGTGATATAAGATTGTTCACCCGGTCCTTCTCGAATGAACCATCACCAAATGGTCGGAATTTGGGTGTCTTTTTACCGTTTTATACTTAGTTTTAAGCGTCCAATTTTCGTCACCGGAAAATTATTTCAGAATCGGACGAATTTCTACCACAATGCTTCTATATGTGATATAAGATTGTTCACGAGGTCCTTCTCGAATGAACTATCACCAAATGGTCGGAATTTGGGTGTCTTTTTACCGTTTTATATTTAGTTTTAGGCGTCCAATTTTCGTCACCGGAAAATTATTTCAGAATCGGACGAATTTCTACCACAGTGCTTCTATATGTGATATAATATTGTTCACGCGGTCCTTCTCGAATGAACTATCACCAAATGGTCGGAATTTGGGTGTCTTTTTACGATTTTATACTTAGTTTTAGGCGTCCAATTTTCGTCACCGGAAAATTATTTGAGAATCGAAAGAATTTCTACCACAGTGCTTCTATATGTGATATAAGATTGTTCACGAGGTCCTTCTCGAATGAACTATCACCAAATGGTCGGAATTTGGGTGTCTTTTTACGATTTTATACTTAGTTTTAGGCGTCCAATTTTCGTCACCGGAAAATTATTTCAGAATCGGACGAATTTCTACCACAATGCTTCTATATGTGATATAAGATTGTTCACCCGGTCCTTCTCGAATGAACCATCACCAAATGGTCGGAATTTGGGTGTCTTTTTACGGTTTTATACTTAGTTTTAAGCGTCCAATTTTCGTCACCGGAAAATTATTTCAGAATCGGACGAATTTCTACCACAATGCTTCTATATGTGATATAAGATTGTTCACGTGGTCCTTATCGAATGAACTATCACCAAATGGTCGTAATTTGGGTGTCTTTTTACCGTTTTATACTTAGTTTTAGGCGTCCAATTTTCGTCACCGGAAAATTATTTCAGAATCGGACGAATTTCTACCACAATGCTTCTATATGTGATATAAGATTGTTCACGAGGTCCTTCTCGAATGAACTATCACCAAATGGTCGGAATTTGGGTGTCTTTTTACGGTTTTATACTTAGTTTTAGGCGTCCAATTTTCGTCACCGGAAAATTATTTGAGAATCGGACGAATTTCTACCACAGTGCTTCTATATGTGATATAAGATTGTTCACGCGGTCCTGCTCGAATGAACTATCACCAAATGGTCGGAATTTGGGTGTCTTTTTACGATTTTATACTTAGTTTTAGGCGTCCAATTTTCGTCACCGGAAAATTATTTCAGAATCGGACGAATTTCTACCACAATGCTTCTATATGTGATATAAGGTTGTTCACCCGGTCCTTCTCGAATGAACCATCACCAAATGGTCGGAATTTGGGTGTCTTTTTACGGTTTTATACTTAGTTTTAGGCGTCCAATTTTTGTCACCGGAAAATTATTTCAGAATCGGACGAATTTCTACCACAGTGCTTCTATATGTGATATAAGATTGTTCACGAGGTCCTTCTAGAATGAACTATCACCAAATGGTCGGAATTTGGGTGTCTTTTTACCGTTTTATACTTGTAACACCCCCAAAACCATATGGGAATATTACAGGCCGTAGACCCTTTCCACAAGGATCTACCAGGCTAAACATCCGTAAACAACCAAATGCTTGCCCGACCAGGGTCAAACAATAAAATGATACAGACCGATGTGGTCACTTACACGTGAATACACAGACCGATGAGGTCACACAACCCAATTGATAAAACTGACTTAAATAACATTACCCACACAGGGGTTGAAATACAATCTGACGGAAGACGAAATCAACTCGACAACACAACAAAAATCAAAATAACTCTCGACTCATGATTAGTATCGTAGCTCGTCATCCTCTTGTGCCAATCCTGTGATGCTCCCCGAATGCATGTACTGACGCAAACAGACATCCACCCCCGATTACTGGGGTTAGTAAACTCCTTTGTTTTACTAGTGCAAGTATCAAATCATACGAAATGTAACAAGCAATTAATAATCGTGATCAAATATAATAATCAAGTATCAAATATTCCCGGGAGGTTTTCACAAGGGAAGATAAGCTATGAAGCATTCGAAAATAAGATTATCATCTCGGGAATTTTTAGAATTTCAAAACCTTAAGACCTCAAGTCCTGATTCACAAAACCTTTCGAAAAACTTAAGAGCCTTGACCCAAAACTTGTTTCATAATTCAACAGTTTACAATACCGGAAACATTTCCATAAATCTCGTGGGGCTCGGCCCAACATTCTTTCTTAAAACTTTTCCTTTAAAAACTTTGATTTGAAAGTATCATGCTCATGACACCGTGATCCACTGTCACGTGTCTCCGTAGGTTCAACAACCCGCACGGACTACATCACGCACAATTAAACAAACATAATCAATTCCGACACCGTGATCCACTGTCACGTGTCTCCGTAGGTTCAACAACCCACACGGACTATTAACCAAACATAACCAATTCCGACACCGTGATCCACTGTCACGTGTCTCCGTAGGCATAACATCCCGCACGGACTATATCAATCACAACAATCACACACACAGTCCTGAAACCGTAGTCCACTGCCACGTGTCACCGTAAGCCCCGTCGATCTCACCTAGTTGGACGCACTGTGTCCGAAACTCATGGTCCACTGCCATGCGTTATCGTAGGCCTCGTCAGACCAGCACGATTGGACCTCAGTACCTCACTAAGTTCTGATCCCGTAGTCCACTGCCACGAATCCTCGTAGGTCCCGTCGAACCAACACGAGTGAACTTAGAGGTCACACACATATTCACATTCACATTACATACAACAATGAGCACAATTAATCAATCACCTTGATCACCACAAAATCGTACATTGCACGCACATAACACAACCTCGACACTCGCAACAACTATCATCAATCAACGACGTTTAACCAACATAACACACATTCGGTACACAATACATTGCACAACCAAGTGTACAACCATCCCATATGTACGTCGCATTCCTGCACAAATGGCACAACGTCTAACACGTATACTGATATAACACTATTATCACAAAGCCTTCAAATTGCGGAAAACACAACCAACTCAAACGGAACATATTTACGAAGGCAAGCAAAGTCATCATACATCTCATACGTAATTACTAGTCGCAAGATACAAGTCGTATAGTAAGATACTTGCCTTAATAACTGTAATACCCGTAATTTTGATCCCCGGAAATTTTCTATTTTTGGCGGAAGTCTATTTTGACGACTTACTTGGGACCGTTTCGTCATCCTGAGAATGATTAATTCTACACTTTTTGTCATCCGAGTTCATTTCGGTATCGTTCTGTTGAATTCCGTGTTCTTTAGCGACTTTTCCTCGTATGAGTTCGACTTTGTTAGATCACCATTAATTTTTGGTAACTCCAAAAATTCTAAATCTTTGCAATATTATAGATCATCGAGTTATATTTCCAATGGTTCAAACGGTGAGTCAATCGGAGTCTGGACGAGAGAGTTATGGTCGTTTTAGCTCACCCGCTCATTTTTCAGCTTTTGGCCGATCACCGCCAACCGGACTCGGTCGTGTCGTCCGACACGGCCCGTGCCATTTCGTCGGAAATGCCGAAGTTTCGCCGACCGAACTTCGGCCGTGTCGTCGACACGGCCGTGCTGCATTTCTTCCGTATAAGCGAACCGATCGCTGACACGCCCGACCGTGTTCGGGACACGGTCGAGTCATGCCGAAGTCATTCGGACGGGTCACTATCGGAAGGCCCTCCGCGCCGCGACCGTGTCAAGCGGGACACGGTCGAGTCCCTGTCGGCCAGGTATGCGACACGACCGTGCCGATCGGCACGGGCCGTGTCCGGCAGGCGATCAACCCCTATAAAAGGCCCCGCAGACGTTTTTATCGCCATTTTTCACCTTCTTCTTCTCCTCTTCCGCAGCTGGGCGTGTTCTAAGCTTGAAGCCATGTTGTTTAACAACATATCCATGGATTTCTTTGGGTTATATCATCAATCGTTCGTCCGATATCATCCCTTGATCCAGATAATCAAGGTAAGATCTTTAGAACCCTACTTTTGGTAAAATTGGGGGTTTTCACGTTTTTGTCCGATTCGTTCTGTTTTGTCGATTAATTCATGATGAATATGATTAATCTTGTTGGTATTCTTAGTTTCCCTACGGACTCATGGTATATTTCGTGATTTTTATGGAATCGAGAGGGTTTGGTTGTGGTCCGCCCTCGTTGTTGTTTATATACGAATATACATGAATCGTAGGCGAGTTTCGGGAGTCTCTTCGTGTAATTTGAGTATGGATAATTAATTGTCATATTCCTTGCGAATCGTTTAGGTGCCGGAAGCGCATTCTCGGACCTACCGAACTCATACCTTTCCTCCGTTCGATTTCTCGATGTCTCAAAGGCAAGTATACATTTATGATTGTACGTTCTCGACTTTGAAAGTATGAAATATTGATGGTATGATTATTTCTAGCCACTCCGGGACGGGCCTATGGTCCTCTGAGGGTTTCGTAGCCTCTGGTGCGATTCCATGGTTGATATGAACGAACTGTTTCTACGGCATTTATATGAAATAATGTTGGCATGTAATGAACGAACCGTTTTGACGGCATTCCTACATGTAACGGCGTATGATATGAACGAACCGTTTCTACGGCATTCACGTACGTCTTGAGATTTTAGTTATTCCGGAATACTAGTCTTGAATTGATGAATTGACGGATATTGATGAATTGACGGATTACATTTACTTTATTGTCGAGAAGTATTATGTTTCATATTGTTATACTTGCACTAGCTATTCGACGGCTAACCCCTTTATGGGGGAAATACGTTTCATGTATTTGTGTTCCAGGAGAGCGGACAGTGGTACCGGGTCGGCATGAAGATGATGGGCAAGTGTGATACCGTGTCTTGTCTCCGGTTATCTCTTTTGGTTTCCTCCATTCGGTGTTGTTGTACTGGAATGGATTTTTAAATACTCGAGTATTGTATTTCAGTTTCCTTGATGTTCCGGCCTGTGTTGCCGAGGTATTGATTTGTGCAGTGATGTATATGGTTTCATTGTTTATGGTTTCGAATACCATTTGTATCGTCTTTCTTTCTATTGTATGTAGACCTTATCGGTCAAGTTTATAATTCCGCGTATGTTTAGCCTTGTGGGTCCCACGGCGGGGCTCACGGCGCTGTAATATACCCTGAATAACTTGGGGGTGTTACAGAATATGGTATCAGAGCTTAGGTTTATGGATACCTAGGCTGTCGGTCTTTTGGGTCGATTGAGTCGGCATTTGCCCACAGTATCACTACTCTGCCATCATCACAGTGCGACCGGTACTTGTAAGTCCTCTCACTCTTCTCGTATTTTTCTTAATCGTTTCGTTTAGAGCTTGGTTATGGAACTATTGTTGATTCTTGAAGTGATTCCTTGTGTTATCCATATTCTATGAGGTTTATGTTGAAGGAAGATAATGATATGCTTTGAATATGTTGATTATGATTATGGAATCATAGAGATCTTGATGTTCTTGAGGCCATATGATGACTATGATGATTTAATGATTCTTGGAATGGAGTTCAATTATTCTTTCTTCGTGGTTAGTCCATACAAGGTAATCCTCATATCCCTTTGATAGTGGCTCATTTTTTTTTTCTTTTTGGATTACTACTTGGGAGGGAGTATGTTGGGAATCGTGTATTTTGATGTTCGTCTTATTTCAATGAAAATGCATAAATTGGATCATACTTTTATCCATTGCGTGAGTATTTTTGAAATGGATTTTGGTATTTTGCCAATCAAATTTTATTTTGTAAAACCGATTCCCTAAATCGAAGTTTTTTTGGCATTTTAACCTTGATCGCTTTGACGGTATTTGGAAAATGATTTTTTTAGTATTTGAAAAATATTACCGTCATCGATCTTTTGACATTTTTGAAATAACGTGGAAAATTGTGCTTAGCACAGTAAATCCTTGTGAGAAGGGTTTACGACGTGTAATATTCCCAGGAGGATCTGGGGTGTTACAATTAGGGTATCATGTGATAATGTTATACGAGATTTATTGGAATTGTAATAAGAGATTTCGGATGTTGATATGATCATTGAGATCTTCTTCATATGGTGATAAGGGTTTGTTGCGATTCTTGAGATTGTATGAATGACATGATGAAGAAAATGGTAACATGGAGATATATACCTCGGATATGTTGTTTTGAACGTGATTTCGGATATTTCATGTTCTTGAAGAACTCTTGAATTATACGAGGTGATAAAAAAAAAATTTTTTAGAAGTGTTGATGTTTTGAAAATGAATATGGAATATTCATATCTAGAGCTAAACTATGTGTTGGAAATAATATTCGTATAGGAATACGAATGTGATTACGAGTTTGATGAGACTATTATTCATCTCTGAATTTGGAAGCCCATACGTATGGAGCAAATATTCAAATCGAATGATTGGATTGTTTGATAACCTTTTTAATATGATTATCTATTGTTTTGAACCAGTCGGATGATTCGAATTGATGACGGTCATAAGTAAATTTTAACGATGGATTTACGAGAAGGGAACCTTGTCAATTCGTATTTAAGAATTGAGTTTGGAACATTTAGACCCTTATTATTGGTCCGAATTGGTTGCTGATATGATCATCATATTTCGACTCGTATTGTGGACAGGATTTGTAAGTGTCTGAGTTGGATTGTTCGATCGTGATTAGTCGAGATATGGTAAAGCGATTGAGTTCGTGGTTTGGTGGTATTGATATTGGTCGTCATCGAACCGGTTGATTATCAATCCTTCGTTTTACAATAAGGTATGATGTTTGATCGTGAATTATGACTGTTGTGTTGCGGTTAAGGTTGAAGGGTTCGTAGATTAACTTGGTCGAGACTGAGGGAATTCGTAAGACGAAATCAACTGAATTGGTAACAGTACGTTGTATTGATATCGAGGCAAGTTTTATACTTGTACTGGTCAATGAGATTAATGTTATCATGTATGTGTATGAATGTGTGTATCATTTCGAGACTTGGTCTCTTTGTGATTTTGTTGATATTAGGGGATTGTTTGATACGATACCCTTCGGCAAATTATGCCAAATATTATTGTTGTTCGTAAATGGCCGATTTAAGGCATTGCGATACTTGTTGGTAATATATTTGTCGATAGCCGGTTCGCGGTATCGACATATCGATTGTTATTGTTGATTGATGTTCCTTTGAGATATTGTTGTTGATAGCCGGTTCGCGGCATCGACGTATCGATTGTTGTTATTGATTGATGTTCCATCAAGATATTTTTGTGAATCGTCGTTATTGATATCAGTGTTTTTCTATTGATGTCGTTTTGGCCGATTGAAGGCATTGACGTATTCGATTATCATCTTCGTTATCGGTAACCGATTAAAGGTGCCGAGACATCCGTTGTACAATTGTTATCGGTTAACCGTTCTGAAGGTTATCGATATATTGAATTGGGATTATCAAAGATAATTCCCATCCGTTATATAATTATTATCGATTGTCCGTTCTAACGGTAATCGATATATTGAATTGGGATTATCAAAGATAATTCCCATCCGTTGTCAAAAAGATAATTCCCATCCGTTGTATAATTGTTATCGATTGTCCATTCTACGGTAATCGAAGTATTGAATTGGGATTATCAACGATAATTCCCATCCGTTGAATTATTATTGTTGTGTTGACCGATTCAAGGCAGCACACTATTATTCTTGTGAACTTGGTAATTTTGTGATCGTTGCTCGTGTTAATCGGTCCTTAGGGAAATTCTGATCCCAGGATGGTTGTTTTGAATATCGTTGGTCGTGTCGATCTTTCATTATTCGTGTGTCATCGTTCACTTGGTGAGTCGTATGATCCATATTGGATGTTTTATCCCTTGAGTTTCGTTGTCATGTTGTATCGTGGCATATCCGGAATCATGTGTGCATGCCGATTGGTTATGTGTAGGATTTTTAGCCAGGCACTCGATGGTCATGCGTGGATATTTTCGCATTGGACCGTGCACACGAGACATAGTTCTTGAGGCTAATTAGGTACATTGTCACACATATATTCTGGATTCTGTATACGGGGTGGACATGTGCACGGACACATTTCCGGATCGGGCGTACTGTGATGTCCCTCTTGAGATTTATTGATTGATCGTTCGTAGTCCATGTTGTATTGGATATGTCCGATGATTTGCGACTGGTTGTTCATACGCCGAGGGGTATGTCCGACGGTCAGGTTTGCTCCTTTGAGATCTGTATTGTGATGATTTGCAGCTTTGGGCTGTTCGGCTTTCAGGCCATTGTGATGTATCGGTATTTCCATTGGAGTCTTCGGGCATTGTGAATCCGTATCTTTTTCGGCATTGGTTTGGTTTGCCTTCGGGTAATGTATTGTGGTGTTCTATATTGATGATTCGCCGTTTGGGCGTAAGTTTCGGTTCTTGTGCATCTTGTTGAGTTTTTCCTGGCGAAATATTTCTTCTCCCTACCTGTTTTAAGTTTCGGGACGAAACTTCTTTTAAGGAGGGTAGAATGTAATACCCGTAATTTTGATCCCCGGAAATTTTCTATTTTTGGCGGAAGTCTATTTTGACGACTTGCTTGGACCGTTTCGTCATCCTGAGAATGATTAATTCTACACTTTTTGTCATCCGAGTTCATTTCGGTATCGTTCTGTTGAATTCCGTGTTCTTTAGCGACTTTTCCACGTATGAGTTCGACTTTGTTAGATCACCATTAATTTTTGGTAACTTCAAAAATTCTAAATCTTTGCAATATTATAGATCATCGAGTTAGCTTTCCAATGGTTCAAACGGTGAGTCAATCGGAGTCCGGACGAGAGAGTTATGGTCGTTTTAGCTCACCCGCTCATTTTTCAGCTTTTGGCCGATCACCGCCGACCGGACTCGGTCGTGTCGTCCGACACGGCCCGTGCCGTACTCGTCCGGAAATGCCGAAGTTTCTGCCGACCGAACTCGGCCGTCTCGTCCGACACGGCCCGTGCCGTACTCTTCCGGATAAGCGAGCCATCGCTGACACGCCCGACCGTGTTAGGGACACGGCCGAGTCATGCTTAAGTCATTGTCGGACGGGTCACTATCGGAAGGCCCTCCGCGCCGCGACCGTGTCAAGCAGGACACGGTCGAGTCCCTGTCGGCCAGCTGTGCGACACGACCGTGCTGATCGGCACGGGCCGTGTCCGGCAGGGCAATCAACCCCTATAAAAGGCCCTGCAGACGTTTTTATCGCCATTTTTCACCTTCTTCTTCTCCTCTTCCGCAGCTGGGCGTGTTCTAAGCTTGAAGCCATGTTGTTTAACAACATATCCATGGATTTCTTTGGGTTATATCATCAATCGTTCGTCCGATATCATCCCTTGATCCAGCGAATCAAGGTTAGATCTTTAGAACCCTACTTTTGGTAAAATTGGGGGTTTTCACGTTTTTGTCTGATTCGTTCTGTTTTGTCGATTAATTCATGATGAATATGATTAATCTTGTTGGTATTCTTAGTTTCCCTATGGACTCATGGTGTATTTCATGATTTTTATGGAATCGAGAGGGTTTGGTTGTGGTCCGCCCTCGTTGTTGTTTATATACGAATATACATGAATCGTAGGCGAGTTTCGGGAGTCTCTTCGTGTAATTTGAGTATGGATAATTAATTGTCATATTCCTTGCGAATCGTTTAGGTGCCGGAAGCGCGTTCTCGGACCTACCGAACTCATACCTTTCCTCCGTTCGATTTCTCGATGTCTCAAAGGCAAGTATACATTTATGATTGTACGTTCTCGACTTTGAAAGTATGAAATATTGATGGTATGATTATTTCTAGCCACTCCGGGACGGGCCTATGGTCCTCTGAGGGTTTCGTAGCCTCTGGTGCGATTCCATGGTTGATATGAACGAACCGTTTCTACGGCATTCATATGAAATAATGTTGGCATGTAATGAACGAACCGTTTTGACGGCATTCCTACATGTAACGGCGTATGATATGAACGAACCGTTTCTACGGCATTCACGTACGTCTTGAGATTTTAGTTATTCTGGAATACTAGTCTTGAATTGATGAATTGACGGATATTGATGAATTGACGGATTACATTTACTTTATTGTCGAGAAGTATTATGTTTCATATTGTTATACTTGCACTAGCTATTCGACGGCTAACCCCTTTATGGGGGAAATACGTTTCATGTATTTCGTGTTCCAGGAGAGCGGACAGGCGGGTACCGGGTCGGCATGAAGATGACGGGCAAGTGTGATACTGTGTCTTGTCTCCGGTTATCTCTTTTGGTTTCCTCCATTCAGTGTTGTTGTACTGGAATGGATTTTTAAATACTCGAGTATTGTATTTCAGTTTCCTTGATGTTCCGGCCTGTGTTGCCGAGGTATTGATTTGTGCAGTGATGTATATGGTTTCATTGTTTATGGTTTCGAATACCATTTGTATCGTCTTTCTTTCTATTGTATGTAGACCTTATCGGTTAAGTTTATAATTCCGCGTATGTTTAGCCTTGTGGGTCCCACGGCGGGGCTCACGGCGCTGTAATATACCCTGAATAACTTGGGGGTGTTACAATAACCGCTACCAAACGCTCCGAAGAACACGGTTCGACCGGGAAGCTCGGACCCCGAAGAAGACAACGAACGGAAGGGTTCCGACTCGAGTTCTTCACAAGAATTCGACCCTAACAACATATAATCAATAAATCATCGATCATACAAGGAAGAGTAATCGTAGAACGCCCGAAAACCCCTCTATGACATTTTATCGGACACCTTCAAGGCGTCGATCAAGAACTCGACCAAAACAACGAATCGATACGATCCAACCATGGAATAACAAGGGAAATGATATAATACATCTAAATATTCATCAATACATCATAATGCTAAGTTAAATCGGATTAATCGGACGAAAACAACCAAAACACCCAAATTCCCCAAAACTAGATTTCTAGGAAATCTGACCTGATTCGGTAGATCGGAGGATGTTATAGGACGGATGATTGATGATATGAACCTCCAAACTTCATGTATTCATTGTCCAACAACATCTCTACATGATTACCCCAGCTCCAGCCGCGGAAGGGAAGAAAAGAAGTAAGAAATGGCTGAAGAAAAACGCTGCCAGGCCTTAAATAGGCCGATCACGGCCGTTACGTGCGTAATCGCCATGGCTTACGTGCGTAATCGCCATGGCGAACTTCATTGCTGGAAATGCCGGAAGCATTACGCACGTTACGGCCAGGGCCTTACGTGCGTAATCGCCTTACGTACGTAATCGCCGATCACTACCGTGCGTTACTCGGCCGGTGGCCTGGCCCCAGCATGCCCGGCCATGACTCGGCCGGGACCAACTCCGACGGCCCGAACAACCCCGAAACCCGAACCTGAGTACGAATCGAAGATACGGTTACGAAGTACTCGCAAAGACGAATCCGAGCACTAAGAGAACACACGATTCCGACCACCCGAAGGCTCGAAATTCGACAACGGAAAGTAATTACCCCAAACTTTGGGAAATTACGAAAATGGCCCAAAACGCCCGAAAATCACGATACGTGATCGAAACACCAAGACAAAGCTCGCAACATGAATATTAACATTAAATGAACTTACGAGAAAGTCGAAACAACAGTTTCGGACGAGATTCGCAAGAATCGAACTCAAGTGTGGAAAAACCGCTAAAAAGCACGGAACTCAACAAAACGACACCGAAACGAACTCGGATGACAAAAAGTGCAGAATTAATCATTCTCAGAATGACGAAACGGTCATGAGCGAGTCGTCAAAACGGACCTCCGCCGAAAAATGAAAATTACCGGAAATCCGAAATTGCGGATATTACATTCTACCCTCCTTAAAAGAAGTTTCGTCCCGAAACATAAAACAAGTAGGGAGAAGCAATACCCCGACAGGGAAAACTCAACAAGATACACAAGAAACGCGTAACTTTCGTCCATTGGCGAAACGTTACAAGCAACGCGAAAGGATATACAGCGTGACAACACGCCACACGACGACCAACACAACACCACCGATAGAGAAATAATAAAACCAACAAGTGACAAGCGTCATCAAACAGGTAATACAACCAAGTCGATTATCCGAACAATCACAAAACACAACGAACGAAAATCAATATGATTGACCACCCCAACGGTACATCAATCAAAACGCGAGCCAATCGCTGAAGAAATACGGAATTCCACCGCTCAAGGGTTGGAAGATCGAAAACGAGACAAATTTCCCGAATATAAGGAAATTAGGAACGAGTCTGAATCCTCAACAATCACGAAACGAGATCAACAAAAACCGAACAATCAAACGATCGAACCACAACGGTCGAGACAACAAAAATCGAACAATCATGTTCGAATCACGAAGAACAATAAAATTCAAACAACAACTCCCAGGTTCACGTCTCGGCTCGAGAAAATATATGATCCGGTAAAAGCAACAAGATGTGATTCACATAAGGTCCACAGGAAAGGGAATAGCAATTGAAAAATCACAACGACAAACGAGTTATTCCGAAACAATACCACACTCGTTCGATCAACAAAAGCAAGGGACAGGACAAGCTCAGAAAATGTCAACGAACATAAACGAGTCGACAGAGTCGAAAATACAGAGGTTCAAAATCCGATCCACTTCGAATAAAAGAACTAATAAAACCAGATGATGTCACTTCCGAACAAGGTTCACAAGAATCGAACCAAACTCGAAAAAGTCATAGCGATAACCAGATCGACCCACAACAAGATCACAGCTCGTTCGAACGATGAAACCGGAATACAGAACAAGTTCAGAAAGTATCAACGAACACGAGCGAGCCGATAGAATTGAGAAAGAGAAAATGCAGAAGTCCAAAAACAATACGGGTATTATATTCGACCTCTTCTAAAAGAAGTGTCGTTCCCGAAACTCACAACACGAAATCAAGGTGACAACACAACAAGCAACCGACAGAAACATCTTCCATGGGCCTCTTAGAGCCAATTCTGATATCTGTACTGAAGTTCGCGCCCCGAAAGACTCGGAACCCAACTCGCAAAACTAGATCCTGTGACGAGAAAAATAATTGGTACGTGCATGCCCCCGGCACACCACGGTTGAAACACCTCGGATCGGCATACCGAAAATACAACTGCTAGGTACAATGGAATATAACATCGCAAAACAACAAACCAGAGATGCCAACTTGGCACAACAAAGAATCATAACATATATCATATACAACGATTACCATCGTAAAGTAATACACACACAAACACTACAACAACGACGGTATCGTTCGGCGACCTCAACGGCCCGAACGATAACCAACACATAATTACAAACATTATGAAACAATCACACATGTACACAAACGTACAAACCCAAGCTTCAACATCTCACACTCGTGCGACAACACGCAAATCGCCACGAGGCGATAAACAAGAACACCAGTTCACGCCTCTCACAGAGGGCTAGTACAATAATTGCGTGGCAACGCCTCGACGTTCATGCCACCAATTCGATCATACTCGGGAGCAACATCATAACGATAACGCGAACATCATATATACATACCCAGTACTCAAACGGGAATGGATAGGTTTTAAAAACGAAAACCTCCTTTTGAAAATAATTTTGGAAACACCGATTGATCTTGAGTATCACCCTTCAAAAAAAAAAATACAATAGTGAAACATCGTTATCGAGACTTTGGAAAACTATTTTGCATTCGATAAAAATGAGGACACTTTCTTTTCGTGAAAAACTTTCAGAAATATTCGACCCTCGGGTCTAAGTAAAAGTGTTTCTAAAACATTGAAAATATCTCAAAACATTTTGGTCCTCGAGGTAGAAGAATTTTGAAACATATTGTGGCACCTTGGATGTACCACGAGAAAATAATTCATTTTAAACGTACGTCTCGAAATTTATTTCTAGGATACTCAAGGTTTTCAAAGATAATTCAATGGGCTAGAATGCCCAAAAATCTCAGGTAATTACATGGAACATTATAGCGCTGTGCGTCCCGCGCCGGAACCCACCAGGATAAAAACCATTTACAAAAACGCCAAAAGGGCCGATGATGGTAATATTTCAAAAACTCACAAAAGCCATTTACAAAATACTAAATACCGTCATAAGAATTTCGCCAAAACGATCAAGGCCATAATGCCAAAAACTCGGTTAAGGGAATCGATTTTCAGAATAAAACTCAGTTGGTAAAATACCGAAAGCCATTACAAAAGAACTCACGCAGCGGAAAAAAATACAGTCCCACATGCACAATCCAATTGAATACGTCTCACAGCATCTAGTTTAAACATATAACAAAACCATTCCTCGGAGTTTCTCACGAACTCAATCATCGATACCTTTTCGAAATCCATCAAGGTTTACAACTTCCACACCATACCACACCACCCGGTGGTTCAAAGATAAAACAATAATATGCCCAGTTCTATACACATACTATATGCCACAAGTACTAAACACAACTATATTACACAATACTGTGTAAATAAAATCATGCACCGCAATTAACTCACTAAGATAAAATCGAGATACACAGGTACTTCGCATAAAAGAGGAGACTTACGTCCACAGGCCGCACGGAGATGACGGTTGCCCACGATACTAATCTCATCCGACAACATATCCGATGTAACACCCCAACTAGGCGGATATTACAGTGCCGTAGATCCCCAACTGGGACCCACCAGGCAAATGAAAATGAATGAATTACACAAGATAAATGTAGTACCGAACTACATTACAGCAATAATTACTCCGACGAGGAGTTTAGTTACAACACACCAGGACAATACCGAATACTAGTGTATTTTATATGAAGATAAAATACACAACACTGAATGAAACGGAGTATTCAAATGAAAGTCTGCAGCGGAAAATAAAGGACAATAACAAGAATAACTGAAAGATCGGGGCCCCCTACTAGTATCACTAGGACTCCTCGACATCAACATGCTATTCCCGTGCATTTGCCTTGCCATGACCTGAAAAACAAAATCCCAGTAGGGTCGATTAAACAGAACAACAATCCTCAAGGGTTGTAAATACTCAAACATGATTTATATGTAGTTTTGTATTATCCTTAGTTATTATTTTCGTTGTAGAGTGGTATCATAGTTCGCCCGTAGTGTTCTGTTCAAGTGTAATAGACGAATGACCGGACACACCCGTCCTTGTACCTAATTAGTCTCACGGAGGTAATGCTACCGTGTGCAGTCAATGTATCACTCCCAATACATGGCCATAACGTGCCCGACTAAAAATTCCACACATCCGCACCCGGCCACGCAATATGAACCCGAAGGTCATATGAACGAGAATGACCGTAATGAATATCAATGAATAAATAATAATCGACAAAATCAAGAATGACTCACCGAGATGAGAGTAATAATGAAATGAATGATAGCTCAACGAAAAGATTGGAACCGCTGTTCCTTATGATCAAGTGATTAATTGACAATAACAAGTTTTAATATGATTAATACAATGATGAATGAGTTATGATTATGAATGATCAACAACAAAAGGTATGAATATCCTTTTAACCGAGTAAGAATTAACTTACTAAATACCGATGAAGAAAGTCCTTCCACGAACAAATGTCCTAAATGAAGTGTCGGTCGCACGAACAACCTTAATTCAATACAATTACCGACAATCCGATCAATATACGAATCAAACACGAATATAACGAACTCAAAACGTCGATACGATAAAACTAAGTCCATTGAGGCATTAAAACAAACACGTTGCGTCCAAACTCCGATTGTTTACAATCAAACTTCAATATACCAATATCAAATCCCCCAAGAAGTGTTTCAAACCAACAAAACATCTCCAATATGATCAATAATCCGCTATGAATATCCAAAATTGTGATTATAACAACAATTAGTCGAAAATCCCCAATTCCAACTCGATATTCAAGGTGTTCTTGAATAATCCCTCAATAATCCAATGAATCCTTATACAAAGTCATAATCATATACATATCCCTTCATATAGCATGATTATAACGTCCAAAACATCATATCTCAACACAAAATCGAAGTCCAAAGTGTTGAAAGAATTACCTCTTGAAGATACAAGTACTTTAATCCGAAGAACACGCGTTAGATTGATTATCCGGGCTTCACGATCGAAAGGAGATGAAGAAAATCAAACACCCAAATGATTTGTGAAGGAAAAACCCTCCCTCAAGCCTTCTCTCTCGGTTTAAGGTGAAGAAAAGGAAGAAAAATGGGCTGAAATGCTGAAAAAATGAATTTATAGGGGTTGACTACCCTGCCGGACACGGCCCGTGCCGATCGGCACGGTCGTGTCGCACTACCGCCGATACCGCCGACAGTGGACTCGACCGTGTCCTCGCTTGACATGGTCGCGCGCGAGGGCCTTCCGACAGCTGACCCGTCCGACAAATGACAAGATGACTCGACCGCGCTGCACGACACGGCGTGGCCGGGCATTTATTCTCGCTTATCCGAAGGGTTCGACTGCCGCGCTGCACGACACGGCCGGGTCCCGAGGCGTACACCTCGGCATTTTCCGGACGAGTACGGCACGGGCCGTGTCGGACGACACGGCCGAGTTCGTTCGGCGGTGATCGCCAACACCGAAAAAATGAGCGGTTGAGCTAAAATGACCATAACTCTCTCGTCCGACTCCGATTGACTCACCGCTTGAACCATTGGAAAGCTAACTCGATGCTCTATAATATTGCAAGATTTAGAATTTTTGGAGTTACCAAAAATTAAAGGTGATCTAACAAAGTCGAACTCATATGAGGAAAATTGAAACAATGAACAATAACGATACACAACTCGAAGTTTTTCCGAACGGTGAACACGGTGAATGAACATGATTGATGAATGATTATAATTGAGTAAAATCCACCGAGTGACAATCACCGAATGAAATTCTTGAATGATGAAGACTGAATTACAACCGGGTATAACATAAACCCACCATTAAAAGAGTTTCGTCCCCGAAACTAAGGGTCAAATAACTCGTGATAACTCTACCGCATACTATCCTCGGTTTCCCAAGTAGCCACTTCGACTCCGAGTCCTGACCACCGAATCTTGACCAAAGGAATCGACTTATTTCTCAACCGCTTGATTCGCCGCTCCAACACTCGTACAGACGCTCCTCGTACGAATGCTCATCCGCGATCTCGATTTCGGCCGAATCAAGTATGTGACTGGTCGGCACCAAACTTCCGCAAATGAGAGACTTGAATCACATTTTGTATGCGGCTCAAAGCCGGTGGTAAATCCATTCCATAAGCTAACACGCCTACGCTATACAAAATTTCAAACGGTTCAATGAATTTTGGGGTCAATTTCCCGCTTTCCGAAACGGACAATACCTCGACTGGGAATACCTTGACCAAAACATGGTCACCCGTCTCGAACTCTAGTGGTCGATTTACGATTATCTCGCATATGATTTCTGCCGACTCGAGCCGCCAACATACGACTCTTGATCAAAGCTACCTTCTCCTGGCGGCTATAAGCATATCGGGCTCGGTGCCGATTGATTCGACAAGTCATCCCAACACAAAGGAGATCGACAACGACGATCGTATCGTGCCTCGTAAGGTGCTATCTTCATGGAAGCATGCCAACTATTATTATACGTGAACTCGATCAATGGTAGTTGGGCTTCCCAATCGTCCTTCCAATCGAGGACGCATGCCCTCAACATGTCCTCTAATGTCCGAATAGTTCTTCTCGATTGTCCGCTTGACCGAGGATGAAAGGCGATCGAGATTGAGCCGAGTTCCCATAGCACGATGAATCGATTTCCAAAATGAGACACAAATCGACCGTCACGATCGGAAACGATACTCTTAGAAGTATCGCTCAATCTCACTATCTCCTTGATGAATAATCGCAAGTCTCTCGACCCCAAGTATCCTTAATCTCAAGAAAATGAGCTGATTTAGTTAAGCGGTCCACAATCACCCGATCGTATTCATGCCACGACAACTCGTCGGAAATTCGTGATGAAATCCATAGAAATGTCTTCCCACTTCCACTCCTAATAGGGAGAGGTTTCGCATACCCACGGCCGATGTTCAATCTTAACTTGTTGACAGTTAAGCATCTCGAAACAATTTCGCGACTTCTCGCTTTATATTACTCCACCGTAATTTTGTTTCAAGTCCTTGTACATCTTGGCCGACCCGGATGAACAGAATAAGGGGTAGCAAGCTTTCTCAAAATCGAGTTTTTCAACTCGTCATTCGCGGCAGACGCACAACCGGTTCTTAAATCTCAAAAGTCCATCCTCATGGATCACGAATCCAGGGGTTTTCCCCTGAGCCACATCCTCAAGAATGCGCAACAATGCTGGGTCTGAACCCTGATTCTCCCTGATTGCATTCTCAAGAGATGATGAAATCTCTAACATACAAAGCTGTCCCTGAATTCGCCGGCTGCACTCGATCTCGGGTCTAAGGAATTCCTGTTGGAGCTCCTTCTGAATTGTTAAACGAGCAAGCATCTGCTCCTGAACGGACTTACGAATCAAGGCGTCGGCGACAATGCTCGCCTTGCCCAGGTGGTAAAGGATATCGATATCAAAATCTTTGATTAATTCCAACCACCGTCTCTGTCGCATATTTAACTCCTTCTGAGTAAATATATACATCAACTCTTGTGATTGGTGAAGATCTGACAGGTGATGCCATAAAGGTAACGACGCCAAATTTTCAACACGAAAACCACGGTTGCTAGCTCCGTCCGTGGGTTGGATAATTAACCAGCTAATCCGAGGAAACATCGGATTTCCTTAACATCTTTCGGAGGTTGAAAATCTCGGATAGCCTCCGTCTTCTTAGGGTCGACACGAACTCTGGCAGATGAAATTACATGCCCGAGAAAGTCACTTCGGACCTCCAGAACTCATATTTGGTAAACCTTCCATAAAGTTGCTCTCGTCTCCACACGTCGAGAACCTGATGAAGATGAACCTCGTATTCCTCTCGGCTACGAGAATAAATCAAAATGTCTTCGATGAAGACAACAACAAACTAATCCCAAAAAAAAATCGATGAAAACCCGATTCATTACCCCCATAAATACCACAGGTGTAATAGTTAGCCCAAACGGCATAACTACGAACTCATAATGACCATAGCGTGTATGAAACGCTGTCCTCACGATATCCGACTCTCGAATCCGCAACTGGTGATATCCAGATCTTAAGTCGATCCTGGAAAATACTGAGGCTCCCTGAAGTTGATCTAAAAGATCATCAATACGGGGTAAAGGATACTACTCTTGATCATCACCCTGTTCAACTCCTGGTAATTAATACACACACGAGACGAGTCATCCTTCTCCTTGACAGATCACACTAGTGCTCCTCACGGGGACGCAATCGGTCGGAGATGATCTTTCTCGAACTATTCCTCAAGTTGAATCTTCAACTCCTGCATTCTGGTCGGGGCCATCCGATACGGTGCCTTCCATAAATGGGACGTACCGGCTCCAACTCACTCCTGAATTCCCTTACTCTATGTGAAGGCAACCAGATAACTCGTCTGGAAATATATCGTCAATCGATGACAATGATACCACGAATGATTGAACATTTCGATCGCCCTAGAATGGTCAATCGATAAAAAGAGATACCAATAATGATTGAACAACTCGATTGCCTTAGAAAGGCCAATCGATGAAGATGATACAAGGAATGTTTGAATAACTCGATTGCCTTTGAAAGGCCAATCGATGAAAATGATACAATGAATGATTGAATGACTCGATTGTCTTAGAAAAGTCAATCGATGGAAATGATACAAGGAATGATTGAATAACTCGATTGCCTTAGAAAGGTCAATCGATGAAAATGATACAATGAATGATTGAATGACTCGATTGCGGAATTTCTCTGCTTCCGCCATAAGAAAATTTCTACTGGAACAACGGGGATTACTTCCCTGAAGCACACATTCGACAACCAACGACGGAAAGATAGCGACCAAACGCTAACAAGCACTGAGGATAGTATCAAGACGGTTAAGCCAACTAATACCGAAAATTAAGTCGTCCTAAGATAAATTCACCACGATTAGATCCATCAACCAATCGCGGTCATTAAG
Organism: Orobanche coerulescens; assembly: GCA_033398695.1. NCBI lineage: Eukaryota > Viridiplantae > Streptophyta > Magnoliopsida > Lamiales > Orobanchaceae > Orobanche > Orobanche coerulescens. Next base: position 35,785 of record JAWKAU010000158.1, read on the forward strand.
CTTAATTCGGTATGATTTCGAAAATTCTTCCATCGTCAGGTAGACCGATGGTATGATGTCCACAAGCAATAGGACTATCCCGAAATAAGTCTATTCAAGCATGATTCGAAAATGAATGAATGCGGTGTACCAGCATCAAAAGGTACACACAAGTTGAAATAAAATTACGAGTACACCTGAAATCATTCGGACCACCAGATCGTCGATCCTTCTCATCATATGAATCTGGGACTTGCTGGTCCCCGAACCGGACGCTCCCGTCTGGTAAATACGAGTTCCAACTCTATTTGCTTCCATTGTCTTAAACGACGATGACAAAGCAGTCTGATTCTGAAACGCTGGTTGCTTCGGCTCGAGATGCCCGAGCCGACTTGGAGTCCTTCGCAAAACGGGCCCTATGCCCGAATTCCCGCTATGGCACGTGATTCGCTTCGGATATTTGGTGCTGAAATGACCCCGTTTCTTCACGCTGAAACAGTGACGGCCGAATCGACCGCCGGATCGAGATCCCGCACAACTATGCACCGTAGAGGTCGCCGAAACGATAGGACTCACACGAGGCTTCTTGAAGGTTGACCGACCGCCTTCGGATTGATTACGCCGTTGATTTCTTGTCGACAAATGAAGGTTGTTGTTCAAGACTTTCCTTAGCAGCTGGCTCATACGGGAGAGTTCTCTCGATTAATCCGGTCAGAGTGGCGCAATGATGATTGAGCAACTGCACATGGGTCATCAAGGCCTGTATAAAAGTAAGTGGATCAGCCCGAACATCTTCTGATCGAGCCGAGTCCTGGGCACGATTTCCTGGCAGCGAGTGATTATTTCTCGGGTTTCGGTCCGCACCGCGGCCTCTCCCCGTGCATCCCCTGACAGCTCTCCCCATACTGAAGTAGGAAGGTCGCATAATGATTATATTCCCCGCATGATTATCACGTTATGATTATGTCATGAGATGATGAAAATGAGTATACATGTTCTAACTTAGTGATTATATGAATGATTTATCAAGTGACATGATTACACGATGAAATTCTTGAAATTATTATCTTGAATAACTTAACAGATTGATAATATGATCATCCAGATTGACAACTGAGTAATGAAATGAATTGAGTAATTAATGAGTTAACATGATCGTCCTGATCATTAACTGAGTAATGAAATGAATTAAGTAATTAATGAGTTAATATGATCGTCCTGATCATTAACTGAGTATTGAAATGAATTAAGAGATTAATGAGTTAATATGATAGTACTGATCATAATGAATGATGATGTTTGAGGATTGTTAAATGATAAATGATGAATGAATGACTATTGCCAGAAATTATACCATGGCGTTAGAAATCTTACAGTTCTTTCGGTCTGATTGGCTCGGCATTTGCACAGGTCACACGTGACGCGAAAGTCCAATGATACTAGTCTGATGACGATGATTTCAAATGAGACATGACTCGGAAGGTAGCATTTAAAACCACGCTCCGATACCAACTCTGTAACACCCCAAACTAGGCGGATATTACAGTGCCGTAGATCCCCAACTGGGACCCACCAGGCAAATGAAAATGAATGAATTACACAAGATAAATGTAGTACCGAACTACATTACAGCAATAATTACTCCGACGAGGAGTTTAGTTACAACCCACCAGGACAATACCGAATACTAGTGTATTTTATATGAAGATAAAATACACAACACTGAATGAAACGGAGTATTCAAATGAAAGTCTGCAGCGGAAAATAAAGGACAATAACAAGAATAACTGAAAGATCGGGGCCCCCTACTAGTATCACTAGGACTCCTCGACATCAACATGCTATTCCCGTGCATTTGCCTTGCCATGACCTGAAAAACAAAATCCCCTAAATGGGTCGCTAAACAACAACAATCCTCAAGGGTTGAAAATACACAAACATGATTTAACTGAAGTTATGAATTATCCTTAGTTATGAATTACGCTGAAGAGGGGTATCATAGTACGCCCGTAGTGTTCTGTGCAAGTGTACAAGACGAATGACCGGATACACCCGTCCTTGTACCTAATTAGTCTCACGGAGGTAATCTGTTACCGTGTGCACAGTCCAATGTATCACTCCCAATACATGGCCATTGTAATACCCAGTAATTATCATTCAGTAATTATCATTCAGTAATTATCACTCAGTAATTATCATTCAGTATTTATCATTCAGTAATTATCACTCAGTAATTATCATTCAGTATTTATCATTCAGTAATTGGTACTCAGTAATTTCATTATTGATCATTTATCACTCAGATTCTGTCATGGTATTCATCATTCAGAGCTATCGTATCGTGTATCAATCGTCATTCATCACTAGTCTCATTGGAGTTTCGTGCCGTGTTTATCATCATTGTCATTTTCGTTGCAAGCTGTGCTTGAGGGTAGCGCACGCTACATACTCCTTTTAGCGTACGCTAATTGGGTATAGGTAGCGCACGCTACCGCCGCCTTTAGCGCACGCTAAGGTTACCTTTGGCCGCACCCGTAAGGTACCGGATCCGCAGTGAGAATAATTGTAGCGCACGCTACGAGTGGTAAGTAGCGCGCGCTAACGGGTTGTAGTAGCGCACGCTATATGTGTGGAGTAGCGCGCGCTAGGGACGGATCAGGTTGAGTCCAGTGGCTACTGGACTGCACCGGATTAATTCATAGCGCACGCTATGAGTTATATTTAGCGTACGCAATCAATATTATAGCGCACGCTAATTGGTTGTTGTAGCGCACGCTATCGAGGTCGATCGAGGGCGACGGTTTGGACTCCAGATCGGGCGCCGAATATCGCTAGCGCACGCTAACAATGGATATTAGCGCACGCTAGTAATATGGCCGTAGCGCACGCTACAAATAGGTACGTAGCGCGCGCTACCGTGTTCGGACAGGGGTTACTGGACTACCCAAATTACACGTTAGCGCACGCTACCATGCAGGGTTAGCGCACGCTAACATGGATCGAGTATAAATCGATGCTTTAGTCGAGTTCGTCATTTCCCATCTCATTTCATTCCTTCGTAGTTTTGGGCGATTTCGAGCGTTTCGGAGAGGATTCTTCGAGGTGTAATCATCAATCATCATTTTCAAGCTCATCTTTCGGATTGATCATCATTTCATCATCTTCATCACATCGAATCAAAGGTATTAAACTCTTGGATCTAGAATTTCGGATTTTTGGGGTTTTCCTTCCGATTTCTTCGTGTAAGCTTGGATTATCATTGGAATATGTTAGTTATGGATTATCTAACTTGTATAAACATATTCCTACGATTTTAAACGGTTATTTTCGAAATTATTTCAAGAACCCTTGGGGTTGACTTCGGTTAATTGGGGATTTTCCGATTGAAGTTGTTGTAATCATGAGTTATGGATTCCTAATGGATTATTGATATCATTGAAAGTGTTTTGATGGTTTGAAATACTCATCTTGGAGTTGGTTTCGATATATTCGGGTTTGAATATTGTTGTATCGACGTTTGGGTCGGTTAGGATCATATTTGATTCGTGTATTGATCGATTGTTGGTAATTAATGTTGTTCAAGGTTGTTCGAGCGACCGATATTTCATTCAGGACGTTGTTCGTGGACGGACATTCATCATCGGTATTGAGTAAGTTAATTCTTACTCGGTTAAAAGGATATTCATTCCTTTTTGTTGTTGATTACTCATAATCATAATTCATTCATCATTATATTAATCGTATCAAAACTCGTCATTGTCAATTAATCACCTCAGTCATAAGGAACGACGGTTCCGATCATTTCATTGAGCTATCATTCATTTCACCATCATTCAATCTTGGTGAGTCATTATTCATTTTCATTGTCACTTTTGTCATATTGTGGCATTCCGGGTCATACTGGCGTGCCGGTTGGTATGTGTAGGATTTTCATGTCGGGCACATTATAGTCGTGTGTTGGTTGGTGGCCTCACATTGGACTGTGCACACGAGTCGATTGCTCGTGAGATTGATTAGGTACAAGACCACGCGTGTTTGATCGTTGGTGGCTTGTGCACGGACACATTTCCATCCCGGGCGTAGTGTGGCGCCATTCCTTTGAGTCCGATCGCTTAGTCGATTCATATAGCATGTTTGATTGCGTATGTTTCGACAAGAATAATTCATAATTTCGTATATATCATGATTGTGTATTTTCAACCCTTGAGGATTGTGGTTCTCAGTAATCGACCCGTTGGGGATATTGTTTTTCGTGTCATGGCAAGGCTAAAGCACGGGGAGAGCACGGTGACGGCGAGGAGTCCCAGTGATACTAGTAGGGGGCCCCAGTCTGTTCAGTCATTTATTCAGTCATTTGTGTTTCCTTTATTATTCCGCTGCAGACATTCCGTTTGAATGCTCATTTCATTCAGTGTTGTGTATTTTATCGTCACATAAAATACACATGTATTCTATTTTATCCTGGGTGTGTTGTATAAAACTCCTCGTCGGAGTAATTGATGTTGTAATGTGGTTCGGTACTACATTTACCTGTGTAATTCATTCATTTTCATTCGCCTAGTGGGTCCCAGTCGGGGGTCCACGGCACTGTAATATCCGCCTAGTTTGGGGTGTTACAGCCATAACGTGCCCGACTAAAAATTCCACACATCCGCACCCGGCCACGCAATATGAACCCAGAAGGTCATATGAACGAGAATGACCGTAATGAATATCAATGAATAAATAATAATCTGACAAAATCAAGAATGACTCACCGAGATGAGAGTAATAATGAAATGAATGATAGCTCAACGAAAAGATTGGAACCGCTGCTCTTATGATCAAGTGATTAATTGACAATAACAAGTTTTAATATGATTAATACAATGATGAATGAGTTATGATTATGAATGATCAACAACAAAAGGTATGAATATCCTTTTAACCGAGTAAGAATTAACTTACTAAATACCGATGAAGAAAGTCCTTCCACGAACAAATGTCCTAAATGAAGTGTCGGTCGCACGAACAACCTTAATTCAATACAATTACCGACAATCCGATCAATATACGAATCAAACACGAATATAACGAACTCAAAACGTCGATACGATAAAACTAAGTCCATTGAGGCATTAAAACAAACACGTTGCGTCAAACTCCGATTGTTTACAATCAAACTTCAATATACCAATATCAAATCCCCAAGAAGTTTTTAAAACCAACAAAACATCTCCAATACGATCAATAATCCGCTATGAATATCCAAAAATGTGATTATAACAACAATTAGTCGAAAATCCCCAATTCCAACTCGATATTCAAGGTGTTCTTGAATAATCCCTCAATAATCCAATGAATCCTTATACAAAGTCATAATCATATACATATCCCTTCATATAGCATGATTATAACGTCCAAAACATCATATCTCAACACAAAATCGAAGTCCAAAGTGTTGAAAGAATTACCTCTTGAAGATACAAGTACTTTAATCCGAAGAACCCGCGTTAGATTGATTATCCTAAGCTTCACGATCGAAAGGAGATGAAGAAAATCAAACACCCAAATGATTTGTGAAGGAAAACCCTCCTCAAGCCTTCTCTCTCGGTTTAAGGTGAAGAAAAGGAAGAAAAATGGGCTGAAATGTGAAAAAATGAATTTATAGGGGTTGACTACCTGCCGACACGGCCCGTGCCGATCGGCACGGTCGTCGCACACCGGCCGATACCGGCCGACAGGACTCGACCGTGTCCTCGCTTGACACGGTCGCGCGCCGAGGGCCTTCCGACAAAGGACCCGTCCGACGCCGACTCGGCATGACTCGACCGCGCTGCACGACACGGCCGCGTGGCCGGGCGATTTATTCTCGCTTATCCGGAAGGGTTCGACTGCCGCTGCACGACACGGTCGGGTCTCGAGGCGAACACCTCGGCATTTTCCGCACGAGTACGGCACGGGCCATGTCGGACGACACGGCCGAAGTTCGCTCGGCAGTGATCGCCAACACTGAAAAATGAGCGGTTGAGCTAAAACGACCATAACTCTCTCGTCCGGACTCCGATTGACTCACCGTTTGAACCATTGGAAAGCTAACTCGATGCTCTATAATATTGCAAAGATTTAGAATTTTTGGAGTTACCAAAAATTAAAGGTGATCTAACAAAGTCGAACTCATATGAGGAAAATTGAAACAATGAACAATAACGATACACAACTCGAAGTTTTTCCGAACGGTGAACACGGTGAATGAACATGATTGATGAATGATTATAATTGAGTAAAAATCCACTGAGTGACAATCACCGAATGAAATTACTGAATGATGATGACTGAATTACAACCAGGTATTACATCCGACACGCTGTGACTACGCACAACTCAACTTGTCACCTGACGACTCGAACGACAAGACAACACATTACTCGACAAACCACGACTCGACTCGACCCGACAGCCTAGGTTTCCGCAACCTAAGCTCTGATACCATAAATGTAACACCCCCAAAACCATATGGGAATATTACACGCCGTAGACCCTTTCCACAAGGATCTACCAGGCTAAACATCCGTAAACAACCAAATGCTTACCCGACCAGGGTCAAACAATAAAATGATACAGACCGATGTGGTCACTTACACGTGAATACACAGACCGATGAGGTCACACAACCCAATCGATAAAACTGACTTAAATAACATTACCCACACAGGGGTTGAAATACAATACCGCGGAAGACTGAAATCAACTCTGACAACACAACAAAAATCAAAATAACTCTCGACTCATGATTAGTATCGTAGCTCGTCATCCTCTTGTGCCAATCCTATGACTGCTCCCCTGAATCTGCATGTACCTGGACGCAAAACAGACATCCACCCCCCGATTACTCGGGGGTTAGTAAAACTCCACTGTTTTACTAGTGCAAGTATCAAATCATACGAAATGTAACAAGCAATTAATAATCGTGATCAAATATAATAATCAAGTATCAAATATTCCCGGGAGGTTTTCACAAGGGAATATAAGCTATGAAGCATTCGAAAATAAGATTATCATCTCGGGAATTTTTAGAATTTCAAAACCTTAAGACCTCAAGTCCTGATTCACAAAACCTTTCGAAAAACTTAAGGGCCTTGACCCAAAACTTGTTTCATAATTCAACAGTTTACAATACCGGAAATATTTCCATAAATCTCGTGGGGCTCGGCCCAACATTCTTTCTTAAAACTTTTCCTTTAAAAACTTTGATTTGAAAGTATCATGCTCATGACACCGTGATCCACTGTCACGTGTCTCCGTAGGTTCAACAACCCGCACGGACTACATCACGCACAATTAAACAAACATAATCAATTCCGACACCGTGATCCACTGTCACGTGTCTCCGTAGGTTCAACAACCCACACGGACTATTAACCAAACATAACCAATTCCGACACCGTGATCCACTATCACGTGTCTCCGTAGGCATAATATCCCGCACGGACTATATCAATCACAACAATCACACACACAGTCCTGACACCGTAGTCCACTGCCACGTGTCACCGTAAGCCCCGTCGAGCTCACCCGGTTGGACGCACTGTGTCCGAAACTCATGGTCCACTGCCATGCGTTATCGTAGGCCTCGCTGCATCAAAGACGATTGGACCTCGCACTCGCAAGTTCTGATCCCGTAGTCCACTGCCACGAATCCTCGTAGGTCCCGTCGAACCAACACGAGTGAACTTAGCGGTCACACACATATTCACATTCACATTACATACGACAATGAGCACAATTAATCAATCACCTTGATCACCACAAAATCGTACATTGCACGCACATAACACAACCTCGACACTCGCAACAACTATCATCAATCAACGACATTCAACCAACATAACACACATTCGGTACACAATACATTGCACAACCAAGTGTACAACCATCCCATATGTACGTCGCATTCCTGCACAAATGGCACAACGTCTAACACGTATACTGATATAACACTATTATCACAAAGCCTTCAAATTGCGGAAAACACAACCAACTCAAACGGAACATATTTACGAAGGCAAGCAAAGTCATCATACATCTCATACGTAATTACTAGTCGCAAGATACAAGTCGTATAGTAAGATACTTGCCTTAATAACCGCTACCAAACCCTCCGAAGAACACGGTTCGACCGGGAAGCTCGGACCCCGAAGAAGACAACGAACGGAAGGGTTCCGACTCGAGTTCTTCACAAGAATTCGACCCTAACAACATATAATCAATAAATCATCGATCATACAAGGAAGAGTATGTAACACACCCAAATCCTATTGGGTTATTACAGTGCCGTGGACCCCACACCAGGAGATCCACCAGGCAAACATGACTATAATACATTAAATTAAACAACAAGGGAAAATCATAGTCCCTACCATGATATCCGACACAATATTCCGATAAGGAATTTCAACGACAAAAGTGGCCTACATGGCCAAAATGAAATACAACAAAGATCCACGAACATCCTGTCGGTAATACAACACGACAACAATCGACAAGACCGGAGTACACTCCAACCGATCGACCAACAATGAACAACTCGGACTAGTATCGCCGAATGCCTCGTCGCCAACGCCATGCCCCCGTGTCTCAACTCTCTCCTCGCAAGCACCTAAAACATGAAAACATGTTCCGCCACTGGGTCGGCCATCCAGATAATGAACATCAAATACATGTATAACATGATATGCATCCAAAAGCGTAATGAAACGGTATAATGATGATAATAATACGAGATGCTCACAAATCAAAGTAAGAACCGAGCATTCGTGAAATACTATGCCCACGATACTATTAATACATTGCTCGACGTGTTAGAACATAAGTGCCCAACGGCGAATCATAATCACGTAATACCACAAGGAATTACACGACATGAACCAAACCAGATCGTGATTAAATATGAATCACAATGCACGGAGGCTCCAATGAAATTAACCAGACAATCACAAGGCCTAAAACCACCGAAAATCACAAATATCACAATCACGTGAAGCCGAAACACCCAAGTCGTTATTGATTAGGCCGGGCCACGCATGAAAGCCGATCACAATTAGGGTCGAAGCCACGGCATGAAAGCCGTATCACAATTAGGGGCGAAGCCACGGCATGAAAGCCGTATCACAATTAGGGCCGGGCCACGGCATGAAAGCCGTATCACAATTAGGCGAAGCCACGCATGAAAGCCGTATCACAATTAATGATAGTGTGCCGCCTTGAGTCGGCCAACACGATGATAGTAACACACGGATAGACACCGCCCTCGACAAGTCCCAAATTAACACCTCGATTGCCTTAAACGCCAACCGACAACAATGATGCAGCGGATGATTTAATACCTCGATTGCCTAAAACGGTCAATCGACAACAATGATACCATAAATGATTGAACACTTCGATTTGCCTGAGAACGGCCAATCGATAACAATGATACGATGAATGAGTGAATACCTCGATTGCCTTAGAAAGGTCAATCGATAACAATGATTTAGTAAATGATTGAACATTTCGATTTACCTGAGAACGGCAATTCGATAACAATGATATGAAGGATGCCTCGGCACCTTTAATCGGTTACCGACGACGAAGATGAGAAATGAATAAGCCAATGCCTTAAATTGGCCTCGCATGATTTAATGACAATCCGAACAGGAATAACAATGATCTCAACGATATCTTAAATTGACATCTATATTAACAACAATCGATACATCGATACCGCGAACCGGCTATCGACAATGACATTAATAATGAGTATTACAATGCCTTGAATCGGCCGTTAACGAACAACAATGACGTTTGGCAAAATTGCCGGAAGGTATCGTATCGAACGATCTCTTGATATCAATGAATTCATGAAGAGACTAAGTCTCGGAATGATACAACACATCTATACACATACATGATGACATTAGCTCAATGACTAGTACAAGTATAAAACTTGCCTCAAACCGAAGGCGAGGAAGTCCTTCCACGAACAACGTCCTTAATAGGGAATACCGGCCACTCGAACAACCTTGAATTACACAAGCACCAACAATTCGCTTAATATATGAATCAAACACGAATATAACGAACTCGAAACGTCGATACGATTAAACTAAGTCCATAGAGGCATTAAATCAAACACGTTGTATCCAAACTCCGATTGTTTACAATCAAACCTTAATATACCAATATCAAATCCCCCAAGAAGTGTTTCAAACCAACAAAACATCTCCAAAACGATCAATAATCCATTATGAATATCCAAAAACGTGATTATAACAACAATTAGTCGAAAATCCCCAATTCCAACTCGATTTTCAAGGTGTTCTCGAATAATTCCTCAATAATCCAATAAATCCTTATACAAACTCATAATCATATACATATCCCTTCATATAACATGATTATAACGTCCAAAACATCATATCTCAACACAAAATCGAAGTCCAAAGTGTTGAAGGAATTACCTCTTGATGATCCAAGTACTTCGATCCGATGAAAACGTAAAAACGACTATCCAAGCTTCCCGGATGATTGAAGGTGATGAAAATACACACTCAAATGATAATTGATGAAGATTTCTCTGCATCAATATATTATCTCTCGGTTGCAGGTGTAGAAGATGGAAAAATGGAGTAAATGAGCTCAAAATGCTCAAAAATGAATTTATAGGGTTGACTCGGCGGCAGACTCGACCGTGTCCGCATGACACGGTCGCGGCGCGCATCTGGCCGGCAGGGACTCGACCGTGTCCGAATGACACGGTCGCGGCGCGAAGGCCTACCGACAATGACCCGTCCGCGGCGCTCGAATGACTCGACCGTGTCCCCGGCACACGGCCGGCCTCTGGCGCAGTTGCCCGCCTATCCGAAGGGTGCAACTCGGCCGTGCTGCACGACACGGCCGGGTCCTCGAGGCGAACATCGCGGCATTATCCGGACGAGTACGGCACGGGCCGTGTCGGACGACACGGCCGAGTCGTTCGGCAGTGATCGGCCACAATTGAAAAAAATGAGCGGGTGAGCTAAAATGACCATAACTTTCTCGTCCGGACTCCGATTGACTCACCGTTTGAACCATAGGAAATCTAACTCGATGCTCTATAATATTGCAAAGATTTAGAATTTTTGGAATTACCAAAAATTAATGGTGATCTAACAAAGTCGAACTCATATGAGGAAAGTTGAAACAATGAACAATAACGATACACCACTCGAAGTTTTTCCGAATGGTGAACACGGTGAAAGAATATGATTGATGAATGATTATAAATGAGTGAAAATCCACTGAGTGACAATCACCGAATGAATTTATGAATGATAATGATCAATTACAACCGGTATTACATACACCCCCTTAAAAGAGTTTCGTCTCAAACTAAGGGTCAAACAACTCGGGATAACTCTCTCGCATACTATCCTCGGTTCCCAAGTAGCCTTTTCGACTCCGTGTCTAGACCACCGAATCTTGACCAAAGGAATCGACTTATTTCTCCACCGCTTGATTCGCCGCTCCAACACTCGCATCGACGCTTCTCGCACGAATGATCATCCGCGATTTCGATTACGAATCAAGTATGTGACTCGGCAACATACTTCCGCAATCGAGAGACGTGAAGCACATTATGAATTCGCTCAATGCCGGAGGCAAAGCCAATCGATAAGCTAACTCGCCTACTCGATCCAAATTTTCAAACGGTCCAATGAATCTCGGACTCAACTTCCCCCATCTTCCGAAACGGAAAATACCTCGACTAGGTACCTCAACGATTAGAGGTATATCCGACGATGAACTCGCCGCTAACTATGATCTCAGAAGGTCACTATAATGAAACAGAAAAAAAAGAATGATGAATGATAATTGACTATAAATCAGACCATGATTAAGAATGGCTCACCAAGGTGAATTAATAACGTCCTGAGTGATAGTTCAAGTGAAATTATTGGAACCGTTGTTCCTCGTGAATTAAATGATTAATTTCATGATGACAAGTCTCAACATGATTGATATATGATGAATGACTTAAGTGAATGAATGAACGACAATGAAATGAATGATTATCCTATTACCGAACGAGAATTAACTTGCTCAAAACCGTGATGGATGTCATATTGTATCACGATTAAAGTAAACAATAAATAACTCGTAAATGCGAGATGAAGATGCTCTTCCAAAGACGAAGACGACTAGAAAACGATCCTCGGACGCCTGAGTCCGATGTTCCTCTCGATGCCTCTTTCCATACCGAGGCAGAAAGTCACGTGATAATTACAGATCTCGTATGAAGATCGCATTATGATTATGAGACGGAATGATAACAATGAGCATACACGCTCTAACACAATGAATGCATTAATAATGCGGTAAAATGATCGTCCACATGACACCTAATATGATGAGATTGCATGAAAGATCAAATGAGGTAACATGATTACTCGATGAAATTCTGAAATGATTACCTTGAACAAGTTAACAAGGTTGAAAATTCAATCCACAAGATCAACAACCTAACAATGAGATGGATGGATGATTAATGAATTGGTCGAGCAATGAGTGAGTGATGAATGAACTAACTAAGCAATGAGATTGAATAAGTGATTAATGATTAATGAGTAATGAGATAGACGAGTGAAGAATGAATTAATTGAGTAATGAGATTGAGTGATGAATGAATTAATTGAGCAATGAGATTGATCGGGTGATGAATGAATTAATCCGAATAATGAGATTGAGTGAGTCTTGAATGAATTACTTGAGTAATGAGATTGACTGAGTGATGAATGAATTAACTGAATAATGAGATTGAGTGAGTACTGAATGAATTACTTGAGTAATGAGATTGACTGAGTGATGAATGAATTAATCGAGCGATGAGATTAACTGAGTGATTAATGAATTAACTGAACAATGAGATTGACTGAGTGATGAATGAATTAATCGAGCGATGAGATTAACTGAGTGATTAATGAATTAACTGAACAATGAGATTGACTGAGTGATGAATGAATTGACTGAACAATGAAATTGACTGAGTGATTAATGAATTAATCTGAACAATGAGATTGACTAAGTGATGAAGGAATTAACTGAGTGATGAATGAATTAACTGAGCAATGATATCGACTGGGTGATGAATGAATTAACCGAGTGATGAATGAATTAACCGAGTGATGAATGAATTAATTGAGTGATGAATGAATTCACTGAGTGATGAATGATATTAACTGAGTGATGAATGAATTAACCGAGTGATGAATGAATTATCTGAGTAATGATATTGACTGAGTGATGAACGAATTAACTGAGTGATGAATGATATTGACTGAGTGATGAATGAATTAACCGAGTGATGAATGAATTATCTGAGTAATGATATTGACTGAGTGATGAACGAATTAACTGAGTGATGAATGATATTGACTGAGTGATGAATGAATTAACCGAGTGATGAATGAATTATCTGAGTAATGATATTGACTGAGTGATGAACGAATTAACTGAGTGATGAATGATATTGACTGAGTGATGAATGAATTAATTGAATGATGAGATTAACAGAGTGATGAATGAATTAACATGATCGACAAGATCAAAATGGTGATTGAGGATTATTAACTGGTGAATGAGTTGATCCATAGCACTTACACAGGTCACACGTGCTCCAAAACAATTAGTCATGAATCAATCATAACAATAATATCACATATATGTTTCAACAAGCATGAATAATTAATGACATGATAAATGTATGAACATAAAGAGAATCGAGTCCTTACACAAGTCATACGAAGCTTCGAGGTCTCGCGATACTAGTCTTCACCGACGGCGACTCGATGAATGAATGACTCGTGCGATGCACTAATATTACGACTCACAAAACTCGATCGACTAGATTGTCATAACTCGACAATCCCACTACTACCGCGACGGTAGGACCACATAACTCACATCTCAGGTATTACACAACCCAAGGCTCGATACCATTTCGTAACACACCCAAATCCTATCAAGTTATTACAGGCCGTGGACCCCACACCAGAGATCCACCGTGCAAACATGACTATAATACATTAAATTAAACAACAAGGGAAAATCATAGTCCCTACCATGATATCCGACACAATATTCCGATAAGGAATTTCAACGACAAAAGTGGCCTACATGGCCAAAATGAAATACACAAAGATCCACGAACATCCTGTCTGTAATACAACACGACAACAATCGACAAGACCGGAGTACACTCCAACCGATCGACCAACAATGAACAACTCGGACTAGTATCGCTCGAATGCCTCGTCGCCAACGTCATGCCCCCGTGTCTCAACTCTCCTCGCAAGCACCTAAAACATGAAAACATGTTCCGCCTACTGGTCGGCCATCCAGATAATGAACATCAAATACATGTATAACATGATATGCATCCAAAAGCGTAATGAAACGGTATAATGATGATAATAATACGAGATGCTCACAAATCAAAGTAAGAACCGAGCATTCGTGAAATACTATGCCCACGGCATACTATTAATACATTGCTCGAGTGTTAGAACATAAGTGCCCAACGGCGAATCATAATCACAGAATACCACAAGGAATTACACGACATGAACCAAACCAGATCGATTAAATATGAATCACAATGCACGGAGGCTCCAATGAAATTAACCAGACAATCACAAGGCCTAAAACCACCGAAAATCACAAATATCACAATCACGTGAAGCCAAACAAATTCAAGTCCGTTATTGATTAGGGCGAAGCCACGGCATGAAAGCCGTATCACAATTAGGGCGAAGCCACGGCATGAAAGCCTTATCACAATTAGGGCGGGCCACGGCATGAAAGCCGTATCACAATTAGGGCGAAGCCACGCATGAAAGCCGTATCACAATTAGGGCGAAGCCACGGCATGAAAGCCGTATCACAATTAATGATAGTGTGTCGCCTTAAGTCGGCCAACACGATGATAGTAACACACGGATAGACACCGCCCTCGATCCCAAATTAACACCTCGATTGCCTTAAACGCCAACCGACAACAATGATGCAATGGATGATTTAATACCTCGATTGCCTAAAACGGTCAATCGACAACAATGATACCATAAATGATTGAACACTTCGATTTGCACGAGAACGCCAATCGATAACAATGATACGATGAATGAGTGAATACCTCGATTGCCTTAGAAAGGTCAATCGATAACAATGATTTAGTAAATGATTGAACATTTCGATTTACCCGAGAACGGCAATTCGATAACAATGATATGAAGGATGCCTCGCACCTTTAATCGGTTACCGATTTACGAAGATGAGAAATGAATAAGCCAATGCCTTAAATTGGCACATGCTTTTAATGACAATCCGAACAGAATAACAATGATCTCAACGATATCTTAAATTGACATCTATATTAACAACAATCGATACATCGATACATGAACCGCTATCGACAATGACATTAATAATGAGTATTACAATGCCTTGAATCGGCCGTTAACGAACAACAATGACGTTTGGCAAAATTGCGGAAGGTATCGTATCGAACGATCTCTTGATATCAATGAATTCATGAAGAGACTAAGTCTCGGAATGATACAACACATCTATACACATACATGATGACATTAGCTCAATGACTAGTACAAGTATAAAACTTGCCTCAAACCGAAGGCGAGGAAGTCCTTCCACGAACAACGTCCTTAATAGGGAATACCGGCCACTCGAACAATCTTGAATTACACAAGCACCAACAATTCGCTTAATATATGAATCAAACACGAATATAACGAACTCGAAACGTCGATACGATTAAACTAAGTCCATAGAGGCATTAAATCAAACACGTTGTATCCAAACTCCGATTGTTTACAATCAAACCTTAATATACCAATATCAAATCCCCCAAGAAGTGTTTCAAACCAACAAAACATCTCCAAAACGATCAATAATCCGTTATGAATATCCAAAAACGTGATTATAACAACAATTAGTCGAAAATCCCCAATTCCAACTCGATTTTCAAGGTGTTCTCGAATAATTCCTCAATAATCCAATAAATCCTTATACAAACTCATAATCATATACATATCCCTTCATATAACATGATTATAACGTCCAAAACATCATATCTCAACACAAAATCGAAGTCCAAAGTGTTGAAGGAATTACCTCTTGATGATCCAAGTACTTCGATCCGATGAAAACGTGTAGAAACGACTATCCAAGCTTCCCAGATGATTGAAGGTGATGAAAAATACACACTCAAATGATAATTGATGAAGAAATCTCTCCCTCAAGATATTCTCTCTCGGTTGCAGGTGAAGAAGATGGAAAAAATGGAGTAAATGAGCTCAAAATGCTCAAAAAATGAATTTATAGGGGTTGACTCGCGGCCGGACTCGACCGTGTCCGGCATGACACGGTCGCGGCGCATCTCGGCCAGCGAGGACTCGACCGTGTCGGAATGACACGGTCGCGGCGCAAAGGGCCTACCGACGTGACCCGTCGCGGCGCTCGGCAATGACTCGACCGTGTCCCGGCACACAGTCGGGCCTCTCGCGACAGTTACGCCTATCCGGAAGGGTGCAACTCGGCCGTGCGAGCGACACGGTCGGGTCTGAGGCGAACAACTGCGGCATTATCCGGACGAAATGCAGCGCAGGCGTGTCGGACGACACGGCCGTCGTTCGGCGGTGATCGCCTGATTGAAAAAAATGAGCGGGTGAGCTAAAACGACCATAACTTTCGTCCGGACTCCGATTGACTCACCGTTTGAACCATAGGAAAGCTAACTCGATGCTCTATAATATTGCAAAGATTTAGAATTTTTGGAATTACCAAAAATTAATGGTGATCTAACAAAGTCGAACTCATATGAGGAAAGTTGAAACAATGAACAATAACGATACACCACTCGAAGTTTTTCCGAATGGTGAACACGGTGAAAGAATATGATTGATGAATGATTATAAATGAGTGAAAATCCACTGAGTGACAATCACCGAATGAATTTACTGAATGATAATGACTGAATTACAACCGGGTATTACAGAGTAATCGTAGAATGCCCGAAAACCCCTCTATGACATTTTATCGGACACCTTCAATGTAATATCCGCAATTTTCGATTTTCGGTAAATTTCTTTTTTCGGCCGAAGTCCGTTTTGACGACTCGCTCATGACCGTTTCGTCATTTCTAGAATGATTAATTCTGCACTTTTTGTCATCCGAGTTCGTTTCGGTATCGTTTTGTTGAGTTCCGAGCTTTTTAGCGACTTTTCCGCACTTGAGTGCGATTCTTGCGAATCTCGTCCAGCGCTGTTTCGAGTTTCTCGTAAGTTTATTTAATGTTATTATTCATGTTGCGAGCTTTGGTTTGGTGTTTCGATTGCGTATCGTGATTTTCGGACGTTTTGGGCCATTTTCGTAATTTCCCAAAGTTTTGGGTAATTACTTCCGTTGTCGAATTCCGAGCCTTCGGGTGGTCGGAATCGTGTGTTCTATTAGCTATTAGATTCGTCTTTGCGAGTACTTCGTAACCGTAACTTGGATTCGTATTCAGGTTCGGGTTTCGGGGTCGTTCGGACGTAATTTTCGGTTTGCACAGAGGGCTGCCTGCACATGCAACACGGCCTGGCAGCCTGCGTGCGCCGTGTCTGCGCCGGGTCGGCCAGGGCCCGGCAGCTGCGAGACACGGCCGAGACACACGGCTATGCTGGGCGTTTCTTTGCCGTGTCCGGCAGCCTATAAATATGGCCGAGCATCGTTTTTTCACTCATTTCTTTTCCTATCCTTCTGTCATGGCTGGAGTCTTTGGGAAGTTGAAGACATGTTGTTATACTATGAATCCATGAAGTTTTGGAGTTCATAACATCGAATAATCCTTCCATAACTTGCTCCGATCGACCGAATCAAGGCAAGTTTTCTTAAAATCTAGTTTTGGGGTTTTAGTTGATTTTGTCCGATTTGATCGCTTTAACTCATATTTCTGATGGATAATTGTAGATTAAGTAGTATTCTATCATTTTCAACATCTTTCCACGGTTTTACCATTTCCAATTAAATCGTTTATATGAACTTTCGTTTGACGCCTTCAAGGTGTCCGAAAATGCCGAGAGAAAATTGGTCGTTTTGCGATGTTTTCCTCGTGTGATTTGTTGTTTATTTGATGATAGGATACTAGGGACGAATTCCCTACAAAAAATCTAGTGTTGAGCCTTTCCGATCGCCGTTTTCATTGGAGTTCCGGATTTCTCCGATCAACCGCATTTTCTGAAGTATTCGTGAGAGATTTCCAAGGCAAGTACCTTGATATACGAATTGTAACTGCGTGAAATCATTGTTGTCGAAGTGTATGAATTTATACGGATGTATAAATGTGTGTATATATATATATGTGCATGTATATATATATATATATATCTAGTTTTATACATGTATATATATTTATATGTTAAATATATGTATGTATATACATATATTGATATAAGCGCCTATATTGGTGAATGACGAGTGATGAATACTAACACTAGACGACCTACTCGACTTGGATTGATGGGTAAACTATATTTATCCTTATAATATAGTAAGATTATATATATATGTATGTATATATTCGGTTGAGTCGCAATATAGGGATATATGTGTGGTGTTGGTTGGTTATGCTTGAAGGCTTATTGTGATTGAGTTTGATTGATAACGTGCGTGTTATTGTTTATTTGTGTGGTTATGGGTAGCGGAGAAAATTGTGTAACTTGATGTACCGAGTTGAAAATTGTTGTGACGTTTGTCCATGTGCTTGATGTTTGTGATAATGTGGATACTTGTTGTGAGAAACGTCGTATCCGGGAACCTCGAGGCGGGCGTGCACTCCGGCACGGTGTATCTTTGCAATGTGCGGCTCCATATGGGTGGTGAACGCCGATGTCACCTAATGCGCGCGCAAGCGGCTCTTGCGGGAGTGACGGTGCGGTGACATGTTCAAGGAGCGGCCAACATGATGGAAGTGAACGCCGGTACAGTGCGCAAGGCGCTGGCGTGCTTATTGGTTACGGGTATTTGAGTGATAGCTAAGACCCTGCTATCGAACGATGTTCGTATCTAAAATCTTTCAATCTCTCTCTCAAACGTTTGTCTTGATAAAGACCGCGATTCGCGTTTTGAAAAGTTTGTTTCAACTTGTTTTTAAAGCGTTGGTATCGTGGTTAATTAACCAAGGAGGTTTGTGAAATCTCGAGGTTAATTAATCGGGGTCTTGAGCAGATAT
This sequence comes from Orobanche coerulescens, assembly GCA_033398695.1. Classification (NCBI taxonomy): domain Eukaryota; kingdom Viridiplantae; phylum Streptophyta; class Magnoliopsida; order Lamiales; family Orobanchaceae; genus Orobanche; species Orobanche coerulescens. The sequence continues at coordinate 55,052 of JAWKAU010000158.1, forward strand.
GTCGAATGAGAGATTGTGCCTTTGATTGTATTGTGGTGCTATTCGTGTATTGGGTCGAGGGCCCTGTGAAGCGTTGAGATGATTGATCTCGTGATGATGTTAATTGGATTGGGTTGAGAAACCCGTGAGATGTTGTGATGATTTCGTTTGTGACAGTGTTCTATAAATTGGGTCGAGGACCCCGAATAACGTTGACATGTTTTCGTGTAATTGCTTTCCATATCTTGGGTCGAGGACCCGAGAGCTTTTGAAATTATTTTCTAAAGGTATTCTCATTCAATTTTCAAAATCCCAAGACGGCCCGAGTCATTAATAATATTTTCAAACGATCTTATCAAAATACTTTTCCTTTTATAAAAATGGATTTTCAAACTAGATCTTTTGACTCCTTGGGTTCGTTTAAAGTTTAATTGGTGTTACGTTCCATATAGAGAATATGACTATGTGATTATTTCTCACCTTGTGTATGCGAGTGCTATACTGTGTTGACTATGGGAATGTATGGTTTGTGTTAAGGCTTCGCGGCTGTTGAGTTTTGTGTTGTTATTATTCGTATATCTTGAACATTATGTACTTGCACTAGCAAAACAGTGGAGTTTTGCTAACCCCCGAGTATTCGGGGGGTGGATGTCTGTTTTTGCATTCAGGTTTTGGAGCATAGCACAGGGTCGGCACGAAGGATGATGAAAGATGAACGATACTAATCACACGAGGATCCGTTGATGTCGTATTGGTCTAGTTGTATTTTCTTTTCCGCTGCAGTATCTTTTCCCCGTTGTACGGGAGTTTATTGTATTTTGACCCCTGCGTGGGTATGTGATTGGAATTGAGTTGAATGTTATTATTGAAAGACCAAGTCGGTCTACTGGGTCATTTTAGCCTCAAAGGCGATGTTTAGGTGTTTGATTTTAGTTATCAGCCTGGTAGATCCTCGAGGAGAGGGTTTACGGCGTGTAATATCCCTGAGCGGATTGGGGGTGTTACATTTATGGTATCAGAGCTTAGGTTGAGGAAACCTAGGCTGTCGGGTCAATTCGTGTTATTTGAGTCTGGTTTCGTCGGATTTTATCTGACTGAGTCGTGTCGCGACGCGTCGTCTGAGTTTGTTGGTCGTGATTAGTATCGTGGGGCGATCATCATCTTCGTGCGACCTGTGGAAGTAAGTCTCCCTTGTTTGTGTTGTGCCTCGTGTGACACGGGCTATTTTTATGATTATTTGTTAAGTGGTTGAATCCTTATGTGGATTTTGATTTCACGATATGTATTTAGTCGACTCTCGTATTTGATTTATACGAGGAGTGTCATCGCTTGTGATGTCTTTTTATTATTGTTTTTGTCCGTTGTTGATGATTTTCGAATCGATTTGCACGTTTTACAAGTTCTCTTGTGGAAGCTTTGTGCTTATACACGTACGACTTGTTCACTAGTCGGTGCGGGAGGGTCCTTAGAGACTTCGAATGGGGTCAGTGGTTTTGTTCTGAATCCTAGGCGGTCTTCGACTCCGGTATTTTATCGTTTATTTCCGTTTAAAGACATGTATTGTCTTTATTTTAAATATTTTGATGCGTGTACTAGGAGTTATTTTAGTGAATGTCGATACGTGTGAGTTTTGGGCGTTCTGGCCTATTGGATTTTTGAAAACCTTGAGTATCTTGGAAAAAAATAAATTTCGAGACATACTTTTCAAATGAGTTATTTTCTTGTGGTACATCCTAGGTGCCACAATATATTTCAAAAATTTTCTACTTCGAGGACCAAAATGCTTTGAGATATTTCCAATGTTTTAGAAACACTTTTATTTAGACCCGAGGGTCGAATATTCTGAAAGTTTTCACTAAGAGAAAGTGTCCTCATTTTTATCAAATGCGAAATGGTTCTCCAAAGTCTCGATAACGATGTTTCACGTTTGTACTTTTTGAAAGGTGATACTCAAGATCAATCGGTGTTCTTCTAAATTATTTCCAAATGAGGTTTTCATTTTTAAAACCTATCCATGCCCGTTTGAGGGCTGGGTATGTATGTATGATGTTCGCATTGTCATTTTGATGTTTGCCCCCGAGTATGAACGAGTTGGCGGCGTGAGCGTTGAGTTGTTTTCCACACATTTGTTGTGTTAGCTCTCTGTGAGAGGTGGGATGTTGGTATTGAATGTTGCCATCTCGTGGTAATTTCTGCGTTATCGCGCATGTGCGAGCTGTTAGAGCTTGGTTTGGCATGACCGTGTGCATCGGTGATTGTTCCGTTATGTGTCGGTTGTTTAATGTCTTGTTACCTTGCTCCTGTTTTTGGTGAATTTCGTGGACGAGGTCGGAGGTAATGCCCGTATTATTTTGACTTATGTATTTTCTCTTTCTCCAGTCCATCGATTCGCTCATGTTCGTTGGTACTTTATGAACTTGTTCTGTATTTGGTTTCATCGTCCGAACGAGCCGTGATCTTGTTGTGGGTCGATGCAGTTATCGATGTGACTTTTGAGTTGATTCGATTCTTGTGAACCTTGTTCGGGAGTGACATCATTTGGTTCTACTAGTTCTTTTATTCGAAGTGGATCAGATTTTGAACTTCAGATATTCTACTTTGTCGACTCATTTATGTTCGTTGACATTTCTGAGCTTGTCCTGCCCCTTGTTTTTGTTTATCGAACGAATGTGGTATTGTTTCGGAATAACTCGTTTGTCGTTGTGACTTTTCAATCGCTACTCCCTTTCCTGTGGATCTTATGGGAATGCATGTCTTGTTGTTCTCACCAGATCATCCTGGGAGTTGTTGTTTGAATTTTATTATCCTTCGTGTTTCGGACATGATTGTTCGATTTTTGTTGTCTCGATCGTTTGTTTGTTCGGTTTTTGTTCTCGTTTCGTAATTGTTGAGCGTTCAGGCTCCTTCGTAATTCCCTTAAGTTCGGGAAATTAGTCTCGTTTTCGATCTTCCAACCCTTGGGCGGTGGGATTCCGTATTTGTTCAGCGATTGGCTCGCGTTTTGATCAATGTACCGTTAGGTTGGTCAATCGTATTGATTTTCGTTCGTTGTGTTTTGCGATTGTTCGGATAATTGACTTGATTGTATTATCCATTTGATGACGCTTGTCATTTGTTGGTTTTATTATATCCATAACGGCGACGTTGTGTTGGTCGCCGTGGAGCGTGTTTTCACACCGTATATTCCGTTGCGTTGTTTGTAACATTTCGCCGTTGGGCGTTAGTTACACGTTTCTTGCGTATCTCGTTGAGTTTTCCTGGCGGGATATTGCTTCTCCCTACTTGTTTTAAGTTTCGACGAAACTTCTTTTAGGAGGGTAGAATGTAATATCGCAATTTTCGATTTTCGGTAAATTTCTTTTGGCCGAAGTCCGTTTTGACGACTCGCTCATGACCGTTTCGTCATTTCGAGAATGATTAATTCTGCACTTTTTGTCATCCGAGTTCGTTTCGGTATCGTTTTGTTGAGTTCCGAGCTTTTTAGCGACTTTTCCGCACTTGAGTGCGATTCTTGCGAATCTCGTCGAAGCGTCGTTTGAGTTTCTCGTAAGTTTATTTAATGTTATTATTCATGTTGCGAGCTTTGGTTTGGTGTTTCGATTGCGTATCGTGATTTTGGACGCTTTGGGCCATTTCGTAATTTCCCAAAGTTTTGGGTAATTACTTAGTTGTCGAATTCCGAGCCTTCGGTGGTGAATCGTGTGTTCTATTAGCTCTTAGATTCGTCTTTGCGAGTACTTCGTAAGTAACTTGGATTCGTATTCGTGTTCGGGTTTCGAGTCGTTCGGACGTAATTTTGGCCTGCTGGAGGGCTGCCCGGACACATGCAACACGGCCTGGCAGCCTGCATGCGCCGTGTCTGCGCCGGGTCGGCCAGGACTGGCAGCCTGCCGAGACACGGCCGAGACACGGCGCTGTCAGGCCGTTTCTTTGCCGTGTCTGCGCCTATAAATATGGCAGCGATCGTTTTTCACTCATTTCTTTTCCTATCCTTCTGTCCATGTTTGAGTCTTTGGGAAGTTGAAGACATGTTGTTATACTATGAATCCATGAAGTTTTGGAGTTCATAACATCGATTAATCCTTCCATAACTTGCTCCGATCGACCGAATCAAGGCAAGTTTTCTTAAAATCTAGTTTTGGGGTTTTAGTTGATTTTGTCCGATTTGATCGTTTTAACTCATATTTCGATGGATAATTGTAGATTAAGTAGTATTCTATCATTTTCAACATCTTTCCACGGTTTTACCATTTCCGATTCGTCGTTTATATGAACTTTCGTTTGACGCCTTCAAGGTGTCCGGGAAAATGCCGCAGAGAGAAAATTGGTCGTTTTGCGATGTTTTCCTCGTGTGATTTGTTGTTTATTTGATGATAGGATACTAGGGACGAATTCCCTACAAAAATCTAGTGTTGAGCCTTTCCGATCGCCGTTTTCATTGGAGTTCCGGATTTCTCCGATCAACCGCATTTTCTGAAGTATTCGTGAGAGATTTCCAAGGCAAGTACCTTGATATACGAATTGTAACTGCGTGAAATCATTGTTGTCGAAGTGTATGAATTTATACGGATGTATAAATGTGTATATATATATATATATATATGTGCATGTATATATATATATATATATATATATCTAGTTTTATACATGTATATATATTTATATGTTAAATATATGTATGTATATACATATATTGATATAAGCGCCTATATTGGTGAATGACGAGTGATGAATACTAACACTAGACGACCTACTCGACTTGGATTGATGGGTAAACTATATTTATCCTTATAATATAGTAAGATTATATATATATATATATATGTATGTATATATTCGGTTGAGTCGCAATATAGGGATATATGTGTGGTGTTGGTTGGTTATGCTTGAAGGCTTATTGTGATTGAGTTTGATTGATAACGTGCGTGTTATTGTTTATTTGTGTGGTTATGGACTGGCGGAGAAAATTGTGTAACTTGATGTACCGAGTTGAAAATTGTTGTGACGTTTGTCCATGTGCTTGATGTTTGTGATAATGTGGATACTTGTTGTGAGAAACGTCGTATCAAGGAACCTCGAGGTCGGGCGTGCACTCGGCACGGTGTATCTTTGCAATGTGCGGCTCCATATGGGTGGTGAACGCCGATGTCACCTAATGCGCGCAAGGCGGCTCTTGCGGGAGTGACGCCGGTGCGGTGACATGTTCAAGGAGCGGCCAACATGATGGAAGTGAACGCCGGTACACAGGTGCGCAAGGGAGGCGCCTGGCAGGCTTATTGGTTACGGGTATTTGAGTGATAGCTAAGACCCCGTTACCGAACGATGTTCGTATCTAAAATCTTTCAATCTCTCTCTCAAACGTTTGTCTTGATAAAGACCGCGATTCGCGTTTTTGAAAATTTTGTTTCAACTTGTTTTTAAAGCGTTGGTATCAGGGTTAATTAACCAAGGAGGTTTGACGAAATCTCTGAGAGTTAATTAATCGGGGGTCTTGAGCAGGATATGTCGAATGAGAGATTGTGCCTTTGATTGTATTGTGGTGCTATTCTGTGTATTGGGTCGAGGGCCCTGTGAAACGTTGAGATGATTGATCTCGTGATGATGTTAATTGGATTGGGTTGAGAAACCCGTGAGATGTTGTGATGATTTCGTTTGTGACAGTGTTCTATAAATTGGGTCGAGGACCCCGAATAACGTTGACATGTTTTCGTGTAATTGCTTTCCATATCTTGGGTCGAGGACCCGAGAGCTTTTGAAATTATTTTCTAAAGGTATTCTCATTCAATTTTCAAAATCCCAAGACGGCCCGAGTCATTAATAATATTTTCAAACGATCTTATCAAAATACTTTTCCTTTTATAAAAATGGATTTTCAAACTAGATCTTTTGACTCCTTGGGTTCGTTTAAAGTTTAATTGGTGTTACGTTCCATATAGAGAATATGACTATGTGATTATTTCTCACCTTGTGTATGCGAGTGCTATACTGTGTTGACTATGGGAATGTATGGTTTGTGTTAAGGCTTCGCGGCTGTTGAGTTTTGTGTTGTTATTATTCGTATATCTTGAACATTATGTACTTGCACTAGCAAAACAGTGGAGTTTTGCTAACCCCCGAGTATTCGGGGGGTGGATGTCTGTTTTTGCATTCAGGTTTTGGAGCATAGCACAGGGCCGGCACGAAGGATGATGAAAGATGAACGATACTAATCACACGAGGATCCGTTGATGTCGTATTGGTCTAGTTGTATTTTCTTTTCCGCTGCAGTATCTTTTCCCCGTTGTACGGGAGTTTATTGTATTTTGACCCCTGCGTGGGTATGTGATTGGAATTGAGTTGAATGTTATTATTGAAAGACCAAGTCGGTCTACTGGGTCATTTTAGCCTCAAAGGCGATGTTTAGGTGTTTGATTTTAGTTATCAGCCTGGTAGATCCTCGAGGAGAGGGTTTACGGCGTGTAATATCCCTGAGCGGATTGGGGGTGTTACATTTATGGTATCAGAGCTTAGGTTGAGGAAACCTAGGCTGTCGGGTCAATTCATGTTATTTGAGTCTGGTTTCGTCGGATTTTATCTGACTGAGTCGTGTCGCGACGCGTCGTCTGAGTTTGTTGGTCGTGATTAGTATCGTGGGGCGATCATCATCTTCGTGCGACCTGTGGAAGTAAGTCTCCCTTGTTTGTGTTGTGCCTCGTGTGACACGGGCTATTTTTATGATTATTTGTTAAGTGGTTGAATCCTTATGTGGATTTTGATTTCACGATATGTATTTAGTCGACTCTCGTATTTGATTTATACGAGGAGTGTCATCGCTTGTGATGTCTTTTTATTATTGTTTTTGTCCGTTGTTGATGATTTTCGAATCGATTTGCACGTTTTACAAGTTCTCTTGTGGAAGCTTTGTGCTTATACACGTACGACTTGTTCACTAGTCGGTGCGGGAGGGTCCTTAGAGACTTCGAATGGGGTCAGTGGTTTTGTTACGAATCTGGCGGTCTTCGACTCCGGTATTTTATCGTTTATTTCCGTTTAAAGACATGTATTGTCTTTATTTTAAATATTTTGATGCGTGTACTAGGAGTTATTTTAGTGAATGTCGATACGTGTGAGTTTTGGGCGTTACGGCCTATGGATTTTGAAAACCTTGAGTATCTTGGAAAAAATAAATTTCGAGACATACTTTTCAAATGAGTTATTTTCTTGTGGTACATCCTAGGTGCCACAATATATTTCAAAAATTTTCTACTTCGAGGACCAAAATGCTTTGAGATATTTCCAATGTTTTAGAAACACTTTTATTTAGACCCAGGGTCGAATATTCAAAGTTTTCACTAAGAGAAAGTGTCCTCATTTTTATCAAATGCGAAATGGTTCTCCAAAGTCTCGATAACGATGTTTCACGTTTGTACTTTTTGAAAGGTGATACTCAAGATCAATCGGTGTTCTTCTAAATTATTTCCAAATGAGGTTTTCATTTTTAAAACCTATCCATGCCCGTTTGAGGGTCGGGTATGTATGTATGATGTTCGCATTGTCATTTTGATGTTTGCCCCCGAGTATGAACGAGTTGGCGGCGTGAGCGTTGAGTTGTTTTCCACACATTTGTTGTGTTAGCTCTCTGTGAGAGGTGGGATGTTGGTATTGAATGTTGCCATCTCGTGGTAATTTCTGCGTTATCGCGCATGTGCGAGCTGTTAGAGCTTGGTTTGGCATGACCGTGTGCATCGGTGATTGTTCCGTTATGTGTCGGTTGTTTAATGTCTTGTTACCTTGCTCCTGTTTTTGGTGAATTTCGTGGACGAGGTCGGAGGTAATGCCCGTATTATTTTGACTTATGTATTTTCTCTTTCTCCAGTCCATCGATTCGCTCATGTTCGTTGGTACTTTATGAACTTGTTCTGTATTTCGGTTTCATCGTCCGAACGAGCTGTGATATTGTTCACGCGGTCCTTCTCGAATGAACTATCACCAAATGGTCGGAATTTGGGTGTCTTTTTACGGTTTTATACTTGGTTTTAGGCGTCCAATTTTCGTCACCGAAAAATTATTTCAGAATCGGACGAATTTCTACCACAGTGCTTCTATATGTGATATAAGATTGTTCACGAGGTCCTTCTCGAATGAACTATCACCAAATGGTCGGAATTTGGGTGTCTTTTTACCATTTTATACTTAGTTTTAGGCGTCCAATTTTCGTCACCGGAAAATTATTTCAGAATCGGACGAATTTCTACCACAATGCTTCTATATGTGATATAAGATTGTTCACGCGGTCCTTCTCGAATGAACTATCACCAAATGGTCGGAATTTGGGTGTCTTTTTACGGTTTTATACTTGGTTTTAGGCGTCCAATTTTCGTCACCGGAAAATTATTTCAGAATCGGACGAATTTCTACAATAGTGCTTCTATATGTGATATAATATTGTTCATGAGGTCCTTCTCGAATGAACTATCACCAAATGGTCGGAATCTGGGTGTCTTTTTACGATTTTATACTTAGTTTTAGGCGTCCAATTTTCGTCACCGGAAAATTATTTCAGAATCGGACGAATTTCTACCACAATGCTTCTATATGTGATATAAGATTGTTCACTCGGTCCTTCTCGAATGAACCATCACCAAATGGTCGGAATTTGGGTGTCCTTTTACGGTTTTATACTTAGTTTTAAGCGTCGATTTTCGTCACCGAAAATTATTTCGGACCTGAAATTTTTACCACAATGCTTCTATATGTGATATAAGATTGTTCACGTGGTCCTTCTCGAATGAACTATCACCAAATGGTCGGAATTTGGGTGTCTTTTTACCGTTTTATACTTAGTTTTAGGCGTCCAATTTTCGTCACCGGAAAATTATTTCAGAATCGGACGAATTTCTACCACAATGCTTTTATATGTGATATAAGATTGTTCACGAGGTCCTTCTCGAATGAACTATCACCAAATGGTCGGAATTTGGGTGTCTTTTTACGGTTTTATACTTAGTTTTATGCGTCCAATTTTCGTCACCGGAAAATTATTTGAGAATCGGACGAATTTCTACCACAGTGCTTCTATATGTGATATAAGATTGTTCACGCGGTCCTTCTCGAATGAACTATCACCAAATGGTCGGAATTTGGGTGTCTTTTTACGGTTTTATACTTAGTTTTAAGCGTCCAATTTTCGTCACCGGAAAATTATTTCAGAATCGGACGAATTTCTACCACAGTGCTTCTATATGTGATATAAGATTGTTCACGATGTCCTTCTAGAATGAACTATCACCAAATGGTCGGAATTTGGGTGTCTTTTTACCGTTTTATACTTGGTTTTAGGCGTCCAATTTTCGTCACCGGAAAATTATTTCAGAATCGGACGAATTTCTACCACAATGCTTTTATATGTGATATAAGATTGTTCACGCAGTCCTTCTCGAATGAACCATCACCAATTAGGTCCTGTTTTTGGTGAATTTCGTGGACGAGGTCGGAGGTAATGCCCGTATTATTTTGACTTATGTATTTTCTCTTTCTCCAGTCCATCGATTCGCTCATGTTCGTTGGTACTTTATGAACTTGTTCTGTATTTCGGTTTCATCGTCCGAACGAGCTGTGATATTGTTCACGCGGTCCTTCTCGAATGAACTATCACCAAATGGTCGGAATTTGGGTGTCTTTTTACGGTTTTATACTTGGTTTTAGGCGTCCAATTTTCGTCACCGAAAAATTATTTCAGAATCGGACGAATTTCTACCACAGTGCTTCTATATGTGATATAAGATTGTTCACGAGGTCCTTCTCGAATGAACTATCACCAAATGGTCGGAATTTGGGTGTCTTTTTACCATTTTATACTTAGTTTTAGGCGTCCAATTTTCGTCACCGGAAAATTATTTCAGAATCGGACGAATTTCTACCACAATGCTTCTATATGTGATATAAGATTGTTCACGCGGTCCTTCTCGAATGAACTATCACCAAATGGTCGGAATTTGGGTGTCTTTTTACGGTTTTATACTTGGTTTTAGGCGTCAATTTTCGTCACCGAAAATTATTTGAATCGGACGAATTTCTACAATATTGATTCTATATGTGATATAATATAGTTCAATATGTCCTTCTCGAATGTACTATCACCAAATGGTCGAATACGGGTGTCTTTTTACGATTTTATACTTAGTTTTAGGCGTCGATTTTCGTCACCGGAAAATTATTTCAGAATCGGACGAATTTCTACCACAATGCTTCTATATGTGATATAAGATTGTTCACTCGGTCCTTCTCGAATGAACCATCACCAAATGGTCGGAATTTGGGTGTCCTTTTACGGTTTTATACTTAGTTTTAAGCGTCCAATTTTCGTCACCGGAAAATTATTTCAGAATCGGACGAATTTTTACCACAATGCTTCTATATGTGATATAAGATTGTTCACGTGGTCCTTCTCGAATGAACTATCACCAAATGGTCGGAATTTGGGTGTCTTTTTACCGTTTTATACTTAGTTTTAGGCGTCCAATTTTCGTCACCGGAAAATTATTTCAGAATCGGACGAATTTCTACCACAATGCTTTTATATGTGATATAAGATTGTTCACGAGGTCCTTCTCGAATGAACTATCACCAAATGGTCGGAATTTGGGTGTCTTTTTACGGTTTTATACTTAGTTTTATGCGTCCAATTTTCGTCACCGGAAAATTATTTGAGAATCGGACGAATTTCTACCACAGTGCTTCTATATGTGATATAAGATTGTTCACGCGGTCCTTCTCGAATGAACTATCACCAAATGGTCGGAATTTTGGGTGTCTTTTTACGATTTTATACTTAGTTTTAGGCGTCCAATTTTCGTCACCGGAAAATTATTTCAGAATCGGACGAATTTCTACCACAATGCTTCTATATGTGATATAAGATTGTTCACCCGGTCCTTCTCGAATGAACCATCACCAAATGGTCGGAATTTGGGTGTCTTTTTACGGTTTTATACTTAGTTTTAAGCGTCCAATTTTCGTCACCGGAAAATTATTTCAGAATCGGACGAATTTCTACCACAGTGCTTCTATATGTGATATAAGATTGTTCACGATGTCCTTCTAGAATGAACTATCACCAAATGGTCGGAATTTGGGTGTCTTTTTACCGTTTTATACTTGGTTTTAGGCGTCCAATTTTCGTCACCGGAAAATTATTTCAGAATCGGACGAATTTCTACCACAGTGCTTCTATATGTGATATAATATTGTTCACGCGGTCCTTCTCGAATGAACTATCACCAAATGGTCGGAATTTGGGTGTCTTTTTACGGTTTTATACTTGGTTTTAGGCGTCCAATTTTCGTCACCGAAAAATTATTTCAGAATCGGACGAATTTCTACCACAGTGCTTCTATATGTGATATAATATTGTTCACGCGGTCCTTCTCGAATGAACTATCACCAAATGGTCGGAATTTGGGTGTCTTTTTACGGTTTTATACTTGGTTTTAGGCGTCCAATTTTCGTCACCGGAAAATTATTTCAGAATCGGACGAATTTCTACCACAGTGCTTCTATATGTGATATAAGATTGTTCACGAGGTCCTTCTCGAATGAACTATCACCAAATGGTCGGAATCTGGGTGTCTTTTTACGGTTTTATACTTAGTTTTTAGGCGTCCAATTTTCGTCACCGGAAAATTATTTCAGAATCGGACGAATTTCTACAATAGTGCTTCTATATGTGATATAATATTGTTCACGAGGTCCTTCTCGAATGAACTATCACCAAATGGTCGGAATCTGGGTGTCTTTTTACGATTTTATACTTAGTTTTAGGCGTCCAATTTTCGTCACCGGAAAATTATTTCAGAATCGGACGAATTTCTACCACAATGCTTCTATATGTGATATAAGATTGTTCACTCGGTCCTTCTCGAATGAACCATCACCAAATGGTCGGAATTTGGGTGTCCTTTTACGGTTTTATACTTAGTTTTAAGCGTCCAATTTTCGTCACCGGAAAATTATTTCAGAATCGGACGAATTTTTACCACAATGCTTCTATATGTGATATAAGATTGTTCACGTGGTCCTTCTCGAATGAACTATCACCAAATGGTCGGAATTTGGGTGTCTTTTTACCGTTTTATACTTAGTTTTAGGCGTCCAATTTTCGTCACCGGAAAATTATTTCAGAATCGGACGAATTTCTACCACAATGCTTTTATATGTGATATAAGATTGTTCACGAGGTCCTTCTCGAATGAACTATCACCAAATGGTCGGAATTTGGGTGTCTTTTTACGGTTTTATACTTGGTTTTAGGCGTCCAATTTTCGTCACCGGAAAATTATTTCAGAATCGGACGAATTTCTACCACAATGCTTCTATATGTGATATAAGATTGTTCACTCGGTCCTTCTCGAATGAACCATCACCAAATGGTCGGAATTTGGGTGTCCTTTTACGGTTTTATACTTAGTTTTAAGCGTCCAATTTTCGTCACCGGAAAATTATTTCAGAATCGGACGAATTTTTACCACAATGCTTCTATATGTGATATAAGATTGTTCACGTGGTCCTTCTCGAATGAACTATCACCAAATGGTCGGAATTTGGGTGTCTTTTTACCGTTTTATACTTAGTTTTAGGCGTCCAATTTTCGTCACCGGAAAATTATTTCAGAATCGGACGAATTTCTACCACAATGCTTTTATATGTGATATAAGATTGTTCACGAGGTCCTTCTCGAATGAACTATCACCAAATGGTCGGAATTTGGGTGTCTTTTTACGGTTTTATACTTAGTTTTATGCGTCCAATTTTCGTCACCGGAAAATTATTTGAGAATCGGACGAATTTCTACCACAGTGCTTCTATATGTGATATAAGATTGTTCACGCGGTCCTTCTCGAATGAACTATCACCAAATGGTCGGAATTTTGGGTGTCTTTTTACGATTTTATACTTAGTTTTAGGCGTCCAATTTTCGTCACCTGATTATTATTTCAGAATCGGACGAATTTCTACCACAATGCTTCTATATGTGATATAAGATTGTTCACCCGGTCCTTCTCGAATGAACCATCACCAAATGGTCGGAATTTGGGTGTCTTTTTACGGTTTTATACTTAGTTTTAAGCGTCCAATTTTCGTCACCGGAAAATTATTTCAGAATCGGACGAATTTCTACCACAGTGCTTCTATATATGATATAAGATTGTTCACGATGTCCTTCTAGAATGAACTATCACCAAATGGTCGGAATTTGGGTGTCTTTTTACCGTTTTATACTTGGTTTTAGGCGTCCAATTTTCGTCACCGGAAAATTATTTCAGAATCGGACGAATTTCTACCACAATGCTTTTATATGTGATATAAGATTGTTCACGAGGTCCTTCTCGAATGAACTATCACCAAATGGTCGGAATTTGGGTGTCTTTTTACGGTTTTATACTTAGTTTTATGCGTCCAATTTTCGTCACCGGAAAATTATTTGAGAATCGGACGAATTTCTACCACAGTGCTTCTATATGTGATATAAGATTGTTCACGCGGTCCTTCTCGAATGAACTATCACCAAATGGTCGGAATTTGGGTGTCTTTTTACGGTTTTATACTTGGTTTTAGGCGTCCAATTTTCGTCACCGAAAAATTATTTCAGAATCGGACGAATTTCTACCACAGTGCTTCTATATGTGATATAATATTGTTCACGCGGTCCTTCTCGAATGAACTATCACCAAATGGTCGGAATTTGGGTGTCTTTTTACGGTTTTATACTTGGTTTTAGGCGTCCAATTTTCGTCACCGGAAAATTATTTCAGAATCGGACGAATTTCTACCACAATGCTTCTATATGTGATATAAGATTGTTCACTCGGTCCTTCTCGAATGAACCATCACCAAATGGTCGGAATTTGGGTGTCCTTTTACGGTTTTATACTTAGTTTTAAGCGTCCAATTTTCGTCACCGGAAAATTATTTCAGAATCGGACGAATTTTTACCACAATGCTTCTATATGTGATATAAGATTGTTCACGTGGTCCTTCTCGAATGAACTATCACCAAATGGTCGGAATTTGGGTGTCTTTTTACCGTTTTATACTTAGTTTTAGGCGTCCAATTTTCGTCACCGGAAAATTATTTCAGAATCGGACGAATTTCTACCACAATGCTTTTATATGTGATATAAGATTGTTCACGAGGTCCTTCTCGAATGAACTATCACCAAATGGTCGGAATTTGGGTGTCTTTTTACGGTTTTATACTTGGTTTTAGGCGTCCAATTTTCGTCACCGGAAAATTATTTCAGAATCGGACGAATTTCTACCACAATGCTTCTATATGTGATATAAGATTGTTCACTCGGTCCTTCTCGAATGAACCATCACCAAATGGTCGGAATTTGGGTGTCCTTTTACGGTTTTATACTTAGTTTTAAGCGTCCAATTTTCGTCACCGGAAAATTATTTCAGAATCGGACGAATTTTTACCACAATGCTTCTATATGTGATATAAGATTGTTCACGTGGTCCTTCTCGAATGAACTATCACCAAATGGTCGGAATTTGGGTGTCTTTTTACCGTTTTATACTTAGTTTTAGGCGTCCAATTTTCGTCACCGGAAAATTATTTCAGAATCGGACGAATTTCTACCACAATGCTTTTATATGTGATATAAGATTGTTCACGAGGTCCTTCTCGAATGAACTATCACCAAATGGTCGGAATTTGGGTGTCTTTTACGCTTTATACTTAGTTTTATGCGTCGATTTTCGTCAGGAAAATTATTTGAGAATCGGACGAATTTCTACCACAGTGCTTCTATATGTGATATAAGATTGTTCACGCGGTCCTTCTCGAATGAACAATCACCAAATGGTCGGAATTTGGGGTGTATTTTAACGATTTTATACTAAGTTTTAGGCGTCGATTTTCGTCATAGGAAAATTATTTCAGAATCGGACGAATTTCTACCACAATGCTTCTATATGTGATATAAGATTGTTCACCCGGTCCTTCTCGAATGAACCATCACCAAATGGTCGGAATTTGGGTGTCTTTTTACGGTTTTATACTTAGTTTTAAGCGTCCAATTTTCGTCACCGGAAAATTATTTCAGAATCGGACGAATTTCTACCACAGTGCTTCTATATGTGATATAAGATTGTTCACGATGTCCTTCTAGAATGAACTATCACCAAATGGTCGGAATTTGGGTGTCTTTTTACCGTTTTATACTTGGTTTTAGGCGTCCAATTTTCGTCACCGGAAAATTATTTCAGAATCGGACGAATTTCTACCACAATGCTTTTATATGTGATATAAGATTGTTCACGAGGTCCTTCTCGAATGAACTATCACCAAATGGTCGGAATTTGGGTGTCTTTTTACGGTTTTATACTTAGTTTTATGCGTCCAATTTTCGTCACCGGAAAATTATTTGAGAATCGGACGAATTTCTACCACAGTGCTTCTATATGTGATATAAGATTGTTCACGCGGTCCTTCTCGAATGAACTATCACCAAATGGTCGGAATTTTGGGTGTCTTTTTACGATTTTATACTTAGTTTTAGGCGTCCAATTTTCGTCACCGGAAAATTATTTCAGAATCGGACGAATTTCTACCACAATGCTTCTATATGTGATATAAGATTGTTCACCCGGTCCTTCTCGAATGAACCATCACCAAATGGTCGGAATTTGGGTGTCTTTTTACGGTTTTATACTTAGTTTTAGGCGTCGTATTTTCGTCACCGGAAAATTATTTCAGAATCGGACGAATTTCTACCACAGTGCTTCTATATGTGATATAAGATTGTTCACGATGTCCTTCTAGAATGAACTATCACCAAATGGTCGGAATTTGGGTGTCTTTTTACCGTTTTATACTTGGTTTTAGGCGTCCAATTTTCGTCACCGGAAAATTATTTCAGAATCGGACGAATTTCTACCACAATGCTTTTATATGTGATATAAGATTGTTCACGCAGTCCTTCTCGAATGAACTATCACCAAATGGTCGGAATTTGGGTGTCTTTTTACGGTTTTATACTTAGTTTTAGGCGTCCAATTTTCGTCACCGGAAAATTATTTCAGAATCGGACGAATTTCTACCACAGTGCTTCTATATGTGATATAATATTGTTCACGCGGTCCTTCTCGAATGAACTATCACCAAATGGTCGGAATTTGGGTGTCTTTTTACGGTTTTATACTTGGTTTTAGGCGTCCAATTTTCGTCACCGAAAAATTATTTCAGAATCGGACGAATTTCTACCACAGTGCTTCTATATGTGATATAATATTGTTCACGCGGTCCTTCTCGAATGAACTATCACCAAATGGTCGGAATTTGGGTGTCTTTTTACGGTTTTATACTTGGTTTTAGGCGTCCAATTTTCGTCACCGGAAAATTATTTCAGAATCGGACGAATTTCTACCACAGTGCTTCTATATGTGATATAAGATTGTTCACGAGGTCCTTCTCGAATGAACTATCACCAAATGGTCGGAATCTGGGTGTCTTTTTACGATTTTATACTTAGTTTTAGGCGTCCAATTTTCGTCACCGGAAAATTATTTCAGAATCGGACGAATTTCTACCACAATGCTTCTATTTGTGATATAAGATTGTTCACGCGGTCCTTCTCGAATGAACCATCACCAAATGGTCGGAATTTGGGTGTCCTTTTACGGTTTTATACTTAGTTTTAAGCGTCCAATTTTCGTCACCGGAAAATTATTTCAGAATCGGACGAATTTTTACCACAATGCTTCTATATGTGATATAAGATTGTTCACGTGGTCCTTCTCGAATGAACTATCACCAAATGGTCGGAATTTGGGTGTCTTTTTACCGTTTTATACTTAGTTTTAGGCGTCCAATTTTCGTCACCGGAAAATTATTTCAGAATCGGACGAATTTCTACCACAATGCTTTTATATGTGATATAAGATTGTTCACGAGGTCCTTCTCGAATGAACTATCACCAAATGGTCGGAATTTGGGTGTCTTTTTACGGTTTTATACTTAGTTTTATGCGTCCAATTTTCGTCACCGGAAAATTATTTGAGAATCGGACGAATTTCTACCACAGTGCTTCTATATGTGATATAAGATTGTTCACGCGGTCCTTCTCGAATGAACTATCACCAAATGGTCGGAATTTTGGGTGTCTTTTTACGATTTTATACTTGGTTTTAGGCGTCCAATTTTCGTCACCGGAAAATTATTTCAGAATCGGACGAATTTCTACAATAGTGCTTCTGTATGTGATATAATATTGTTCACGAGGTCCTTCTCGAATGAACTATCACCAAATGGTCGGAATTTTGGGTGTCTTTTTACGATTTTATACTTAGTTTTAGGCGTCCAATTTTCGTCACCGGAAAATTATTTGAGAATCGGACGAATTTCTACCACAGTGCTTCTATATCTGATATAAGATTGTTCACGCGGTCCTTCTCGAATGAACTATCACCAAATGGTCGGAATTTTGGGTGTCTTTTTACGATTTTATACTTAGTTTTAGGCGTCCAATTTTCGTCACCGGAAAATTATTTCAGAATCGGACGAATTTCTTCCACAATGATTCTATATGTGATATAATATTGTTCACCCGGTCCTTCTCGAATTAACCATCACCAAATGGTCGGAATTTGGGTGTCTTTTTACGGTTTTATACTTAGTTTTAAGCGTCTAATTTTCGTCAGGAAAATTATTTGAGAATCGGACGAATTTCTACCACGGTGCTTCTATATGTGATATAAGATTGTTCACGATGTCCTTCTAGAATGAACTATCACCAAATGGTGAATTTGGGTGTCTTTTTACCGTTTATACTTGGTTTTAGGCGTCGATTTTCGTCACCGGAAAATTATTTGAATCGGACGAATTTCTACCACGGTGCTTCTATATGTGATATAATATTGTTCACGCGGTCCTTCTCGAATGAACTATCACCAAATGGTCGGAATTTGGGTGTCTTATTACCGTTTATACTTAGTTTTAGGCGTCGATTTTCGTCAGGAAAATTATTTGAGAATCGGACGAATTTCTACCACAATGCTTTTATATGTGATATAAGATTGTTCACGAGGTCCTTCTCGAATGAACGATCACCAAATGGTCGGAATTTGGGTGTCTTTTACGCTTTATACTTAGTTTTATCGTCGATTTTCGTCACCGGAAAATTATTTGAGAATCGGACGAATTTCTACCACAGTGCTTCTATATCTGATATAAGATTGTTCACGCGGTCCTTCTCGAATGAACTATCACCAAATGGTCGGAATTTTGGGTGTCTTTTTACGATTTTATACTTAGTTTTAGGCGTCCAATTTTCGTCACCGGAAAATTATTTCAGAATCGGACGAATTTCTACCACAATGCTTCTATATGTGATATAAGATTGTTCACCCGGTCCTTCTCGAATGAACCATCACCAAATGGTCGGAATTTGGGTGTCTTTTTACGGTTTTATACTTAGTTTTAAGCGTCGATTTTCGTCACCGGAAATTTATTTCAGAATCGGACGAATTTCTACCACAGTGCTTCTATATATGATATAAGATTGTTCACGATGTCCTTCTAGAATGAACTATCACCAAATGGTCGGAATTTGGGTGTCTTTTTACCGTTTTATACTTGGTTTTAGGCGTCCAATTTTCGTCACCGGAAAATTATTTCAGAATCGGACGAATTTCTACCACAATGCTTTTATATGTGATATAAGATTGTTCACGAGGTCCTTCTCGAATGAACTATCACCAAATGGTCGGAATTTGGGTGTCTTTTTACGGTTTTATACTTAGTTTTATGCGTCCAATTTTCGTCACCGGAAAATTATTTGAGAATCGGACGAATTTCTACCACAGTGCTTCTATATGTGATATAAGATTGTTCACGCGGTCCTTCTCGAATGAACTATCACCAAATGGTCGGAATTTTGGGTGTCTTTTTACGATTTTATACTTAGTTTTAGGCGTCCAATTTTCGTCACAGGAAAATTATTTCAGAATCGGACGAATTTCTACCACAATGCTTCTATATGTGATATAAGATTGTTCACCCGGTCCTTCTCGAATGAACCATCACCAAATGGTCGGAATTTGGGTGTCTTTTTACGGTTTTATACTTAGTTTTAAGCGTCCAATTTTCGTCACCGAAAATTATTTGAGAATCGGACGAATTTCTACCACAGTGCTTCTATATATGATATAAGATTGTTCACGATGTCCTTCTAGAATGAACTATCACCAAATGGTGAATTTGGGTGTCTTTTTACCGTTTATACTTGGTTTTAGGCGTCGATTTTCGTCAGGAAAATTATTTGAATCGGACGAATTTCTACCACAATGCTTTTATATGTGATATAAGATTGTTCACCAGGTCCTTCTCGAATGAACTATCACCAAATGGTCGGAATTTGGGTGTCTTTTTAGGGTTTTTTAGTTAGTTTTATGCGTCGATTGTTCGTCACCGGAAAATTATTTGAGAATCGGACGAATTTCTACCACAGTGCTTCTATATGTGATATAAGATTGTTCACGCGGTCCTTCTCGAATGAACTATCACCAAATGGTCGGAATTTTGGGTGTCTTTTTACGATTTTATACTTAGTTTTAGGCGTCGATTTTCGTCACCGGAAAATTATTTCAGAATCGGACGAATTTCTACCACAATGCTTCTATATGTGATATAAGATTGTTCACCCGGTCCTTCTCGAATGAACCATCACCAAATGGTCGGAATTTGGGTGTCTTTTTACGGTTTTATACTTAGTTTTAAGCGTCGATTTTCGTCATCGGTAAATTATTTGAGAATCGGACGAATTTCTACCACAGTGCTTCTATATGTGATATAAGATTGTTCACGCTGTCCTTCTAGAATGAACTATCACCAAATGGTCGGAATTTGGGTGTCTTTTTACCGTTTTATACTTGGTTTTAGGCGTCGATTTTCGTCAGGAAAATTATTTGAGAATCGGACGAATTTCTACCACACTGCTTATATATGTGATATAAGATTGTTCATGCGGTCCTTCTCGAATGAACTATCACCAAATGGTCTGAATTTGGGTGTCTTTTTACGGTTTTATCTTTGGTTTTAGGCGTCGATTTTCGTCACCGAAAAATTATTTGAATCGGACGAATTTCTACCACGGTGCTTCTATATGTGATATAATATTGTTCACGCGGTCCTTCTCGAATGAACTATCACCAAATGGTCGAATTTGGGTGTCTTTTTACGGTTTTATACTTGGTTTTAGGCGTCGATTTTCGTCACGGAAAATTATTTGAATCGGACGAATTTCTACCACGGTGCTTCTATATGTGATATAAGATTGTTCACGAGGTCCTTCTCGAATGAACTATCACCAAATGGTCGGAATCTGGGTGTCTTTTACGGTTTTATACTTAGTTTTTAGGCGTCGATTTTCGTCACAGGAAAATTATTTGAATCGGACAATTTCTACAATAGTGCTTCTATATGTGATATAATATTGTTCACGAGGTCCTTCTCGAATGAACTATCACCAAATAGTCGGAATCTGGGTGTCTTTTACGATTTTATACTTAGTTTTAGGCGTCGATTTTCGTCACAGGAAAATTATTTGAGAATCGGACGAATTTCTACCACAATGCTTCTATATGTGATATAAGATTGTTCACTCGGTCCTTCTCGAATGAACCATCACCAAATGGTCGGAATTTGGGTGTCCTTTTACGGTTTATACTTAGTTTTAAGCGTCGATTTTTCGTCACGGAAAATTATTTGAGAATCGGACGAATTTTTACCACAATGCTTCTATATGTGATATAAGATTGTTCACGTGGTCCTTCTCGAATGAACTATCACCAAATGGTCGGAATTTTGGTGTCTTTTTACCGTTTATACTTAGTTTTAGGCGTCGATTTTCGTCAGGAAAATTATTTGAGAATCGGACGAATTTCTACCACAATGCTTTTATATGTGATATAATATTGTTCACGAGGTCCTTCTCGAATGAACTATCACCAAATGGTCGAATTTGGGTGTCTTTTACGGTTTTATACTTAGTTTTATGCGTCGATTTTCGTCACAGTAAAATTATTTGAGATACGGACGAATTTCTACCACAGTGCTTCTATATGTGATATAAGATTGTTCACGCGGTCCTTCTCGAATGAACTATCACCAAATGGTCGGAATTTTGGGTGTCTTTTACGATTTTATACTTAGTTTTAGGCGTCGATTTTCGTCATAGGAAAATTATTTGAGAATCGGACAATTTCTACCACAATGCTTCTATATGTGATATAAGATTGTTCACCGGTCCTTCTCGAATGAACCATCACCAAATGGTCGGAATTTGGGTGTCTTTTTACGGTTTATACTTAGTTTTAAGCGTCGATTTTCGTCACGGAAAATTATTTGAGAATCGGACGAATTTCTACCACGGTGCTTCTATATGTGATATAAGATTGTTCACGATGTCCTTCTAGAATGAACTATCACCAAATGGTCGGAATTTGGGTGTCTTTTTACCGTTTTATACTTGGTTTTAGGCGTCGATTTTCGTCAGGAAAATTATTTCAGAATCGGAAGAATTTCTAACAAAGTGCTTATATATGTTATATAATATTAATCACGCGGTCCTTCTCGAATGAACTATCACCAAATGGTCGTAATTTGTGTGTCTTTTTACGTTTTTATACTTGGTTTTAGGCGTCGATTTTCGTCATAGAAAAATTATTTGAGAATCGGACAATTTCTACCACGGTGCTTCTATATGTGATATAATATTGTTCACGCGGTCCTTCTCGAATGAACTATCACCAAATGGTCGGAATTTGGGTGTCTTTTTACGGTTTTATACTTGGTTTTAGGCGTCGATTTTCGTCATAGGAAAATTATTTGAATCGGACGAATTTCTACCACAGTGCTTCTATATGTGATATAAGATTGTTCACGAGGTCCTTCTCGAATGAACTATCACCAAATGGTCGGAATCTGGGTGTCTTTTTACGGTTTTATACTTAGTTTTTAGGCGTCCAATTTTCGTCACCGGAAAATTATTTCAGAATCGGACGAATTTCTACAATAGTGCTTCTATATGTGATAATATTGTTCACGAGGTCCTTCTCGAATGAACTATCACCAAATGGTCAGAATCTGGGTGTCTTTTTACGATTTTATACTTAGTTTTAGGCGTCCAATTTTCGTCACCGGAAAATTATTTCAGAATCGGACGAATTTCTACCACAATGCTTCTATATGTGATATAAGATTGTTCACTCGGTCCTTCTCGAATGAACCATCACCAAATGGTCGGAATTTGGGTGTCCTTTTACGGTTTTATACTTAGTTTTAAGCGTCGATTTTCGTCAGGAAAATTATTTGAATCGGACGAATTTTTACCACAATGCTTCTATATGTGATATAAGATTGTTCACGTGGTCCTTCTCGAATGAACTATCACCAAATGGTCGAATTTGGGTGTCTTTTTACCGTTTATACTTAGTTTTAGGCGTCGATTTTCGTCACGGAAAATTATTTGAGAATCGGACAATTTCTACCACAATGCTTTTATATGTGATATAAGATTGTTCACGAGGTCCTTCTCGAATGAACTATCACCAAATGGTCGAATTTGGGTGTCTTTTACGGTTTATACTTAGTTTTATGCGTCGATTTCGTCAGGAAAATTATTTGAGAATCGGACGAATTTCTACCACAGTGCTTCTATATGTGATATAAGATTGTTCACGCGGTCCTTCTCGAATGAACTATCACCAAATGGTCGGAATTTTGGGTGTCTTTTTACGATTTTATACTTAGTTTTAGGCGTCCAATTTTCGTCACCGGAAAATTATTTCAGAATCGGACGAATTTTTACCACAATGCTTCTATATGTGATATAATATTGTTCACGAGGTCCTCCTCGAATGAACTATCACCAAATGGTCGGAATGTGGGTGTCTTTTTACGATTTTATACTTAGTTTTAGGCGTCCAATTTTCGTCACCGGAAAATTATTTCAGAATCGGACGAATTTCTACCACAATGCTTCTATATGTGATATAAGATTGTTCACTCGGTCCTTCTCGAATGAACCATCACCAAATGGTCGGAATTTGGGTGTCCTTTTACGGTTTTATACTTGGTTTTAGGCGTCCAATTTTCGTCACCGGAAAATTATTTCAGAATCGGACGAATTTCTACCACAATGCTTCTATATGTGATATAAGATTGTTCACTCGGTCCTTCTCGAATGAACCATCACCAAATGGTCGGAATTTGGGTGTCCTTTTACGGTTTTATACTTAGTTTTAAGCGTCCATTTTCGTCACAGGAAAATTATTTGAGAATCGGACGAATTTTTACCACAATGCTTCTATATGTGATATAAGATTGTTCACGTGGTCCTTCTCGAATGAACTATCACCAAATGGTCGAATTTGGGTGTCTTTTTACCGTTTATACTTAGTTTTAGGCGTCGATTTTCGTCATAGGAAAATTATTTGAATCGGACGAATTTCTACCACAATGCTTTTATATGTGATATAAGATTGTTCACGAGGTCCTTCTCGAATGAACTATCACCAAATGGTCGGAATTTGGGTGTCTTTTTACGATTTATACTTAGTTTTATGCGTCGATTTTCGTCATAGGAAAATTATTTGAGAATCGGACGAATTTCTACCACGGTGCTTCTATATGTGATATAAGATTGTTCACGCGGTCCTTCTCGAATGAACTATCACCAAATGGTCGAATTTTGGGTGTCTTTTACGATTTTATACTTAGTTTTAGGCGTCGATTTTCGTCACAGGAAAATTATTTGAGAATCGGACAATTTCTACCACAATGCTTCTATATGTGATATAAGATTGTTCACCCGGTCCTTCTCGAATGAACCATCACCAAATGGTCGAATTTGGGTGTCTTTTTACGGTTTTATACTTAGTTTTAAGCGTCGATTTTCGTCACCGGTAAATTATTTCAGAATCGGACGAATTTCTACCACAGTGCTTCTATATGTGATATAAGATTGTTCACGATGTCCTTCTAGAATGAACTATCACCAAATGGTCGGAATCTGGGTGTATTTTTACCGTTTTATACTTGGTTTTAGGCGTCGATTTTCGTCAGGAAAATTATTTGAGAATCGGACGAATTTCTACCACAATGCTTCTATATGTGATATAAGATTGTTCACTCGGTCCTTCTCGAATGAACCATCACCAAATGGTCGAATTTGGGTGTCCTTTTACGGTTTTATACTTAGTTTTAAGCGTCGATTTTCGTCAGGAAAATTATTTGAGAATCGGACGAATTTTTACCACAATGCTTCTATATGTGATATAAGATTGTTCACGTGGTCCTTCTCGAATGAACTATCACCAAATGGTCGAATTTGGGTGTCTTTTTACCGTTTATACTTAGTTTTAGGCGTCGATTTTCGTCATAGGAAAATTATTTGAGAATCGGACGAATTTCTACCACAATGCTTTTATATGTGATATAAGATTGTTCACGAGGTCCTTCTCGAATGAACTATCACCAAATGGTCGGAATTTGGGTGTCTTTTACGATTTATACTTAGTTTTATCGTCGATTTTCGTCAGGAAAATTATTTGAGAATCGGACGAATTTCTACCACGATGCTTCTATATGTGATATAAGATTGTTCACGGTCCTTCTCGAATGAACTATCACCAAATGGTCGGAATTTTGGGTGTCTTTTTACGATTTTATACTTAGTTTTAGGCGTCGATTTTCGTCAGGAAAATTATTTGAGAATCGGACAATTTCTACCACAATGCTTCTATATGTGATATAAGATTGTTCACCGGTCCTTCTCGAATGAACCATCACCAAATGGTCGGAATTTGGGTGTCTTTTTACGGTTTTATACTTAGTTTTAAGCGTCAATTTTCGTCAGGTAAATTATTTGAGAATCGGACGAATTTCTACCACGGTGCTTCTATATGTGATATAAGATTGTTCACGATGTCCTTCTAGAATGAACTATCACCAAATGGTGAATCTGGGTGTATTTTTACCGTTTTATACTTGGTTTTAGGCGTCGATTTTCGTCATAGGAAAATTATTTGAGAATCGGACAATTTCTACCACAATGCTTCTATATGTGATATAAGATTGTTCACTCGGTCCTTCTCGAATGAACCATCACCAAATGGTCGAATTTGGGTGTCCTTTTACGGTTTTATACTTAGTTTTAAGCGTCGTCGATTTTCGTCATAGGAAAATTATTTGAATCGGACGAATTTTTACCACAATGCTTCTATATGTGATATAAGATTGTTCACGTGGTCCTTCTCGAATGAACTATCACCAAATGGTGAATTTGGGTGTCTTTTACCGTTTTATACTTAGTTTTAGGCGTCGATTTTCGTCATAGGAAAATTATTTGAATCGGACGAATTTCTACCACAATGCTTTTATATGTAATATAAGATTGTTCACGAGTCCTTCTCGAATGAACTATCACCAAATGGTCGGAATTTGGGTGTCTTTTTACGGTTTATACTTAGTTTTATGCGTCGATTTTCGTCATAGGAAAATTATTTGAGAATCGGACCAATTTCTACCACAGTGCTTCTATATGTGATATAAGATTGTTCACGCGGTCCTTCTCGAATGAACTATCACCAAATGGTCGGAATTTTGGGTGTCTTTTTACGATTTTATACTTAGTTTTAAGCGTCGATTTCGTCATAGGAAAATTATTTGAATCGGACGAATTTCTACCACGGTGCTTCTATATGTGATATAAGATTGTTCACGATGTCCTTCTAGAATGAACTATCACCAAATGGTCGAATTTGGGTGTCTTTTTACCGTTTATACTTGGTTTTAGGCGTCGATTTTCGTCACCGGAAAATTATTTGAGAATCGGACGAATTTCTACCACACTGCTTTTATATGTAATATCAGATTGATCACGAGGTCCTTCTCGAATGAACTATCACCAAATGGTCGGAATTTGGGTGTCATTTTACGGATTTATACTTAGTTTTATGCGTCGATTTTCGTCTTAGGAAAATTATTTGAGAATCGGACGAATTTCTACCACAGTGCTTCTATATGTTATATAAGATTGTTCATGCGGTCCTTCTCGTATGTACTATCACCATATGGTAGGATTTTTGGTTGTCTTTTTACGATTTTATACTTAGTTTTAAGCGTCAATTTTTCGTCACAGGAAAATTATTTCAGAATCGGTCGAATTTCTACCACAGTGCTTCTATATGTGATATAAGATTGTTCACGGTCCTTCTCGAATGAACTATCACCAAATGGTCGAATTTTGGGTGTCTTTTTACGATTTTATACTTAGTTTTAGGCGTCGATTTTCGTCATAGGAAAATTATTTGAATCGGACGAATTTCTACCACAATGCTTCTATATGTGATATAAGATTGTTCACCGGTCCTTCTCGAATGAACCATCACCAAATGGTCGGAATTTGGGTGTCTTTTTACGGTTTTATACTTAGTTTTAAGCGTCGATTTTCGTCAGGAAAATTATTTGAATCGGACGAATTTCTACCACGGTGCTTCTATATGTGATATAAGATTGTTCACGATGTCCTTCAAGAATGAACTATCACCAAATGGTCGGAATTTGGGTGTCTTTTTACCGTTTATACTTGGTTTTAGGCGTCGATTTTCGTCAGGAAAATTATTTGAGAATCGGACGAATTTCTACCACGGTGCTTCTATATGTGATATAATATTGTTCACGCGGTCCTTCTCGAATGAACTATCACCAAATGGTCGGAATTTGGGTGTCTTTTTACGGTTTTATACTTGGTTTTAGGCGTCGATTTTCGTCACCGAAAATTATTTGAGAATCGGACGAATTTCTACCACGGTGCTTCTATATGTGATATAATATTGTTCACGCGGTCCTTCTCGAATGAACTATCACCAAATGGTCGGAATTTGGGTGTCTTTTACGGTTTTATACTTGGTTTTAGGCGTCGATTTTCGTCAGGAAAATTATTTCGAATCGGACAATTTCTACCACGGTGCTTCTATATGTGATATAAGATTGTTCACGAGGTCCTTCTCGAATGAACTATCACCAAATGGTCGAATCTGGGTGTCTTTTTACGGTTTTATACTTAGTTTTAGGCGTCGATTTTCGTCAGGAAAATTATTTGAGAATCGGACGAATTTCTACAATAGTGCTTCTATATGTGATATAATATTGTTCACGAGGTCCTCCTCGAATGAACTATCACCAAATGGTCGGAATCAGGTGTCTTTTTACGATTTTATACTTAGTTTTAGGCGTCGATTTTCGTCAGGAAAATTATTTGAGAATCGGACCAATTTCTACCACAATGCTTCTATATGTGATATAAGATTGTTCACCCGGTCCTTCTCGAATGAACCATCACCAAATGGTCGAATTTGGGTGTCCTTTTACGGTTTTATACTTGGTTTTAGGCGTCGATTTTCGTCATAGGAAAATTATTTGAGAATCGGACAATTTTTACCACAATGCTTCTATATGTGATATAAGATTGTTCACGCGGTCCTTCTCGAATGAACTATCACCAAATGGTCGGAATTTGGGTGTCTTTTTACGGTTTTATACTTGGTTTTAGTCGTCGATTTTCGTCACGGAAAATTATTTGAGAATCGGACAATTTCTACCACGGTGCTTCTATATGTGATATAAGATTATTCACGAGGTCCTTCTCGAATGAACTATCACCAAATGGTCGGAATCGGGTGTCTTTTTACGGTTTTATACTTAGTTTTAAGCGTCGATTTTCGTCATAGGAAAATTATTTGAGAATCGGACGAATTTCTACCACAGTGCTTCTATATGTGATATAAGATTGTTCACGCGGTCCTTCTCGAATGAACTATCACCAAATGGTCGAATTTTGGGTGTCTTTTACGATTTTATACTTAGTTTTAAGCGTCGATTTTCGTCACGGAAAATTATTTGAATCGGACAATTTCTACCACGGTGCTTCTATATGTGATATAAGATTGTTCACGATGTCCTTCTAGAATGAACTATCACCAAATGGTCGGAATTTGGGTGTCTTTTTACCGTTTTATACTTGGTTTTAGGCGTCGATTTTCGTCACAGGAAAATTATTTGAATCGGACGAATTTCTACCACAATGCTTTTATATGTGATATAAGATTGTTCACGAGGTCCTTCTCGAATGAACTATCACCAAATGGTCGGAATTTGGGTGTCTTTTTACGGTTTTATACTTAGTTTTATCGTCGATTTTTTCTAGGAAAATTATTTGAGAATCGGACAATTTCTACCACAGTGCTTCTATATGTGATATAAGATTGTTCACGCGGTCCTTCTCGAATGAACTATCACCAAATGGTCGGAATTTTGGGTGTCTTTTTACGATTTTATACTTAGTTTTAGGCGTCGATTTTCGTCATAGGAAAATTATTTGAGAATCGGACGAATTTCTACCACAATGCTTCTATATGTGATATAAGATTGTTCACCGGTCCTTCTCGAATGAACCATCACCAAATGGTCGGAATTTGGGTGTCTTTTACGGTTTATACTTAGTTTTAAGCGTCGATTTTCGTCAGGAAAATTATTTGAGAATCGGACAATTTCTACCACGGTGCTTCTATATGTGATATAAGATTGTTCACGATGTCCTTCTAGAATGAACTATCACCAAATGGTCGAATTTGGGTGTCTTTTTACGTTTTATACTTGGTTTTAGGCGTCGATTTTCGTCAGGAAAATTATTTGAGAATCGGACGAATTTCTACCACGGTGCTTCTATATGTGATATAATATTGTTCACGCGGTCCTTCTCGAATGAACTATCACCAAATGGTCGAATTTGGGTGTCTTTTTACGGTTTTATACTTGGTTTTAGGCGTCGATTTTCGTCACGAAAAATTATTTGAGAATCGGACGAATTTCTACCACGGTGCTTCTATATGTGATATAATATTGTTCACGCGGTCCTTCTCGAATGAACTATCACCAAATGGTCGAATTTGGGTGTCTTTTTACGGTTTTATACTTGGTTTTAGGCGTCGATTTTCGTCACCGGAAAATTATTTGAGAATCGGACAATTTCTACCACAGTGCTTCTATATGTGATATAAGATTGTTCACGAGGTCCTTCTCGAATGAACTATCACCAAATGGTCGGAATACAGGTGTCTTTTTACGGTTTTATACTTAGTTTTTAGGCGTCGATTTTCGTCAGGAAAATTATTTGAGAATCGGACGAATTTCTACAATAGTGCTTCTATATGTGATATAATATTGTTCACGAGGTCCTTCTCGAATGAACTATCACCAAATGGTCGGAATCTGGGTGTCTTTTTACGTTTTTATACTTAGTATTAGGCGTCGATTTTCGTCACGGAAAATTATTTGAATCGGACGAATTTCTACCACAATGCTTCTATATGTGATATAAGATTGTTCACTCGGTCCTTCTCGAATGAACCATCACCAAATGGTCGGAATTTGGGTGTCCTTTTACGGTTTTATACTTAGTTTTAAGCGTCGATTTTCGTCACGGAAAATTATTTGAGAATCGGACAAATTTTTACCACAATGCTTCTATATGTGATATAAGATTGTTCACGTGGTCCTTCTCGAATGAACTATCACCAAATGGTCGAATTTGGGTGTCTTTTTACCGTTTATACTTAGTTTTAGGCGTCGATTTTCGTCAGGAAAATTATTTGAGAATCGGACGAATTTCTACCACAATGCTTTTATATGTGATATAAGATTGTTCACGAGGTCCTTCTCGAATGAACTATCACCAAATGGTCGAATTTGGGTGTCTTTTTACGGTTTTATACTTAGTTTTATGCGTCGATTTTCGTCATAGGAAAATTATTTGAGAATCGGACGAATTTCTACCACAGTGCTTCTATATGTGATATAAGATTGTTCACGCGGTCCTTCTCGAATGAACTATCACCAAATGGTCGGAATTTTGGGTGTATTTTTAAGATTTTATACTTAGTTTTAGGCGTCGATTTTCGTCATAGGAAAATTATTTGAGAATCGGACAATTTCTACCACAATGCTTCTATATGTGATATAAGATTGTTCACCCGGTCCTTCTCGAATGAACCATCACCAAATGGTCGAATTTGGGTGTCATTTTACGGTTTTATACTTAGTTTTAAGCTTCAATATTTCGAGACCGGAAAATTATTTGAGAATCGGACGAATTTCTACCACAGTGCTTCTATATGTGATATAAGATTGTTCACGATGTCCTTCTAGAATGAACTATCACCAAATGGTCGAATTTGGGTGTCTTTTTACGTTTTATACTTGGTTTTAGGCGTCGATTTTCGTCAGGAAAATTATTTGAGAATCGGACGAATTTCTACCACGGTGCTTCTATATGTGATATAATATTGTTCACGCGGTCCTTCTCGAATGAACTATCACCAAATGGTCGAATTTGGGTGTCTTTTTACGGTTTTATACTTGGTTTTAGGCGTCGATTTTCGTCATAGAAAAATTATTTGAATCGGACGAATTTCTACCACGGTGCTTCTATATGTGATATAATATTGTTCACGCGGTCCTTCTCGAATGAACTATCACCAAATGGTCGAATTTGGGTGTCTTTTACGGTTTTATACTTGGTTTTAGGCGTCGATTTTCGTCAGGAAAATTATTTGAGAATCGGACGAATTTCTACCACGGTGCTTCTATATGTGATATAAGATTGTTCACGAGGTCCTTCTCGAATGAACTATCACCAAATGGTCGGAATCTGGGTGTCTTTTACGGTTTTATACTTAGTTTTAGGCGTCGATTTTCGTCACGGAAAATTATTTGAGAATCGGACGAATTTCTACAATAGTGCTTCTATATGTGATATAATATTGTTCACGAGGTCCTTCTCGAATGAACTATCACCAAATGGTCGGAATTTGGGTGTCTTTTTACGACTTTATACTTAGTTTTAGGCGTCGATTTTCGTCACGGAAAATTATTTGAGAATCGGACGAATTTCTACCACAATGCTTCTATATGTGATATAAGATTGTTCACTCGGTCCTTCTCGAATGAACCATCACCAAATGGTCGGAATTTGGGTGTCCTTTACGGTTTTATACTTAGTTTTAAGCGTCGATTTTCGTCACAGGAAAATTATTTGAGAATCGGACGATTTTTACCACAATGCTTCTATATGTGATATAAGATTGTTCACGTGGTCCTTCTCGAATGAACTATCACCAAATGGTGAATTTGGGTGTCTTTTTACGTTTTATACTTAGTTTTAGGCCTCGATTTTCGTCAGGAAAATTATTTGAGAATCGGACGAATTTCTACCACAATGCTTTTATATGTGATATAAGATTGTTCACGAGGTCCTTCTCGAATGAACTATCACCAAATGGTCGAATTTGGGTGTCTTTTTACGGTTTTATACTTAGTTTTATGCGTCGATTTTTCGTCACAGGAAAATTATTTGAGAATCGGACGAATTTCTACCACAGTGCTTCTATATGTGATATAAGATTGTTCACGCGGTCCTTCTCGAATGAACTATCACCAAATGGTCGGAATTTTGGGGGTCTTTTACGATTTTATACTTAGTTTTAGGCGTCGATTTTCGTCATAGGAAAATTATTTGAGAATCGGACAATTTCTACCACAATGCTTCTATATGTGATATAAGATTGTTCACGGTCCTTCTCGAATGAACCATCACCAAATGGTCGGAATTTGGGTGTCTTTTTACGGTTTTATACTTAGTTTTAGCGTCGATTTTCGTCATAGGAAAATTATTTCAGAATCGGACGAATTTCTACCACAGTGCTTCTATATGTGATATAAGATTGTTCACGATGTCCTTCTAGAATGAACTATCACCAAATGGTCGGAATTTGGGTGTCTTTTTACCGTTTTATACTTGGTTTTAGGAGTACAATTTTCGTAAAAGTAAAATTATTTCAGAATAGTACGAATTTATACAAATGTGCTTCTATATTTGATATAATATTGTTCACTCGGTCATTCTATAATTAACTATCACCAAATTTTCGTAATTTGGGTGTCTTTTTACGGTTTTATACTTAGTTTTAAGCGTCCAATTTTCGTCACCGGAAAATTATTTCAGAATCGGACAAATTTTTACCACAATGCTTCTATATGTGATATAAGATTGTTCACGTGGTCCTTCTCGAATGAACTATCACCAAATGGTCGGAATCTGGGTGTCTTTTTACGATTTTATACTTAGTTTTAGGCGTCCAATTTTCGTCATAGGAAAATTATTTGAGAATCGGACGAATTTCTACCACAATGCTTCTATATGTGATATAAGATTGTTCACTCGGTCCTTCTCGAATGAACCATCACCAAATGGTCGAATTTGGGTGTCCTTTTACGGTTTATACTTAGTTTTAAGCGTCGATTTTCGTCATAGGAAAATTATTTGAGAATCGGACAATTTTTACCACAATGCTTCTATATGTGATATAAGATTGTTCACGTGGTCCTTCTCGAATGAACTATCACCAAATGGTCGAATTTGGGTGTCTTTTTACCGTTTTATACTTAGTTTTAGGCGTCGATTTTCGTCATAGGAAAATTATTTGAGAATCGGACGAATTTCTACCACAATGCTTTTATATGTGATATAAGATTGTTCACGAGGTCCTTCTCGAATGAACTATCACCAAATGGTCGAATTTGGGTGTCTTTTACGGTTTTATACTTAGTTTTATCGTCGATTTTCGTCATAGGAAAATTATTTGAGAATCGGACCAATTTCTACCACGGTGCTTCTATATGTGATATAAGATTGTTCACGCGGTCCTTCTCGAATGAACTATCACCAAATGGTCGGAATTTTGGGTGTCTTTTTACGATTTTATACTTAGTTTTAGGCGTCGATTTTCGTCATAGGAAAATTATTTGAGAATCGGACGAATTTCTACCACAATGCTTCTATATGTGATATAAGATTGTTCACCGGTCCTTCTCGAATGAACCATCACCAAATGGTCGAATTTGGGTGTCTTTTACGGTTTATACTTAGTTTTAAGCGTCGATTTTCGTCATAGGAAAATTATTTGAATCGGACGAATTTCTACCACGGTGCTTCTATATGTGATATAAGATTGTTCACGATGTCCTTCTAGAATGAACTATCACCAAATGGTCGGAATTTGGGTGTCTTTTTACGTTTTATACTTGGTTTTAGGCGTCGATTTTCGTCATAGGAAAATTATTTCAGAATCGGACGAATTTCTACCACAGTGCTTCTATATGTGATATAATATTGTTCACGCGGTCCTTCTCGAATGAACTATCACCAAATGGTCGGAATTTGGGTGTCTTTTTACGGTTTTATACTGAGTTTTAAGCGTCGATTTTCGTCAGGAAAATTATTTGAGAATCGGACAAATTTTACCACAATGCTTCTATATGTGATATAAGATTGTTCACGTGGTCCTTCTCGAATGAACTATCACCAAATGGTCGGAATCGGGTGTCTTTTACGATTTTATACTTAGTTTTAGGCGTCGATTTTCGTCATAGGAAAATTATTTCAGAATCGGACGAATTTCTACCACAATGCTTCTATATGTGATATAAGATTGTTCACTCGGTCCTTCTCGAATGAACCATCACCAAATGGTCGGAATTTGGGTGTCCTTTTACGGTTTTATACTTAGTTTTAAGCGTCGATTTTCGTCATAGGAAAATTATTTGAGAATCGGACAAATTTTACCACAATGCTTCTATATGTGATATAAGATTGTTCACGTGGTCCTTCTCGAATGAACTATCACCAAATGGTCGGAATTTGGGTGTCTTTTTACCGTTTATACTTAGTTTTAGGCGTCGATTTTCGTCATAGGAAAATTATTTGAGAATCGGACAATTTCTACCACAATGCTTTTATATGTGATATAAGATTGTTCACGAGGTCCTTCTCGAATGAACTATCACCAAATGGTCGAATTTGGGTGTCTTTTTACGGTTTTATACTTAGTTTTATCGTCGATTTTCGTCAGGAAAATTATTTGAGAATCGGACAATTTCTACCACGGTGCTTCTATATGTGATATAAGATTGTTCACGCGGTCCTTCTCGAATGAACTATCACCAAATGGTCGGAATTTTGGGTGTCTTTTTACGATTTTATACTTAGTTTTAGGCGTCGATTTTCGTCATAGGAAAATTATTTGAGAATCGGACGAATTTCTACCACAATGCTTCTATATGTGATATAAGATTGTTCACCCGGTCCTTCTCGAATGAACCATCACCAAATGGTGAATTTGGGTGTCTTTTTACGGTTTATACTTAGTTTTAAGCGTCGATTTTCGTCATAGGAAAATTATTTGAGAATCGGACGAATTTCTACCACGGTGCTTCTATATGTGATATAAGATTGTTCACGATGTCCTTCTAGAATGAACTATCACCAAATGGTGAATTTGGGTGTCTTTTACCGTTTTATACTTGGTTTTAGGCGTCGATTTTCGTCACGGAAAATTATTTGAGAATCGGACGAATTTCTACCACAGTGCTTCTATATGTGATCTAATATTGTTCACGCGGTCCTTCTCGAATGAACTATCACCAAATGGTCGGAATTTGGGTGTCTTTTTACGGTTTATACTTGGTTTTAGGCGTCGATTTTCGTCATAGAAAAATTATTTGAGAATCGGACAATTTCTACCACGGTGCTTCTATATGTGATATAATATTGTTCACTCGGTCCTTCTCGAATGAACTATCACCAAATGGTCGGAATTTGGGTGTCCTTTTACGGTTTATACTTGGTTTTAGGCGTCGATTTTCGTCACGGAAAATTATTTGAGAATCGGACGAATTTCTACCACGTGCTTCTATATGTGATATAAGATTTTTCACGAGGTCCTTCTCGAATGAACTATCACCAAATGGTCGGAATCTAGGTGTCTTTTTACGGTTTTATACTTAGTTTTAGGCGTCGATTTTCGTCATAGGAAAATTATTTTAGAATCGGTCGCATTTTTACAATAGTGCTTCTATTTGTGATATAATATTGTTCACGAGGTCCTTCTCGAATGTACTATCACCAAATGGTCGGAATGCGGGTGTCTTTTTACGATTTTATACTTAGTTTTAGGCGTCGATTTTCGTCATAGGAAAATTATTTGAGAATCGGACAATTTCTACCACAATGCTTCTATATGTGATATAAGATTGTTCACTCGGTCCTTCTCGAATGAACCATCACCAAATGGTCGGAATTTGGGTGTCCTTTTACGGTTTATACTTAGTTTTAAGCGTCGATTTTCGTCATAGGAAAATTATTTGAGAATCGGACAATTTTTACCACAATGCTTCTATATGTGATATAAGATTGTTCACGTGGTCCTTCTCGAATGAACTATCACCAAATGGTGAATTTGGGTGTCTTTTTACGTTTTATACTTAGTTTTAGGCGTCGATTTTCGTCATAGGAAAATTATTTGAATCGGACGAATTTCTACCACAATGCTTTTATATGTGATATAAGATTGTTCACGAGGTCCTTCTCGAATGAACTATCACCAAATGGTCGAATTTGGGTGTCTTTTTACGGTTTTATACTTAGTTTTATGCGTCGATTTTCGTCATAGGAAAATTATTTGAGAATCGGACGAATTTCTACCACGGTGCTTCTATATGTGATATAAGATTGTTCACGCGGTCCTTCTCGAATGAACTATCACCAAATGGTCGGAATTTTGGGTGTCTTTTTACGATTTTATACTTAGTTTTAGGCGTCGATTTTCGTCCAGGAAAATTATTTGAGAATCGGACAATTTCTACCACAATGCTTCTATATGTGATATAAGATTGTTCACCCGGTCCTTCTCGAATGAACCATCACCAAATGGTCGGAATTTGGGTGTCTTTACGGTTTTATACTTAGTTTTAAGCGTCGATTTTCGTCAGGAAAATTATTTGAGAATCGGACGAATTTCTACCACGGTGCTTCTATATGTGATATAAGATTTTTCACGAGGTCCTTATAGAATGAACTATCACCAAATGGTGAATTTGGGTGTCTTTTACCGTTTTATACTTGGTTTTAGGCGTCGATTTTCGTCATAGGAAAATTATTTGAGAATCGGACAATTTCTACCACGGTGCTTCTATATGTGATATAATATTGTTCACGCGGTCCTTCTCGAATGAACTATCACCAAATGGTCGAATTTGGGTGTCTTTTTACGGTTTTATACTTGGTTTTAGGCGTCGATTTTCGTCAGAAAAATTATTTGAGAATCGGACGAATTTCTACCACAATGCTTCTATATGTGATATAATATTGTTCACGCGGTCCTTCTCGAATGAACTATCACCAAATGGTCGAATTTGGGTGTCTTTTTACGGTTTTATACTTGGTTTTAGGCGTCGATTTTCGTCAGGAAAATTATTTGAATCGGACCAATTTCTACCACAGTGATTCTATATGTGATATAAGATTGTTCACGAGTTCCTTCTCGAATGAACTATCACCAAATGGTCGGAATACGGGTGTCTTTTTACGGTTTTATACTTAGTTTTTAGGCGTCGATTTTCGTCATAGGAAAATTATTTGAGAATCGGACGAATTTCTACAATAGTGCTTCTATATGTGATATAATATTGTTCACGAGGTCCTTCTCGAATGAACTATCACCAAATGGTCGAATTTGGGTGTCTTTTTACGATTTTATACTTAGTTTTAGGCGTCGATTTTCGTCATAGGAAAATTATTTGAGAATCGGACCAATTTCTACCACAATGCTTCTATATGTGATATAAGATTGTTCACTCGGTCCTTCTCGAATGAACCATCACCAAATGGTCGGAATTTGGGTGTCCTTTTACGGTTTTATACTTAGTTTTAAGCGTCGATTTTCGTCAGGAAAATTATTTGAGAATCGGACAATTTTTACCACAATGCTTCTATATGTGATATAAGATTGTTCACGTGGTCCTTCTCGAATGAACTATCACCAAATGGTCGGAATTTGGGTGTCTTTTTAGTTTTATACTTAGTTTTAGGCGTCGATTTTAAATCAGGAAAATTATTTGAGAATCGGACAATTTCTACCACAATGCTTTTATATGTGATATAAGATTGTTCACGAGGTCCTTCTCGAATGAACTATCACCAAATGGTCGGAATTTGGGTGTCTTTTTACGGTTTTATACTTAGTTTTATCGTCGATTTTAAATCAGGAAAATTATTTGAGAATCGGACGAATTTCTACCACGGTGCTTCTATATGTGATATAAGATTGTTCACGCGGTCCTTCTCGAATGAACTATCACCAAATGGTCGGAATTTTGGGTGTCTTTTTACGATTTTATACTTAGTTTTAGGCGTCGATTTTCGTCAGGAAAATTATTTGAGAATCGGACGAATTTCTACCACAATGCTTCTATATGTGATATAAGATTGTTCACCGGTCCTTCTCGAATGAACCATCACCAAATGGTCGGAATTTGGGTG
The DNA here is from genome assembly GCA_033398695.1 of Orobanche coerulescens. NCBI lineage: Eukaryota > Viridiplantae > Streptophyta > Magnoliopsida > Lamiales > Orobanchaceae > Orobanche > Orobanche coerulescens. The sequence continues at coordinate 92,512 of JAWKAU010000158.1, forward strand.
TCTTTTACGGTTTTATACTTAGTTTTAAGCGTCGATTTTCGTCATAGGAAAATTATTTGAGAATCGGACGAATTTCTACCACGGTGCTTCTATATGTGATATAAGATTGTTCACGATGTCCTTCAGAATGAACTATCACCAAATGGTCGGAATTTGGGTGTCTTTTACCGTTTTATACTTGGTTTTAGGCGTCGATTTCGTCATAGGAAAATTATTTGAATCGGACGAATTTCTACCACGGTGCTTCTATATGTGATATAATATTGTTCACGCGGTCCTTCTCGAATGAACTATCACCAAATGGTCGAATTTGGGTGTCTTTTTACGGTTTATACTTGGTTTTAGGCGTCGATTTTCGTCATAGGAAAATTATTTAGAATCGGACAATTTCTACCCAGTGCTTCTATATGTGATATAATATTGTTCACGCGGTCCTTCTCGAATGAACTATCACCAAATGGTCGGAATTTGGGTGTCTTTTTACGGTTTTATACTTGGTTTTAGGCGTCGATTTTCGTCATAGGAAAATTATTTGAGAATCGGACGAATTTCTACCACGGTGCTTCTATATGTGATATAAGATTGTTCACGAGGTCCTTCTCGAATGAACTATCACCAAATGGTCGGAATTTGGGTGTGTTTTACGGTTTATACTTAGTTTTAGGCGTCGATTTTCGTCATAGGAAAATTATTTGAGAATCGGACAATTTCTACAATAGTGCTTCTATATGTGATATAATATTGTTCACGCGGTCCTTCTCGAATGAACTATCACCAAATGGTCGGAATTTGGGTGTCTTTTTACGGTTTATACTTGGTTTTAGGCGTCGATTTTCGTCACCGAAAAATTATTTGAATCGGACAATTTCTACCGAGTGCTTCTATATGTGATATAATATTGTTCACGCGGTCCTTCTCGAATGAACTATCACCAAATGGTGAATTTGGGTGTCTTTTTACGGTTTATACTTGGTTTTAGGCGTCGATTTTCGTCAGGAAAATTATTTGAGAATCGGACAATTTCTACCACGGTGCTTCTATATGTGATATAAGATTGTTCACGAGGTCCTTCTCGAATGAACTATCACCAAATGGTCGGAATTTGGGTGTGTTTTACGGTTTTATACTTAGTTTTAGGCGTCGATTTTCGTCAGGAAAATTATTTGAGAATCGGACGAATTTCTACAATAGTGCTTCTATATGTGATATAATATTGTTCACGAGGTCCTCCTCGAATGAACTATCACCAAATGGTCGGAATTTGGGTGTCTTTTTACGATTTTATACTTAGTTTTAGGCGTCGATTTTCGTCAGGAAAATTATTTGAGAATCGGACGAATTTCTACCACAATGCTTCTATATGTGATATAAGATTGTTCACTCGGTCCTTCTCGAATGAACCATCACCAAATGGTCGGAATTTGGGTGTCCTTTACGGTTTTATACTTGGTTTTAGGCGTCGATTTTCGTCATAGGAAAATTATTTAGAATCGGACGAATTTTTACCACAATGCTTCTATATGTGATATAAGATTGTTCACGCGGTCCTTCTCGAATGAACTATCACCAAATGGTCGGAATTTGGGTGTCTTTTTACGGTTTATACTTGGTTTTAGGCGTCGATTTTCGTCACCGGAAAATTATTTCAGAATCGGACGAATTTCTACCACAGTGCTTCTATATGTGATATAAGATTATTCACGAGGTCCTTCTCGAATGAACTATCACCAAATGGTCGGACTCTGGGTGTCTTTTTACGGTTTTATACTTAGTTTTTAGGCGTCGATTTTCGTCAGGAAAATTATTTCAGAATCGGACGAATTTCTACAATAGTGCTTCTATATGTGATATAATATTGTTCACGAGGTCCTCCTCGAATGAACTATCACCAAATGGTCGGAATCTGGGTGTCTTTTTAAGATTTTATACTTAGTTTTAGGCGTCGATTTTCGTCACGGAAAATTATTTGAGAATCGGACAATTTCTACCACAATGCTTCTATATGTGATATAAGATTGTTCACTCGGTCCTTCTCGAATGAACCATCACCAAATGGTCGGAATTTGGGTGTCCTTTTACGGTTTATACTTAGTTTTAAGCGTCGATTTTCGTCAGGAAAATTATTTGAATCGGACAATTTTACCACAATGCTTCTATATGTGATATAAGATTGTTCACGTGGTCCTTCTCGAATGAACTATCACCAAATGGTGAATTTGGGTGTCTTTTTACGTTTATACTTAGTTTTAGGCGTCGATTTTCGTCATAGGAAAATTATTTGAATCGGACGAATTTCTACCACAATGCTTTTATATGTAATATAAGATTGTTCACGAGTCCTTCTCGAATGAACTATCACCAAATGGTCGGAATTTGGGTGTCTTTTACGGTTTTATACTTAGTTTTATCGTCGATTTTCGTCATAGGAAAATTATTTGAGAATCGGACGAATTTCTACCACAGTGCTTCTATATGTGATATAAGATTGTTCACGCGGTCCTTCTCGAATGAACTATCACCAAATGGTGAATTTTGGGTGTCTTTTACGATTTTATACTTAGTTTTAAGCGTCGATTTTCGTCATAGGAAAATTATTTGAGAATCGGACGAATTTCTACCACGGTGCTTCTATATGTGATTTAAGATTTTTCTCGATGTCTTTCTGGAATGAACTATCACAAAATGGTATGAATTTGGGTGTCTTTTTACCGTTTTATACTTGGTTTTAGGCGTCGATTTTCGTCACCAGGAAAATTATTTAGAATCGGACGAATTTCTACCACAATGCTTTTATATGTGATATAAGATTGTTCACGAGGTCCTTCTCGAATGAACTATCACCAAATGGTCGGAATTTGGGTGTCTTTTTACGGTTTTATACTTAGTTTTATCGTCGATTTTCGTCATAGGAAAATTATTTGAGAATCGGACGAATTTCTACCACGGTGCTTCTATATGTGATATAAGATTGTTCACGCGGTCCTTCTCGAATGAACTATCACCAAATGGTCGAATTTTGGGTGTCTTTTTACGATTTTATACTTAGTTTTAGGCGTCGATTTTTGTCAGGAAAATTATTTGAGAATCGGAAGAATTTCTACCACAATGCTTATATATGTGATATAAGATTGTTCACCAGTCCTTCTCGAATGAACCATCACCAAATGGTCGGAATTTGGGTGTCTTTTACGGTTTATACTTAGTTTTAAGCGTCGATTTTCGTCAGGAAAATTATTTGAGAATCGGACGAATTTCTACCACAGTGCTTCTATATGTGATATAAGATTGTTCACGATGTCCTTCTAGAATGAACTATCACCAAATGGTCGAATTTGGGTGTCTTTTTACGTTTTATACTTAGTTTTAGGCGTCGATTTTCGTCAGGAAAATTATTTGAGAATCGGACCAATTTCTACCACAGTGCTTCTATATGTGATATAATATTGTTCACGGTCCTTCTCGAATGAACTATCACAAAATTGTCTGTATTTGGTTTTCTTTTTACGGTTTTATACTTGGTTTTAGGCGTCGATTTTCGTCAGGAAAATTATTTGAGAATCGGACGAATTTCTACCACAGTGCTTCTATATGTGATATAAGATTGTTCACGGTCCTTCTCGAATGAACTATCACCAAATGGTCGGAATTTGGGTGTCTTTTTACGGTTTTATACTTAGTTTTAGGCGTCGATTTTCGTCATAGGAAAATTATTTGTGAATCGGACGAATTTCTACAAAAGTGCTTCTATATGTGATATAAGTTTGTTAACTCGGTCATTATCTAATGTACTTTCACCAAATGGTCGGAATTTGTGTGTCTTTTTACGATTTTATACTTAGTTTTAGGCGTCGATTTTCGTCATAGGAAAATTATTTGAGAATCGGACGAATTTCTACCACAATGCTTCTATATGTGATATAAGATTGTTCACTCGGTCCTTCTCGAATGAACCATCACCAAATGAGTCGGAATTTGGGTGTCTTTTACGGTTTTATACTTAGTTTTAAGCGTCGATTTTCGTCACATAGGAAAATTATTTGAATCGGACGAATTTCTACCACAATGCTTCTATATGTGATATAAGATTGTTCACGTGGTCCTTCTCGAATGAACTATCACCAAATGGTCGAATTTGGGTGTCTTTTACGGTTTTATACTTAGTTTTAGGCGTCGATTTTCGTCAGGAAAATTATTTGAGAATCGGACAATTTCTACCACAATGCTTTTATATGTGATATAAGATTGTTCACGAGGTCCTTCTCGAATGAACTATCACCAAATGGTCGGAATTTGGGTGTCTTTTTACGGTTTTATACTTAGTTTTAGCGTCGATTTTCGTCATAGGAAAATTATTTGAGAATCGGACGAATTTCTACCACGGTGCTTCTATATGTGATATAAGATTGTTCACGGTCCTTCTCGAATGAACTATCACCAAATGGTCGAATTTTGGGTGTCTTTTTACGATTTTATACTTAGTTTTAGGCGTCGATTTTCGTCACGGAAAATTATTTGAGAATCGGACGAATTTCTACCACAATGCTTCTATATGTGATATAAGATTGTTCACCCGGTCCTTCTCGAATGAACCATCACCAAATGGTCGAATTTGGGTGTCTTTTTACGGTTTTATACTTAGTTTTAAGCGTCGATTTTCGTCACCGAAAATTATTTGAGAATCGGACAATTTCTACCACAGTGCTTCTATATGTGATATAAGATTGTTCACGCGGTCCATCTCGAATGAACTATCACCAAATGGTCGGAATTTGGGTGTCTTTTTACGATTTTATACTTAGTTTTAGGCGTCGATTTTCGTCACCGAAAATTATTTGAGAATCGGACGAATTTCTACCACAATGCTTCTATATGTGATATAAGATTGTTCACCCGGTCCTTCTCGAATGAACTATCACCAAATGGTCGAATTTGGGTGTCTTTTTATGGTTTTATACTTAGTTTTAGGCGTCGATTTTCGTCACCGAAAATTATTTGAGAATCGGACAATTTCTACCACAATGCTTCTATATGTGATATAAGATTGTTCACGCGGTCCTTATCGAATGAACTATCACCAAATGGTCGGAATCTGGGTGTCTTTTTACTATTTTATACTTAGTTTTAGGCGTCGATTTTCGTCACCGAAAATTATTTGAGAATCGGACGAATTTCTACCACGGTGCTTCTATATGTGATATAAGATTGTTCACGAGGTCCTTCTCGAATGAACTATCACCAAATGGTCGGAATTTGGGTGTCTTTTTACGATTTTATACTTAGTTTTAGGCGTCGATTTTCGTCAGGAAAATTATTTGAGAATCGGACAATTTCTACCACAATGCTTCTATATGTGATATAAGATTGTTCACGTGGTCCTTCTCGAATGAACTATCACCAAATGGTGAATTTGGGTGTCTTTTTACGGTTTTATACTTAGTTTTAGCGTCGATTTTCGTCAGGAAAATTATTTGAGAATCGGACGAATTTCTACCACAATGCTTCTATATGTGATATAAGATTGTTCACGGTCCTTGTCGAATGAACTATCACCAAAAGGTCGGAATTTGGGTGTCTTTTTACGATTTTATACTTAGTTTTAAGCGTCGATTTTCGTCACTGGAAAATTTTTTCTGAATGGGACGAATTTCTTCGACATTGCTTCTATATGTGATATTAGTTTGTTGTCGTGGTCTTTCTCGATTGTACTATCAGCTATTGGTTGTTATTAGGGTGTCTTTTTACGGTTTTATACTTAGTTTTAGGCGTCGATTTTCGTCACGGAAAATTATTTGAGAATCGGACAATTTCTACCATTTGGTGATAGTTCATTCGAAGGACCTTCTCGAATGAACTTATATCACATATAAATGGTAGAAATTTGGGTGTCTTTTTACGGTTTATACTTAGTTTTAGGCGTCGATTTTCGTGAAAATTATTTGAGAATCGGACAATTTCTACCACAATGCTTCTATATGTGATATAAGATTGTTCACGCGGTCCTTCTCGAATGAACCATCACCAAATGGTCCAATTTGTGTGTCTTTTTACGGTTTTATACTTAGTTTTAAGCGTCGATTTTCGTCACGGAAAATTATTTGAGAATCGGACGAATTTCTACCACGGTGCTTCTATATGTGATATAAGATTGTTCACGCGGTCCTTCTCGAATGAACTATCACCAAATGGTCGGAATTTGGGTGTCTTTTTACGATTTTATACTTAGTTTTAGGCGTCGATTTTCGTCAGGAAAATTATTTCAGAATCGGACGAATTTCTACCACAATGCTTCTATATGTGATATAAGATTGTTCACCCGGTCCTTCTCGAATGAACTATCACCAAATGGTCGGAATTTGGGTGTCTTTTTACGGTTTTATACTTAGTTTTAAGCGTCGATTTTCGTCATAGGAAAATTATTTGAGAATCTGTCGAATTTCTACCACAGTGCTTCTATATGTGATATAAGATTTTTCACGCGGTCCTTCTCGAATGAACTATCACCAAATGGTCGGAATTTGGGTGTCTTTTTACAATTTTATACTTAGTTTTAGGCGTCGATTTTCGTCACCGAAAATTATTTGAGAATAGGACGAATTTCAACCACAGTGCTTCTATATGAGATATAAGATTGTTCACGAGGTCCTTCTCGAATGAACTATCACCAAATGGTAGAAATTGTCAGATTTATACTTAGTTTTAGCGTCGACGCTTAAAATTAAGTATAAAAATCGCAGACACTACCACAACCATTTGTGATAGTTCATTCGAAAGACCACGTGAACAATCTTATATCACATAAATGGTGAATTTGGGTGTCCTTACGATTTTATACTTAGTTTTAGGCGTCGATTTTCAAGTATAAAACGTAAAATTATTTGAAATCGGACGAATTTCTACCACAGTGCTGCTATATGTGATATAAGATTGTTCACGCGGTCCTTGTCGAATGAACTATCACCAAAAGGTCTGAATTTGGGTGTCTTTTTACGATTTTATACTTAGTTTTAAGCGTCCAATTTTCGTCACCGGAAAATTATTTCAGAATCGGACGAATTTCTACCACAGTGCTTCTATATGTGATATAAGATTGTTCACGAGGTCCTTCTCGAATGAACTATCACCAAATGGTTGTAATTAGGGTGTCTTTTTACGATTTTATACTTAGTTTTAGGCGTCTAATTTTCGTCACCGGAAAATTATTTCAGAATCGGACGAATTTCTACCACAATGCTTCTATATGTGATATAAGATTGTTCACCCGGTCCTTCTCGAATGAACCATCACCAAATGGTCGGAATTTGGGTGTCTTTTTACGGTTTTATACTTAGTTTTAATCGTCAATTTTTCGACACAGTAAAATTATTGGAGAATCGGACGAATTTATACCACTGTGCTTCTATATGTGATATAAGATTGTTCACGAGGTCCTTCTCGAATGAACTATCACCAAATGGTCGAATTTGGGTGTCTTTTACGATTTTATACTTGGTTTTAGGCGTCGATTTTCGTCACAGGAAAATTATTTCAGAATCGGACGAATTTCTACCACAATGCTTCTATATGTGATATAAGATTGTTCACCCGGTCCTTCTCGAATGAACTATCACCAAATGGTCGGAATTTGGGTGTCTTTTTACGGTTTTATACTTAGTTTTAGGCGTCCAATTTTCGTCACCGGAAAATTATTTGAGAATCGGACGAATTTCTACCACAGTGCTTCTATATGTGATATAAGATTGTTCACGCGGTCCTTCTCGAATGAACTATCACCAAATGGTCGGAATTTGGGTGTCTTTTTACAATTTTATACTTAGTTTTAGGCGTCCAATTTTCGTCACCGGAAAATTATTTCAGAATCGGACGAATTTCTACCACAGTGCTTCTATATGTGATATAAGATTGTTCACGAGGTCCTTCTCGAATGAACTATCACCAAATGGTAGAAATTATGTCAGATTTTATATTTTACGTCGACGCTAAAAGTATAAAATCGAAAAGACAAAGACACCACAATCCATTTGGTGATAGTTCACGAGGACCACGTGAACAATCTTATATCACATATAAATGGTAGAATTTCGGTGTCTCGATTTTATACTTAGTTTTAAGCGTCAAGTATAAACCGTAAAATTATTACAAATTCGGACGAATTTCTACCACAGTGCTGCTATATGTGATATAAGATTGTTCACGCGGTCCTTGTCGAATGAACTATCACCAAAAGGTCGGAATTTGGGTGTCTTTTTACGATTTTATACTTAGTTTTAAGCGTCCAATTTTCGTCACCGGAAAATTATTTCAGAATCGGACGAATTTCTACCACAGTGCTTCTATATGTGATATAAGATTGTTCACGAGGTCCTTCTCGAATGAACTATCACCAAATGGTCGGAATCTGGGTGTCTTTTTACGATTTTATACTTAGTTTTAGGCGTCTAATTTTCGTCACCGGAAAATTATTTCAGAATCGGACGAATTTCTACCACAATGCTTCTATATGTGATATAAGATTGTTCACCCGGTCCTTCTCGAATGAACCATCACCAAATGGTCGGAATTTGTGTGTCTTTTTACGGTTTTATACTTAGTTTTAAGCGTCCAATTTTCGTCACCGGAAAATTATTTCAGAATCGGACGAATTTCTACCACAGTGCTTCTATATGTGATATAAGATTGTTCACGAGGTCCTTCTCGAATGAACTATCACCAAATGGTTGTAATTAGGGTGTCTTTTTACGATTTTATACTTAGTTTTAGGCGTCTAATTTTCGTCACCGGAAAATTATTTCAGAATCGGACGAATTTCTACCACAATGCTTCTATATGTGATATAAGATTGTTCACCCGGTCCTTCTCGAATGAACCATCACCAAATGGTCGGAATTTGGGTGTCTTCTTACGGTTTTATACTTAGTTTTAAGCGTCCAATTTTCGTCACCGGAAAATTATTTCAGAATCGGACGAATTTCTACCACAGTGCTTCTATATGTGATATAAGATTGTTCACGAGGTCCTTCTCGAATGAACTATCACCAAATAGTCGGAATTTGGGTGTCTTTTTACGATTTTATACTTAGTTTTAGGCGTCCATTTTCGTCACCGAAAATTATTTGAGAATCGGACGAATTTCTACCACAATGCTTCTATATGTGATATAAGATTGTTCACCGGTCCTTCTCGAATGAACTATCACCAAATGGTCTGAATTTGGGTGTCTTTTTTCGGTTTTATACTTAGTTTTAGGCGTCGATTTTCGTCATAGGAAAATTATTTGAGAATCGGACAATTTCTACCACGGTGCTTCTATATGTGATATAAGATTGTTCACGCGGTCCTTCTCGAATGAACTATCACCAAATGGTCGGAATTTGGGTGTCTTTTTACAATTTTATACTTAGTTTTAGGCGTCGATTTCGTCACCGAAAATTATTTGAGAATCGGACGAATTTCTACCACAGTGCTTCTATATGTGATATAAGATTGTTCACGAGGTCCTACTCGAATGAACTATCACCAAAAGTTAGAAATTGTCCGATTTTATACTTCGATTTAGACGCATAAAAGTATAAAATCAGAAAGACACTTTACAACCATTTGGTGATAGTTCATTCGAGAAAGACCACGTGAACAATCTTAGATCACATAGAAGCATCACCAAATGGTCGAATTTCGGTGACTTTTGGACGCTTAAAACTAAGTATAAAACCGTAAAAAGACACACAAATTCGGACGAATTTCTACCACAGTGCTGCTATATGTGATATAAGATTGTTCACGCGGTCCTTGTCGAATGAACTATCACCAAAAGGTCGGAATTTGGGTGTCTTTTTACGATTTTATACTTAGTTTTAAGCGTCCAATTTTCGTCACCGGAAAATTATTTCAGAATCGGACGAATTTCTACCACAGTGCTTCTATATGTGATATAAGATTGTTCACGAGGTCCTTCTCGAATGAACTATCACCAAATGGTCGGAATCTGGGTGTCTTTTTACGATTTTATACTTAGTTTTAGGCGTCTAATTTTCGTCACCGGAAAATTATTTCAGAATCGGACGAATTTCTACCACAATGCTTCTATATGTGATATAAGATTGTTCACCCGGTCCTTCTCGAATGAACCATCACCAAATGGTCGGAATTTGGGTGTCTTTTTACGGTTTTATACTTAGTTTTAAGCGTCCAATTTTCGTCACCGGAAAATTATTTCAGAATCGGACGAATTTCTACCACAGTGCTTCTATATGTGATATAAGATTGTTCACGAGGTCCTTCTCGAATGAACTATCACCAAATGGTCGGAATTTGGGTGTCTTTTTACGATTTTATACTTAGTTTTAGGCGTCCAATTTTCGTCACCGGAAAATTATTTCAGAATCGGACGAATTTCTACCACAATGCTTCTATATGTGATATAAGATTGTTCACCCGGTCCTTCTCGAATGAACTATCACCAAATGGTCGGAATTTGGGTGTCTTTTTACGGTTTTATACTTAGTTTTAGGCGTCCAATTTTCGTCACCGGAAAATTATTTGAGAATCGGACGAATTTCTACCACAGTGCTTCTATATGTGATATAAGATTGTTCACGCGGTCCTTCTCGAATGAACTATCACCAAATGGTCGGAATTTGGGTGTCTTTTTACGATTTTATACTTAGTTTTAGGCGTCCAATTTTCGTCACCGGAAAATTATTTCAGAATCGGACGAATTTCTACCACAGTGCTTCTATATGTGATATAAGATTGTTCACGAGGTCCTTCTCGAATGAACTATCACCAAATGGTCGGAATTTGGGTGTCTTTTTACGATTTTATACTTAGTTTTAGGCGTCCAATTTTCGTCACCGGAAAATTATTTCAGAATCGGACGAATTTCTACCACAATGCTTCTATATGTGATATAAGATTGTTCACCTGGTCCTTCTCGAATGAACTATCATCAAATGGTCGGAATTTGGGTGTCTTTTACGGTTTTATACTTAGTTTTAGGCGTCCAGTTTTCGTCACCGGAAAATTATTTTGAGAATCGGACGAATTTCTACCACAGTGCTTCTATATGTGATATAAGATTGTTCACGAGGTCCATCTCGAATGAACCATCACCAAATGGTCGGAATTTGGGTGTCTTTTACGGTTTTATACTTAGTTTTAGGCGTCCAATTTTCGTCACCGGAAAATTATTTTGAGAATCGGACGAATTTCTACTACATTGCTTCTATATGTGATATAAGATTGTTCACGAGGTCCATCTCGAATGAACCATCACCAAATGGTCGGAATTTGGGTGTCTTTTACGGTTTTATACTTAGTTTTAGGCGTCCAATTTTCGTCACCGGGAAATTATTTCAGAATCGGACGAATTTCTACCACAGTGCTTCTATATGTGATATAAGATTGATCACGCGGTCCTTCTCGAATGAACTATCACCAAATGGTCGGAATTTGGGTGTCTTATTACCGTTTTATACTTAGTTTTAGGCGTCCAATTTTCGTCACCGGAAAATTATTTGAGAATCGAACGAATTTCTACCACAGTGCTTCTATATGTGATATAAGATTGTTCACGAGGTCCTTCTCGAATGAACTATCACCAAATGGTCGGAATTTGGGTGTCTTTTTACCGTTTTATACTTAGTTTTAGGCGTCCAATTTTCGTCACCGGAAAATTATTTGAGAATCGAAAGAATTTCTACCACAGTGCTTCTATATGTGATATAAGATTGTTCACGAGGTCCTTCTCGAATGAACTATCACCAAATGGTCGGAATTTGGGTGTCTTTTTACGATTTTATACTTAGTTTTAGGCGTCCAATTTTCGTCACCGGAAAATTATTTTAGAATCGGACGAATTTTTCTACCACAATGCTTCTATATGTGATATAAGATTGTTCACGCGGTCCTTCTCGAATGAACTATCACCAAATGGTCGGAATTTGGGTGTCTTTTTACGGTTTTATACTTAGTTTTAGGCGTCCAATTTTCGTCACCGGAAAATTATTTGAGAATCGAACGAATTTCTACCACAGTGCTTCTATATGTGATATAAGATTGTTCACGAGGTCCTTCTCGAATGAACTATCACCAAATGGTCGGAATTTGGGTGTCTTTTTACGATTTTATACTTAGTTTTAGGCGTCCAATTTTCGTCACCGGAAAATTATTTCAGAATCGGACGAATTTCTACCACAATGCTTCTATATGTGATATAAGATTGTTCACGCGGTCCTTCTCGAATGAACCATCACCAAATGGTCGGAATTTGGGTGTCTTTTTACGGTTTTATACTTAGTTTTAGGCGTCCAATTTTCGTCACCGGAAAATTATTTTGAGAATCGGACGAATTTCTACCGCAGTGCTTCTATATGTGATATAAGATTGTTCACGCAGTCCTTCTCGAATGAACTATCACCAAATGGTCAGAATTTGGGTGTCTTTTTACGGTTTTATACTTAGTTTTAGGCGTCCAATTTTCGTCACCGGAAAATTATTTTGAGAATCGGACGAATTTCTACCACAGTGCTTCTATATGTGATATAAGATTGTTCACGCGGTCCTTCTCGAATGAACCATCACCAAATGATCGGAATTTGGGTGTCTTTTTACGGTTTTATACTTAGTTTTAGGCGTCCAATTTTCGTCACCGGAAAATTATTTGAGAATCGAACGAATTTCTACCACAGTGCTTCTATATGTGATATAAGATTGTTCACGAGGTCCTTCTCGAATGAACTATCACCAAATGGTCGGAATTTGGGTGTCTTTTTACGATTTTATACTTAGTTTTAGGCGTCCAATTTTCGTCACCGGAAAATTATTTTAGAATCGGACGAATTTTTCTACCACAATGCTTCTATATGTGATATAAGATTGTTCACGCGGTCCTTCTCGAATGAACCATCACCAAATGGTCGGAATTTGGGTGTCTTTTTACGGTTTTATACTTAGTTTTAAGCGTCCAATTTTCGTCACCGGAAAATTATTTCAGAATCGGACGAATTTCTACCACAGTGCTTCTATATGTGATATAAGATTGTTCACGCAGTCCTTCTCGAATGAACTATCACCAAATGGTCGGAATTTGGGTGTCTTTTTACGGTTTTATACTTAGTTTTAGGCGTCCAATTTTCGTCACCGGAAAATTATTTTGAGAATCGGACGAATTTCTACCACAGTGCTTCTATATGTGATATAAGATTGTTCACGAGGTCCATCTCGAATGAACCATCACCAAATGGTCGGAATTTGGGTGTCTTTTACGGTTTTATACTTAGTTTTAGGCGTCCAATTTTCGTCACCGGGAAATTATTTCAGAATCGGACGAATTTCTACCACAGTGCTTCTATATGTGATATAAGATTGATCACGCGGTCCTTCTCGAATGAACTATCACCAAATGGTCGGAATTTGGGTGTCTTTTTACGATTTTATACTTAGTTTTAGGCGTCCAATTTTCATCACCGGAAAATTATTTCAGAATCGGACGAATTTCTACCACAGTGCTTCTATATGTGATATAAGATTGTTCACGAGGTCCTTCTCGAATGAACTATCACCAAATGGTCGGAATTTGGGTGTCTTTTTACGATTTTATACTTAGTTTTAGGCGTCCAATTTTCGTCACAGGAAAATTATTTCAGAATCGGACGAATTTCTACCACACTGCTTCTATATGTGATATAAGATTGTTCACGCGGTCCTTCTCGAATGAACCATCACCAAATGGTCGGAATTTGGGTGTCTTTTTACGGTTTTATACTTAGTTTTAAGCGTCCAATTTTCGTCACCGGAAAATTATTTCAGAATCGGACGAATTTCTACCACAGTGCTTCTATATGTGATATAAGATTGTTCACGCAGTCCTTCTCGAATGAACTATCACCAAATGGTCGGAATTTGGGTGTCTTTTTACGGTTTTATACTTAGTTTTAGGCGTCCAATTTCGTCACCGGAAAATTATTTTGAGAATCGGACGAATTTCTACCACAGTGCTTCTATATGTGATATAAGATTGTTCACGAGGTCCATCTCGAATGAACCATCACCAAATGGTCGGAATTTGGGTGTCTTTTTACGGTTTTATACTTAGTTTTAGGCGTCCAATTTTCGTCACCGGAAAATTATTTCAGAATCGGACGAATTTCTACCACAGTGCTTCTATATGTGATATAAGATTTTTCACGCGGTCCTTCTCGAATGAACCATCACCAAATGGTCGGAATTTGGGTGTCTTTTTACCGTTTTATACTTAGTTTTAGGCGTTCAATTTTCGTCACCGGAAAATTATTTCAGAATCGGACGAATTTCTACCACAGTGCTTCTATATGTGATATAAGATTGATCACGCGGTCCTTCTCGAATGAACTATTACCAAATGGTCGGAATTTGGGTGTCTTATTACCGTTTTATACTTAGTTTTAGGCGTCCAATTTTCGTCACCGGAAAATTATTTGAGAATCGAACGAATTTCTACCACAGTGCTTCTATATGTGATATAAGATTGTTCACGAGGTCCTTCTCGAATGAACTATCACCAAATGGTCGGAATTTGGGTGTCTTTTTACGGTTTTATACTTAGTTTTAGGCGTCCAATTTTCGTCACAGGAAAATTATTTGAGAATCGAACGAATTTCAACCTTTAAATCACATACACGAAATTATATGCTCGACAACATCAGATTACGGAGAATAGTACTCAGACAAAAGTACAATCATTACAATATAACAAGTTCCAATTACATAACAGAAATCTCGGGTATTACAATGAGGTCCTTCTCGAATGAACTATAACCAAATGGTCGGAATTTGGGTGTCTTTTTACCGTTTTATACTTAGTTTTAGGCGTCCAATTTTCGTCACCGGAAAATTATTTCAGAATCGGACGAATTTCTACCACAGTGCTTCTATATGTGATATAAGATTGTTCACGCGGTCCTTCTCGAATGAACTATCACCAAATGGTCGGAATTTGGGTGTCTTTTTACGGTTTTATACTTAGTTTTAGGCGTCCAATTTTCGTCACAGGAAAATTATTTGAGAATCGAACGAATTTCTACCACAGTGCTTCTATATGTGATATAAGATTGTTCACGAGGTCCTTCTCGAATGAACTATCACCAAATGGTCGGAATTTGGGTGTCTTTTTACGATTTTATACTTAGTTTTAGGCGTCCAATTTTCGTCACCGGAAAATTATTTCAGAATCGGACGAATTTCTACCACAATGCTTCTATATGTGATATAAGATTGTTCACGCGGTCCTTCTCGAATGAACCATCACCAAATGGTCGGAATTTGGGTGTCTTTTTACGGTTTTATACTTAGTTTTAAGCGTCCAATTTTCGTCACCGGAAAATTATTTCAGAATCGGACGAATTTCTACCACAGTGCTTCTATATGTGATATAAGATTATTCACGCAGTCCTTATCGAATGAACTATCACCAAATGGTCGGAATTTGGGTGTCTTTTTACGATTTTATACTTAGTTTTAGGCGTCCAATTTTCGTCACCGGAAAATTATTTGAGAATCGGACGAATTTCTACCACAGTGCTTCTATATGTGATATAAGATTGTTCACGCGGTCCTTCTCGAATGAACCATCACCAAATGGTCGGAATTTGGGTGTCTTTTTACGGTTTTATACTTAGTTTTAAGCGTCCAATTTTCGTCACCGGGAAATTATTTCAGAATCGGACGAATTTCTACCACAGTGCTTCTATATGTGATATAAGATTGATCACGCGGTCCTTCTCGAATGAACTATCACCAAATGGTCGGAATTTGGGTGTCTTATTACCGTTTTATACATAGTTTTAGGCGTCAATTTTCGCCACCGGAAAATTATTTGAGAATCGAACGAATTTCTACCACAGTGCTTCTATATGTGATATAAGATTGTTCACGAGGTCCTTCTCGAATGAACTATCACCAAATGGTCGGAATTTGGGTATCTTTTTACCGTTTTATACTTAGTTTCAGGCGTCCAATTTTCGTCACCGGAAAATTATTTGAATCGGACGAATTTCTACCACAGTGCTTCTATATGTGATATAAGATTGTTCACGCGGTCCTTCTCGAATGAACAATCACCAAATGGTCGGAATTTGGGTGTCTTTTTACGGTTTTATACTTTGTTTTAGGCGTCAATTTTCGTCACCGAAAATTATTTCGAATCGGACGAATTTCTACCACGGTGCTTCTATATGTGATATAAGGTTGTTC
This sequence comes from Orobanche coerulescens, assembly GCA_033398695.1. Classification (NCBI taxonomy): domain Eukaryota; kingdom Viridiplantae; phylum Streptophyta; class Magnoliopsida; order Lamiales; family Orobanchaceae; genus Orobanche; species Orobanche coerulescens. Next base: position 108,736 of record JAWKAU010000158.1, read on the forward strand.
ACGAGGTCCTTCTCGAATGAACTATCACCAAATGGTCGGAATGTGGGTGTCTTTTACCGCTTTATACTTAGTTTTAGGCGTCAATTTTCGTCACAGGAAAATTATTTGAGAATCGAACGAATTTCTACCACAGTGCTTCTATATGTGATATAAGATTGTTCACGAGGTCCTTCTCGAATGAACTATCACCAAATGGTCGGAATTTGGGTGTCTTTTTACGATTTTATACTTAGTTTTAGGCGTCCAATTTTCGTCACCGGAAAATTATTTGAGAATCGGACGAATTTCTACCACAATGCTTCTATATGTGATATAAGATTGTTCACGCGGTCCTTCTCGAATGAACCATCACCAAATGGTCGGAATTTGGGTGTCTTTTTACGGTTTTATACTTAGTTTTAAGCGTCCAATTTTCGTCACCGGAAAATTATTTCAGAATCGGACGAATTTCTACCACAGTGCTTCTATATGTGATATAAGATTATTCACGCAGTCCTTATCGAATGAACTATCACCAAATGGTCGGAATTTGGGTGTCTTTTTACGATTTTATACTTAGTTTTAGGCGTCCAATTTTCGTCACCGGAAAATTATTTCAGAATCGGACGAATTTCTACCACAATGCTTCTATATGTGATATAAGATTGTTCACGCGGTCCTTCTCGAATGAACCATCACCAAATGGTCGGAATTTGGGTGTCTTTTTACGGTTTTATACTTAGTTTTAAGCGTCCAATTTTCGTCACCGGGAAATTATTTCAGAATCGGACGAATTTCTACCACAGTGCTTCTATATGTGATATAAGATTGATCACGCGGTCCTTCTCGAATGAACTATCACCAAATGGTCGGAATTTGGGTGTCTTATTACCGTTTTATACATAGTTTTAGGCGTCCAATTTTCGCCACCGGAAAATTATTTGAGAATCGAACGAATTTCTACCACAGTGCTTCTATATGTGATATAAGATTGTTCACGAGGTCCTTCTCGAATGAACTATCACCAAATGGTCGGAATTTGGGTATCTTTTTACCGTTTTATACTTAGTTTCAGGCGTCCAATTTTCGTCACCGGAAAATTATTTCAGAATCGGACGAATTTCTACCACAGTGCTTCTATATGTGATATAAGATTGTTCACGCGGTCCTTCTCGAATGAACAATCACCAAATGGTCGGAATTTGGGTGTCTTTTTACGGTTTTATACTTAGTTTTAGGCGTCCAATTTTCGTCACCGGAAAATTATTTCAGAATCGGACGAATTTCTACCACAATGCTTCTATATGTGATATAAGATTGTTCACGCGGTCCTTCTCGAATGAACCATCACCAAATGGTCGGAATTTGGGTGTCTTTTTACGGTTTTATACTTAGTTTTAAGCGTCCAATTTTCGTCACCGGGAAATTATTTCAGAATCGGACGAATTTCTACCACAGTGCTTCTATATGTGATATAAGATTGATCACACGGTCCTTCTCGAATGAACTATCACCAAATGGTCGGAATTTGGGTGTCTTATTACCGTTTTATACATAGTTTTAGGCGTCCAATTTTCGCCACCGGAAAATTATTTGAGAATCGGACGAATTTCTACCACAGTGCTGCTATATGTGATATAAGATTTTTCACGCGGTCCTTCTCGAATGAACCATCACCAAATGGTCGGAATTTGGGTGTATTTTTACCGTTTTATACTTAGTTTTAGGCGTTCAATTTTCGTCACCGGAAAATTATTTCAGAATCGGACGAATTTCTACCACAGTGCTTCTATATGTGATATAAGATTAATCACGCGGTCCTTCTCGAATGAACTATTACCAAATGGTCGGAATTTGGGTGTCTTATTACCGTTTTATACTTAGTTTTAGGCGTCCAATTTTCGTCACCGGAAAATTATTTGAGAATCGAACGAATTTCTACCACAGTGCTTCTATATGTGATATAAGATTGTTCACGAGGTCCTTCTCGAATGAACTATCACCAAATGGTCGGAATTTGGGTGTCTTTTTATGGTTTTATACTTAGTTTTAGGCGTCCAATTTTCGTCACAGGAAAATTATTTGAGAATCGAACGAATTTCAACCTTTAAATCACATACACGAAATTATATGCTCGACAACATCAGATTACGGAGAATAGTACTCAGACAAAAGTACAATCATTACAATATAACAAGTTCCAATTACATAACAGAAATCTCGGGTATTACAACGAGGTCCTTCTCGAATGAACTATAACCAAATGGTCGGAATTTGGGTGTCTTTTTACCGTTTTATACTTAGTTTTAGGCGTCCAATTTTCGTCACAGAAAATTATTTCAGAATCGGACGAATTTCTACCACAGTGCTTCTATATGTGATATAAGATTGTTCACGCGGTCCTTCTCGAATGAACTATCACCAAATGGTCGGAATTTGGGTGTCTTTTTACGGTTTTATACTTAGTTTTAGGCGTCCAATTTTCGTCACAGGAAAATTATTTGAGAATTGAACGAATTTCTACCATAGTGCTTCTATATGTGATATAAGATTGTTCACGAGGTCCTTCTCGAATGAACTATCACCAAATGGTCGGAATTTGGGTGTCTTTTTACGATTTTATACTTAGTTTTAGGCGTCCAATTTTCGTCACCGGAAAATTATTTCAGAATCGGACGAATTTCTACCACAATGCTTCTATATGTGATATAAGATTGTTCACGCGGTCCTTCTCGAATGAACCATCACCAAATGGTCGGAATTTGGGTGTCTTTTTACGGTTTTATACTTAGTTTTAAGCGTCCAATTTTCGTCACCGGAAAATTATTTCAGAATCGGACGAATTTCTACCACAGTGCTTCTATATGTGATATAAGATTGTTCACGCAGTCCTTCTCGAATGAACTATCACCAAATGGTCGGAATTTGGGTGTCTTTTTACGGTTTTATACTTAGTTTTAGGCGTCCAATTTTCGTCACCGGAAAATTATTTTGAGAATCGGACGAATTTCTACCACAGTGCTTCTATACGTAATATAAGATTGTTCACGCGGTCCTTCTCGAATGAACCATCACCAAATGATCGGAATTTGGGTGTCTTTTTACGGTTTTATACTTAGTTTTAGGCGTCCAATTTTCGTCACCGGAAAATTATTTGAGAATCGAACGAATTTCTACCACAGTGCTTCTATATGTGATATAAGATTGTTCACGAGGTCCTTCTCGAATGAACTATCACCAAATGGTCGGAATTTGGGTGTCTTTTTACGATTTTATACTTAGTTTTAGGCGTCCAATTTTCGTCACCGGAAAATTATTTCAGAATCGGACGAATTTCTACCACAATGCTTCTATATGTGATATAAGATTGTTCACGCGGTCCTTCTCGAATGAACCATCACCAAATGGTCGGAATTTGGGTGTCTTTTTACGGTTTTATACTTAGTTTTAAGCGTCCAATTTTCGTCACCGGAAAATTATTTCAGAATCGGACGAATTTCTACCACAGTGCTTCTATATGTGATATAAGATTGTTCACGCAGTCCTTCTCGAATGAACTATCACCAAATGGTCGGAATTTGGGTGTCTTTTTACGGTTTTATACTTAGTTTTAGGCGTCCAATTTTCGTCACCGGAAAATTATTTTGAGAATCGGACGAATTTCTACCACAGTGCTTCTATATGTGATATAAGATTGTTCACGAGGTCCATCTCGAATGAACCATCACCAAATGGTCGGAAGTTGGGTGTCTTTTACGGTTTTATACTTAGTTTTAGGCGTCCAATTTTCGTCACCGGAAAATTATTTCAGAATCGGACGAATTTCTACCACAGTGCTGCTATATGTGATATAAGATTGTTCACGCGGACCTTCTCGAATGAACCATCACCAAATGGTCGGAATTTGGGTGTCTTTTTACCGTTTTATACTTAGTTTTAGGCGTTCAATTTTCGTCACCGGAAAATTATTTCAGAATCGGACGAATTTCTACCACAGTGCTTCTATATGTGAGATAATATTGATCACGCGGTCCTTCTCGAATGAACTATTACCAAATGGTCGGAATTTGGGTGTCTTATTACCGTTTTATACTTAGTTTTAGGCGTCCAATTTTCGTCACCGGAAAATTATTTGAGAATCGAACGAATTTCTACCACAGTGCTTCTATATGTGATATAAGATTGTTCACGAGGTCCTTCTCGAATGAACTATCACCAAATGGTCGGAATTTGGGTGTCTTTTTACGATTTTATACTTAGTTTTAGGCGTCCAATTTTCGTCACCGGAAAATTATTTCAGAATCGGACGAATTTCTACCACAATGCTTCTATATGTGATATAAGATTGTTCACGCGGTCCTTCTCGAATGAACCATCACCAAATGGTCGGAATTTGGGTGTCTTTTTACGGTTTTATACTTAGTTTTAAGCATCCAATTTTCGTCACCGGAAAATTATTTCAGAATCGGACGAATTTCTACCACAGTGCTTCTATATGTGATATAAGATTGTTCACGCAGTCCTTCTCGAATGAACTATCACCAAATGGTCGGAATTTGGGTGTCTTTTTACGGTTTTATACTTAGTTTTAGGCGTCCAATTTTCGTCACCGGAAAATTATTTTGAGAATCGGACGAATTTCTACCACAGTGCTTCTATATGTGATATAAGATTGTTCACGAGGTCCATCTCGAATGAACCATCACCAAATGGTCGGAATTTGGGTGTCTTTTTACGGTTTTATACTTAGTTTTAGGCGTCCAATTTTCGTCACCTGAAAATTATTTCAGAATCGGACGAATTTCTACCACAGTGCTGCTATATGTGATATAAGATTTTTCACGCGGTCCTTCTCGAATGAACCATCACCAAATGGTCGGAATTTGGGTGTCTTTTTACCGTTTTATACTTAGTTTTAGGCGTTCAATTTTCGTCACCGGAAAATTATTTCAGAATCGGACGAATTTCTACCACAGTTCTTCTATATGTGATATAAGATTGATCACGCGGTCCTTCTCGAATGAACTATTACCAAATGGTCGGAATTTGGGTGTCTTATTACCGTTTTATACTTAGTTTTAGGCGTCCAATTTTCGTCACCGGAAAATTATTTGAGAATCGAACGAATTTCTACCACAGTGCTTCTATATGTGATATAAGATTGTTCACGAGGTCCTTCTCGAATGAACTATCACCAAATGGTCGGAATTTGGGTGTCTTTTTATGGTTTTATACTTAGTTTTAGGCGTCCAATTTTCGTCACAGGAAAATTATTTGAGAATCGAACGAATTTCAACCTTTAAATCACATACACGAAATTATATGCTCGACAACATCAGATTACGGAGAATAGTACTCAGACAAAAGTACAATCATTACAATATAACAAGTTCCAATTACATAACAGAAATCTCGGGTATTACAACGAGGTCCTTCTCGAATGAACTATAACCAAATGGTCGGAATTTGGGTGTCTTTTTACCGTTTTATACTTAGTTTTAGGCGTCCAATTTTCGTCACCGGAAAATTATTTCAGAATCGGACGAATTTCTACCACAGTGCTTCTATATGTGATATAAGATTGTTCACGCGGTCCTTCTCGAATGAACTATCACCAAATGGTCGGAATTTGGGTGTCTTTTTACGGTTTTATACTTAGTTTTAGGCGTCCAATTTTCGTCACAGGAAAATTATTTGAGAATCGAACGAATTTCTACCACAGTGCTTCTATATGTGATATAAGATTGTTCACGAGGTCCTTCTCGAATGAACTATCACCAAATGGTCGGAATTTGGGTGTCTTTTTACGATTTTATACTTAGTTTTAGGCGTCCAATTTTCATCACCGGAAAATTATTTCAGAATCGGACGAATTTCTACCACAATGCTTCTATATGTGATATAAGATTGTTCACGTGGTCCTTCTCGAATGAACCATCACCAAATGGTCGGAATTTGGGTGTCTTTTTACGGTTTTATACTTAGTTTTAAGCGTCCAATTTTCGTCACCGGAAAATTATTTCAGAATCGGACGAATTTCTACCACAGTGCTTCTATATGTGATATAAGATTGTTCACGCAGTCCTTCTCGAATGAACTATCACCAAATGGTCGGAATTTGGGTGTCTTTTTACGGTTTTATACTTAGTTTTAGGCGTCCAATTTTCGTCACCGGAAAATTATTTTGAGAATCGGACGAATTTCTACCACAGTGCTTCTATATGTGATATAAGATTGTTCACGCGGTCCTTCTCGAATGAACAATCACCAAATGATCGGAATTTGGGTGTCTTTTTACGGTTTTATACTTAGTTTTAGGCGTCCAATTTTCGTCACCGGAAAATTATTTGAGAATCGAACGAATTTCTACCACAGTGCTTCTATATGTGATATAAGATTGTTCACGAGGTCCTTCTCGAATGAACTATCACCAAATGGTCGGAATTTGGGTGTCTTTTTACGATTTTATACTTAGTTTTAGGCGTCCAATTTTCGTCACCGGAAAATTATTTCAGAATCGGACGAATTTCTACCACAATGCTTCTATATGTGATATAAGATTGTTCACGTGGTCCTTCTCGAATGAACCATCACCAAATGGTCGGAATTTGGGTGTCTTTTTACGGTTTTATACTTAGTTTTAAGCGTCCAATTTTCGTCACCGGAAAATTATTTCAGAATCGGACGAATTTCTACCACAGTGCTTCTATATGTGATATAAGATTGTTCACGCAGTCCTTCTCGAATGAACTATCACCAAATGGTCGGAATTTGGGTGTCTTTTTACGGTTTTATACTTAGTTTTAGGCGTCCAATTTTCGTCACCGGAAAATTATTTTGAGAATCGGACGAATTTCTACCACAGTGCTTCCATATGTGATATAAGATTGTTCACGCGGTCCTTCTCGAATGAACCATCACCAAATGATCGGAATTTGGGTGTCTTTTTACGGTTTTATACTTAGTTTTAGGCGTCCAAGTTTCGTCACCAGAAAATTATTTCAGAATCGGACGAATTTCTACCACAGTGCTTCTATATGTGATATAAGATTGATCACGCGGTCCTTCTCGAATGAACTATCACCAAATGGTCGGAATTTGGGTGTCTTATTACCGTTTTATACTTAGTTTTAGGCGTCCAATTTTCGTCACCGGAAAATTATTTGAGAATCGAACGAATTTCTACCACATTGCTTCTATATGTGATATAAGATTGTTCACGAGGTCCTTCTCGAATGAACTATCACCAAATGGTCGGAATTTGGGTGTCTTTTTACCGTTTTATACTTAGTTTTAGGCGTCCAATTTTCGTCACCGGAAAATTACCCTGTATTGTGTTGATGGAATCGTGAGGATTCGCATCGTTGGATTCCGGTAGCGGAAGTCCGTTTTGCATGTTTTATGATGCATTGATGATTTATTGTATTATGATACTTGTACTAGCATCGTTTTGCTAACCCCTTCGGGGGTGGACATTGTTTTGATGTTCAGGTAGCCAAGGAGCGGGGAGACAACCACAGTACTGACAGGACGATGAAATGGCTCACTGATGTGATTGATGTTATTGTTATTGTGATTTGTCTTCTTGTTTCGTTTAGTACTCGAGTACGTCTGTTTTAATAATGTCTTTTCGATATGGTTGTATAAATTAACTCTTTGATCGGTCGAATCAAATATGTCTTTGAACTTCAGTTGTACGATTGGTTTATATTTACACTCTTTTTAAAATTAGCCTTGTAAATCCTTACCTAAAGGGTTTACGGCGCTGTAATTATTCCGAATATCTCGGGGTGTTACAACGCGGTCCTTCTCGAATGAACTATCACCAAATGGTCGGAATTTGGGTGTCTTTTTACGGTTTTATACTTAGTTTTAGGCGTCCAATTTTCGTCACCGGAAAATTATTTTGAGAATCGGACGAATTTCTACCACAGTGCTTCTATATGTGATATAAGATTGTTCACGCGGTCCTTCTCGAATGAACCATCACCAAATGATCGGAATTTGGGTGTCTTTTTACGGTTTTATACTTAGTTTTAGGCGTCCAAGTTTCGTCACCGGAAAATTATTTCAGAATCGGACGAATTTCTACCACAGTGCTTCTATATGTGATATGAGATTGTTCACAAGGTCCTTCTCGAATGAACTATCACCAAATGGTCGGAATTTGGGTGTCTTTTTACGATTTTATACTTAGTTTTAGGCGTCGATTTTCGTCATAGGAAAATTATTTCAGAATCGGACAATTTCTACCACACTGCTTCTATATGTGATATAAGATTGTTCACGCGGTCCTTCTCGAATGAACCATCACCAAATGGTCGGAATTTGGGTGTGTTTTTACGGTTTTATACTTAGTTTTAAGCATCCAATTTTCGTCACCGGAAAATTATTTCAGAATCGGACGAATTTCTACCACAGTGCTTCTATATGTGATATAAGATTGTTCACGCAGTCCTTCTCGAATGAACTATCACCAAATGGTCGGAATTTGGGTGTCTTTTTACGGTTTTATACTTAGTTTTAGGCGTCCAATTTTCGTCACCGCAAAATTTTTTTGAGAATCGGACGAATTTCTACCACAGTGCTTCTATATGTGATATAAGATTGTTCACGCGGTCCTTCTCGAATGAACCATCACCAAATGATCGGAATTTGGGTGTCTTTTTACGGTTTTATACTTAGTTTTAGGCGTCCAAGTTTCGTCACCGGAAAATTATTTCAGAATCGGACGAATTTCTACCACAATGCTTCTATATGTGATATGAGATTGTTCACGAGGTCCTTCTCGAATGAACTATCACCAAATGGTCGGAATTTGGGTGTCTTTTTACGGTTTTATACTTAGTTTTAGGCGTCCAATTTTCGTCACCGGAAAATTATTTTGAGAATCGGACGAATTTCTACCACAGTGCTTCTATATGTGATATAAGATTGTTCACGCGGTCCTTCTCGAATGAACCATCACCAAATGATCGGAATTTGGGTGTCTTTTTACGGTTTTATACTTAGTTTTAGGCGTCCAAGTTTCGTCACCGGAAAATTATTTCAGAATCGGACGAATTTCTACCACAATGCTTCTATATGTGATATGAGATTGTTCACGAGGTCCTTCTCGAATGAACTATCACCAAATGGTCGGAATTTGGGTGTCTTTTTACGGTTTTATACTTAGTTTTAGGCGTCCAATTTTCGTCACCGGAAAATTATTTCAGAATCGGACGAATTTCTACCACAGTGCTGCTATATGTGATATAAGATTGTTCACGCGGTCCTTCTCGAATGAACTATCACCAAATAGTCGGAATTTGGGTGTCTTTTTACCGTTTTATACTTAGTTTTAGGCGTTCAATTTTCGTCACCGGAAAATTATTTCAGAATCGGACGAATTTCTACCACAGTGCTTCTATATGTGATATAAGATTGATCACGCGGTCCTTCTCGAATGAACTATTACCAAATGGTCGGAATTTGGGTGTCTTATTCTGTAACACCCCGAGATATTCGGAATAATTACAGCGCCGTAAACCCTTTAAATAAGGATTTACAAGGCTAATTAAAAAGAAAAGTAAATACAAGACATCAATACTGCGAAAATTCAAGTTTATGAAAACGTATAACTGGTTCAACGGGTAATTAATACAACCATATCGAATTAATATCAAAAGGACACGCGTACTCGAGTACAGAAACCAAACCAAGACCACAAATCTCCAATAACAATAAACATCACTGAACCCCTTCGTCGTCACGTCGATCGTGGGTGTTTCCCTGCTCCTTAGCTACACGAACATCAAAACAAATGTCCACCCCGAAGGGTAGCAAAACGATGCTAGTACAAGTATCATATTTAAACAATTCGAATATGCATCAACAATACACAACAAGATACATCACACGGACTTAGCTCTAGGAATCCGACAATGCGAATCTACAAGATTCCATTACACGGCACAGGTATTCCAATGATCCAGCGCCCTCAGCATAGATCCCAAGATGATCCCGTCGGACCAACACGAGGTGGAAATAACCCGTCCAATGATCCAGCGCCCTCAGCCTAGATCCCAAGATGATCCCGTCGGACCAACACGAGGTGGACATCCGATCCAGCGCCCTCAGCATAGATCGTACACGTATACAAACACAACTCATGCATACCCATATGCCAAATCATTACGTTCATCAACATGAACATATAAACGAATATCATGACAAATCAACGAAGTAAATATCATGTTCAACAACATGCATAATCATACGCATACTCTAAAAATACCGATATTAACATATCACGATACTTGCCTCGAAGATGGCAAGAACGATATACTTCAATGCTCTCGACGCACTCGAAGGCCGCCCCCTCCGATCAACGTAACAAGCTCGAACCTTAACAAAAGGAACGATATACAAATCATCTCGAGTCGAACAATGGCCTAACAATTCGGCCTACGACCGAAAATCTCAAACTAAACAATCTGCCTGGATTGCTTAGCACGCGCTACGTACTCTACGTAACGTGCACTAAGCTGGACTTTTAGCGTACGCTATCGTATAAGACTAGCGTGCGCTAGCCACGGACTGGCAGTCTGACTCGGCTGTCTCATAACGTACGCTACGTACGTTTTGTGCGAAAACCGAACCTCGATAGCGCACGTTAACTCACACATGTTAGCGTGCGCTAATCTTGCATGGCGTAATCGCAAACCAGCTGGGTTGAATGATGAAGAACTCATGAATCCTATGGTGATATTACAAGTTATCCTCGGGCATATCATGATAATAAGGTTTCTGGAAGATTTATGATTATGAAATACCAATATACGGATAGTTATCTCGATATCACAATTCCTCTACGATCTTCAAGAAATAATCTAAGTTCCATCGTCTTACATTCCAAAACACATGGTTCCAACGTATACAACATATCAACTGGGTAATATCCGATTACTTGATCATAAATCGATTTAAACATGCTTAGGTGTCCTTATAATAAGATGGTTCAAAGGTTCATTCGACATCTAGTACCGATACGTCAAAAGTATCCTTCTAACATGTGATGAACGAAATACTTGCTATCCAAACATGATTCAAATCTTCCTTATGAACATACTAATCATTGGTGAAGAATCACCTACCTCGAAGTAGTGAAGAACACGGATGAAATGAAGCAATCCAACACCGAAGGCTTGAACACCAATCTCCAATGATGTATGATCTTCAATCTCGAACTAGTAGGTTGAGGAGGTTGATACGGAGTGTTTAGGACGAAAGTAGTTATGTTCTATGTGTCAAAGTTCGGGTTGTGGGAGGAGAAGGAATCAAATCACGAATAGGATGTTGTCCTATTTATAATAAATGGCTATTAGCGCGCTAGACCCTGTTCGTAGCGTGCGCTAACGGCTCACGCCTAAACTGTACTCGGCACTTAGCGTGCGCTACGCATCGACACAGTGTGCGCTAAGGCGTTGACTCGGCTTTTCGGCCGTCAGTACATCCGACACGATCCGACGGGGTCCCGGCCGATCTCACCTACCGCACGTCTCAATCAATCGACCACGCATAGCGTGCGCTAAATACACTCGGTAGCGTGCGCTATGAAACCACGTTAGCGTCGCTACCCTCGGCTGTAGCGTGCGCTACATGCACAGAATTTCAATCTTTAAATCACATATACGAAATTATATGCTCGACAACATCGGATAATGAAATACAGAGAATAGTACTCATACAAAAGTACAATCATTACAATATCACAAGTTCCAATTACATAACAGAAAATCTCGGGTATTACATTATTACCGTTTTATACTTAGTTTTAGGCGTCCAATTTTCGTCACCGGAAAATTATTTGAGAATCGAACGAATTTCTACCACAGTGCTTCTATATGTGATATAATATTGTTCCGAGGTCCTTCTCGAATGAACTATCACCAAATGGTCGGAATTTGGGTGTCTTTTTACCGTTTTATACTTAGTTTTAGGCGTTGATTTTCGTCATCGAAAATTATTTGAGAATCGGACAATTTCTACCAGTGCTTCTATATGTGATATAAGATTGATCACGCGGTCCTTCTCGAATGAACTATTACCAAATGGTGAATTTGGGTGTCTTATTACCGCTTTATACTTAGTTTTAGGCGTCGATTTTCGTCGGAAAATTATTTGAGAATCGAGCAATTTCTACCAGTGCTTCTATATGTGATATAAGATTGTTCACGAGGTCCTTCTCGAATGAACTATCACCAAATGGTCGGAATTTGGGTGTCTTTTTACGGTATTATAATTAGTTTTAGGCGTCGATTTTCGTCATCGAAAATTATGTGAGAATCGGACGAATTTCTACCACAGTGCTGCTATATGTGATATAAGATTGTTCACGCGGTCCTTCTCGAATGAACTATCACCAAATGGTCGGAATTTGGGTGTCTTTTTACCGTTTTATACTTAGTTTTAGGCGTCCAATTTTCGTCACCGAAAAATTATTTCAGAATCGGACGAATTTCTACCATAGTGCTTCTATATGTGATATAAGATTGTTCACGCGGTCTTTATCGAATGAACTATCACCAAATGGTTGGAATTTGGGTTTCTTTATACGGTTTTATACTTAGTTTTGGGCGACCGTCACCGAAAAATTATTTCAGAATCGGACGAATTTCTACCACAGTGCTTCTATATGTGATATAAAATTGTTCACGCGGTCTTAATCGAATGAACTATCACCAAATGGTCAGAATTTGGGTTTCTTTTTACGGTTTTATACTTAGTTTTGGGCGACCAATTTTCGTCACCGGAAAATTATTTCAGAATCGGACGAATTTCTACCACAGTGCTTCTATATGTGATATAAGATTGTTCACACGGTCCTTCTCGAATGAACTATCACCAAATGGTCGGAATTTGGGTGTCTTTTTACGGTTTTATACTTAGTTTTGTGTGCCCAATTTTCGTCACCGGAAAATTATTTCAGAATCGTACGAATTTCTACCACAGTGCTTCTATCTGTGATATAAGATTGTTCACGCGGTCTTTCTCGAATGAACTATCACCAAATGGTTGTAATTTGGGTGTCTTTTTACGGTTTTATACTTAGTTTTAGGCGTCCAATTTTCGTCACTGGAAAATTATTTCAGAATCGGGCGAATTTCTACCACAGTGCTTCTATATGTGATATAAGATTGTTCACGTGGTCTTTCTTGAATGAACTATCACCAAATGGTTGTAATTTGGGTGTCTTTTTACGGTTTTATACTTAGTTTTAGGCGTCCAATTTCCGTCACCGGAAAATTATTTCAGAATCGGATGAATTTCTACTACAGTGCTTCGATATGTGATATAAGATTGTTCAAGTGGTCTTTCTCGAATGAACTATCACCAAATGGTCGGAATTTGGGTGTCTTTTTATGGTTTTATACTAAGTTTTGTGTGCCCAATTTTCGTCACCGAAAAATTATTTCAGAATCGGACGAATTTCTAACACAGTGCTTCTATATGTGATATAAGATTATTCACGCGGTCCTTCTCGAATGAACTATCACCAAATGGTCGGAATTTGGGTGTCTTTTTACGGTTTTAGACTTAGTTTTGGGCGACCAATTTTCGTCACCGGAAAATTATTTCAGAATCGGACGAATTTCTACCACAGTGCTTCTATATGTGATATAAGATTATTCACGCGGTCCTTCTCGAATGAACTATCACCAAATGGTCGGAATTTGGGTGTCTTTTTACGGTTTTATACTTAGTTTTGTGTGCCCAATTTTCGTCACCGGAAAATTATTTCAGAATCGGACGAATTTCTACTACAGTGCTTCAATATGTGATATAAGATTGTTCACGCGGTCCTTGTCAAATGAACTATCACCAAATGGTCGTAATTTGGGTGTCTTTTTACGGTTTTATACTTAGTTTTGGGCGCCCAATTTTCGTCACCGAAAAATTATTTCAGAAACGGACGAATTTCTACCACATTGCTTCTATATGTGATATAAGATTGTTCACGTGGTCTTTCTTGAATGAACTATCACCAAATGGTTGTAATTTGGGTGTCTTTCCGACCATTTGGTGATAGTTCATTCGAGAAAGACCACTTGAACAATCTTATATCACATATAGAAGCACTGTAGTAGAAATTCATCCGATCAAATAATTTTCGATGACGGAAATCGACGCCTAAAACTAAGTATAAAACCATAAAAGACACCCAAATTACAACCATTTGGTGATAGTTCATTCAAGAAAGACCACGTGAACAATCTTATATCACATATAGAAGCAATGTGGTAGAAATTCGTCGTTCTGAAATAATTTTCGATGACGAAATCGCGCCCAAAACTAAGTATAAAACTAAAAGACACCCAAATTACGACCATTTGGTGATAGTTCATTTGACAAGGACCGTGAACAATCTTATATCACATATTGAAGCACCGTAGTAGAAATTCGTCCGATTCAAATAATTTTCCTATGACGAAATGGGCACACAAAACTAAGTATAAAACCGTAAAGACACCCAAATTCGACCATTTGGTGATAGTTCATTCGAGAAGGACCGCGTGTTGTATCTTTTATCAGATTTTGAAGCTGTGTGGTAGAAATTCGTCCGATTCTGAAATAATTTTTCGATGACGAAAATGGCACAAAACTAAGTATAAAACGTGAAAGACACCCAAATTCGACCATTTGGTGATAGTACATTCGAGAAAGACCACTTGAACAATCTTATATCACATATAGAAGCACCGTAGTAGAAATTCATCCGATCTAAATAATTTTCGGTGAAATCGACGCCTAAAACTAAGTATAAAACCGTAAAAAGACACCCAAATTACAACCATTTGGTGATAGTTCATTCTAGAAAGACCACGTGAACAATCTTATATCACATATAGAAGCACTGTGGTAGAAATTCGTCCGATTCTGAAATAATTTTCCAGTGACGAAAATTGGACGCCTAAAACTAAGTATAAAACCGTAAAAAGACACCCAAATTACAACCATTTGGTGATAGTTCATTAGAGAAAGACCGCGTGAACAATCTTATATCACAGATAGAAGCACTGTGGTAGAAATTCGTCCGATTCTGAAATAATTTTCCGGTGACGAAAATTGGGCACACAAAACTAAGTATAAAACCGTAAAAAGACACCCAAATTCCGACCATTTGGTGATAGTTCATTCGAGAAGGACCATGTGAACAATCTTATATCACATATAGAAGCACTGTGGTAGAAATTCGTCCGATTCTGAAATAATTTTCCGGTGACGAAAATTGGTCGCCCAAAACTAAGTATAAAACCGTAAAAAGAAACCCAAATTCTGACCATTTGGTGATAGTTCATTCGATTAAGACCGCGTGAAAAATTTTATATCACATATAGAAGCACTGTGGTAGAAATTCTTCCGATTCTGAAATAATTTTTCGGTGACGATCGCCCAAAACTAAGTATAAAACCGTATAAAGAAACCCAAATTCCGACCATTTGGTGATAGTTCATTCGATAAAGACCACGTGAACAATCTTATATCACATATAGAAGCACTATGGTATAAATTCGTCCGATTCTGAAATAATTTTTCGGTGACGAAAATTGGGCGCCCAAAACTAAGTATAAAACCGTAAAAAGACACCCAAATTCCGAGCATTTCGTGATAGTTCATTCGACAAGGACCGTGTGAACAATCTTATATCACATATAGAAGCATTGTGGTAGAAATTCGTCAGATTCTGAAATAATTTTACGGTGACGAAAATTGGGCACACAAAACTAAGTATAAAACCGTAAAAAGACACCCAAATTCCGACCATTTGGTGATAGTTCATTCGAGAAGGACCGCATGAAGAATCTTATATCACATATAGAAGCACTGTGGTAGAAATTCGTCCGATTCTGAAATAATTTTTCGGTGACGAAAATTGGGCACACAAAACTAAGTATAAAATCGTAAAAGGACACCCAAATTCCGACCATTTGGTGATAGTTCATTCGAGAAAGACCGCGTGAACAATCTTATATCACATATAGAAGCACTGTAGTAGAAATTCGTCCGATTCTGAAATAATTTTCCGTGATCAAATTCGACGCCTAAAACTAAGTATAAAACCATAAAAAGACACCCAAATTACAACCATTTGGTGATAGTTCATTCAAGAAATACCACGTGAACAATCTTATATCACATATAGAAGCACTGTGGTAGAAATTCGTCCGATTCTGAAATAATTTTTCGGTGACGAAAATTGGGCGCCCAAAACTAAGTATAAAACCGTAAAAAGACACCCAAATTCCGACCATTTGGTGATAGTTCATTCGACAAGGACCGCGTGAACAATCTTATATCACATATTGAAGCACTGTAGTAGAAATTCGTCCGATTCTGAAATAATTTTCCGGTGACGAAAATTGGACACACAAAACTAAGTATAAAACCGTAAAAAGACACCCAAATTCCGACCATTTGGTGATAGTTCATTCGAGAAGGACCGCGTGAAGAATCTTATATCACATATAGAAGCACTGTGGTAGAAATTCGTCCGATTCTGAAATAATTTTTCGCTGACGAAAATTGGGCACACAAAACTAAGTATAAAACCGTAAAAAGACACCCAAATTCCGACCATTTGGTGATAGTTCATTCGAGAAAGACCACTTGAACAATCTTATATCACATATAGAAGCACTGTAGTAGAAATTCATCCGATTCTGAAATAATTTTCCGGTGACGGAAATTGGACGCCTAAAACTAAGTATAAAACCGTAAAAAGACACCCAAATTACAACCATTTGGTGATAGTTCATTCAAGAAAGACCACGTGAACAATCTTATATCACATATAGAAGCACTGTGGTAGAAATTCGTCCGATTCTGAAATAATTTTCCAGTGACGAAAATTGGACGCCTAAAACTAAGTATAAAACCGTAAAAAGACACCCAAATTACAACCATTTGGTGATAGTTCATTCGAGAAAGACCGCGTGAACAATCTTATATCACAGATAGAAGCACTGTGGTAGAAATTCGTCCGATTCTGAAATAATTTTACGGTGACGAAAATTGGGCACACAAAACTAAGTATAAAACCGTAAAAAGACACCAAAATTCCGACCATTTGGTGATAGTTCATTCGAGAAGGACCGCGTGAAGAATCTTATATCACATATAGAAGCACTGTGGTAGAAATTCGTCCGATTCTGAAATAATTTTTCGCTGACGAAAATTGGGCACACAAAACTAAGTATAAAACCGTAAAAAGACACCCAAATTCCGACCATTTGGTGATAGTTCATTCGAGAAAGACCACTTGAACAATCTTATATCACATATAGAAGCACTGTAGTAGAAATTCATCCGATTCTGAAATAATTTTCCGGTGACGGAAATTGGACGCCTAAAACTAAGTATAAAACCGTAAAAAGACACCCAAATTACAACCATTTGGTGATAGTTCATTCAAGAAAGACCACGTGAACAATCTTATATCACATATAGAAGCACTGTGATAGAAATTCGTCCAATTCTGAAATAATTTTCCAGTGACGAAAATTGAACGCCTAAAACTAAGTCTAAAACCGTAAAAAGACACCCAAATTACAACCATTTGGTGATAGTTCATTCGAGAAAGACCGCGTGAACAATCTTATATCACACATAGAAGCACCGTGGTAGAAATTGTCCGATTCTCAAATAATATTACGGTGACGAAAATTGGGCACACAAAACTAAGTATAAAACCGTAAAAAGACACCCAAATTCGACCATTTGGTGATAGTTCATTCGAGAAGGACCGCATGAAGAATCTTATATCACATATAGAAGCACTGTGGTAGAAATTCGTCCGATTCTGAAATAATTTTTCGGTGACGAAAATTGGGCACACAAAACTAAGTATAAAACCGTAAAAGGACACCCAAATTCCGACCATTTGGTGATAGTTCATTCGAGAAAGACCGCGTGAACAATCTTATATCACATATAGAAGCACTGTAGTAGAAATTCGTCCGATTCTGAAATAATTTTCCGGTGACTGAAATTGGACGCCTAAAACTAAGTATAAAACCATAAAAAGACACCCAAATTACAACCATTTGGTGATAGTTCATTCAAGAAAGACCACGTGAACAATCTTATATCACATATAGAAGCACTGTGGTAGAAATTCGTCCGATTCTGAAATAATTTTTCGGTGACGAAAATTGGGGGCCCAAAACTAAGTATAAAACCGTAAAAAGACACCCAAATTCCGACCATTTGGTGATAGTTCATTCGACAAGGACCGCGTGAACAATCTTATATCACATATTGAAGCACTGTAGTAGAAATTCGTCCGATTCTGAAATAATTTTACGGTGACGAAAATTGGGCACACAAAACTAAGTATAAAACCGTAAAAAGACACCCAAATTCCGACCATTTGGTGATAGTTCATTCGAGAAAGACCACTTGAACAATCTTATATCACATATAGAAGCACTGTAGTAGAAATTCATCCGATTCTGATATAATTTTCCGGTGACGGAAATTGGACGCCTAAAACTAAGTATAAAACCGTAAAAAGACACCCAAATTACAACCATTTGGTGATAGTTCATTCAAGAAAGACCACGTGAACAATCTTATATCACATATAGAAGCACTGTGGTAGAAATTCGCCTGATTCTGAAATAATTTTCCAAAGGACGAAAATCGACGCCTAAAACTAAGTATAAAACCGTAAAAAGACACCCAAATTACAACCATTTGGTGATAGTTCATTCGAGAAAGACCGCGTGAACAATCTTATATCACAGATAGAAGCACCGTGGTAGAAATTGTCCGATTCTCAAATAATTTTCCGGTGACGAAAATTGGGCACACAAAACTAAGTATAAAACCGTAAAAAGACACCCAAATTCCGACCATTTGGTGATATTTCATTCGAGAAGGACCGTGTGAACAATCTTATATCACATATAGAAGCACTGTGGTAGAAATTCGTCCGATTCTGAAATAATTTTCCGGTGACTGAAATTGGACGCCTAAAACTAAGTATAAAACCATAAAAAGACACCCAAATTACAACCATTTGGTGATAGTTCATTCAAGAAAGACCACGTGAACAATCTTATATCACATATAGAAGCACTGTGGTAGAAATTCGTCCGATTCTGAAATAATTTTCCGGTGACGAAAATTGGGCACACAAAACTAAGTATAAAACCGTAAAAAGACACCCAAATTCCGATCATTTGGTGATGGTTCATTCGATAAAAACAGCACGAACAATCTTATATCACATATAGAATCACTGTGATAGAAATTCGTCCGATTCTGAAATAATATTACGGTGACGAAAATTGGGCACACAAAACTAAGTATAAAACCGTAAAAAGACACCCAAATTCCGACCATTTGGTGATAGTTCATTCGAGAAGGACCGCATGAAGAATCTTATATCACATATAGAAGCACTGTGGTAGAAATTCGTCCGATTCTGAAATAATTTTTCGGTGACGAAAATTGGGCACGCAAAACTAAGTATAAAACCGTAAAAGGACACCCAAATTCCGACCATTTGGTGATAGTTCATTCGAGAAAGACCGCGTGAACAATCTTATATCACATATAGAAGCACTGTAGTAGAAATTCGTCCGATTCTGAAATAATTTTCCGGTGACTGAAATTGGACGCCTAAAACTAAGTATAAAACCATAAAAAGACACCCAAATTACAACCATTTGGTGATAGTTCATTCAAGAAAGACCACGTGAACAATCTTATATCACATATAGAAGCACTGTGGTAGAAATTCGTCCGATTCTGAAATAATTTTTCGGTGACGAAAATTGGGCGCCCAAAACTAAGTATAAAACCGAAAAAAGACACCCAAATTCCGACCATTTGGTGATAGTTCATTCGACAAGGACTGCGTGAACAATCTTATATCACATATTGAAGCACTGTAGTAGAAATTCGTCCGATTCTGAAATAATTTTACGGTGACGAAAATTGGGCACACAAAACTAAGTATAAAACCGTAAAAAGACACCAAAATTCCGACCATTTGGTGATAGTTCATTCGAGAAGGACCGCGTGAAGAATCTTATATCACATATAGAAGCACTGTGGTAGAAATTCGTCCGATTCTGAAATAATTTTTCATTGTGAAAATTGGGCACACAAAACTAAGTATAAAACCGTAAAAAGACACCCAAATTCCGACCATTTGGTGATAGTTCATTCGAGAAAGACCACTTGAACAATCTTATATCACATATAGAAGCACTGTAGTAGAAATTCATCCGATTCTGAAATAATTTTCCGGTGACGGAAATTGGACGCCTAAAACTAAGTATAAAACCGTAAAAAGACACCCAAATTACAACCATTTGGTGATAGTTCATTCAAGAAAGACCACGTGAACAATCTTATATCACATATAGAAGCACTGTGATAGAAATTCGTCCAATTCTGAAATAATTTTCCAGTGACGAAAATTGAACGCCTAAAACTAAGTCTAAAACCGTAAAAAGACACCCAAATTACAACCATTTGGTGATAGTTCATTCGAGAAAGACCGCGTGAACAATCTTATATCACACATAGAAGCACTGTGGTAGAAATTCGTCCGATTCTGAAATAATATTACGGTGACGAAAATTGGGCACACAAAACTAAGTATAAAACCGTAAAAAGACACCCAAATTCCGACCATTTGGTGATAGTTCATTCGAGAAGGACCGCATGAAGAATCTTATATCACATATAGAAGCACTGTGGTAGAAATTCGTCCGATTCTGAAATAATTTTTCGGTGACGAAAATTGGGCACACAAAACTAAGTATAAAACCGTAAAAGGACACCCAAATTCCGACCATTTGGTGATAGTTCATTCGAGAAAGACCGCGTGAAAAATCTTATATCACATATAGAAGCACTGTAGTAGAAATTCGTCCGATTCTGAAATAATTTTCCGGTGACTGAAATTGGACGCCTAAAACTAAGTATAAAACCATAAAAAGACACCCAAATTACAACCATTTGGTGATAGTTCATTCAAGAAAGACCACGTGAACAATCTTATATCACATATAGAAGCACTGTGGTAGAAATTCGTCCGATTCTGAAATAATTTTTCGGTGACGAAAATTGGGGGCCCAAAACTAAGTATAAAACCGTAAAAAGACACCCAAATTCCGACCATTTGGTGATAGTTCATTCGACAAGGACCGCGTGAACAATCTTATATCACATATTGAAGCACTGTAGTAGAAATTCGTCCGATTCTGAAATAATTTTACGGTGACGAAAATTGGGCACACAAAACTAAGTATAAAACCGTAAAAAGATACCCAAATTCCGACCATTTGGTGATAGTTCATTCGAGAAGGACCGCGTGAAGAATCTTATATCACATATAGAAGCACTGTGGTAGAAATTCGTCCGATTCTGAAATAATTTTTCGGTGACGAAAATTGGGCACACAAAACTAAGTATAAAACCGTAAAAAGACACCCAAATTCCGACCATTTGGTGATAGTTCATTCGAGAAAGACCACTTGAACAATCTTATATCACATATAGAAGCACTGTAGTAGAAATTCATCCGATTCTGAAATAATTTTCCGGTGACGGAAATTGGACGCCTAAAACTAAGTATAAAACCGTAAAAAGACACCCAAATTACAACCATTTGGTGATAGTTCATTCAAGAAAGACCACGTGAACAATCTTATATCACATATAGAAGCACTGTGGTAGAAATTCGCCTGATTCTGAAATAATTTTCCAGTGACGAAAATTGGACGCCTAAAACTAAGTATAAAACCGTAAAAAGACACCCAAATTACAACCATTTGGTGATAGTTCATTCGAGAAAGACCGCGTGAACAATCTTATATCACAGATAGAAGCACTGTGGTAGAAATTCGTCCGATTCTGAAATAATTTTCCGGTGACGAAAATTGGGCACACAAAACTAAGTATAAAACCGTAAAAAGACACCCAAATTCCGACCATTTGGTGATATTTCATTCGAGAAGGACCGTGTGAACAATCTTATATCACATATAGAAGCACTGTGGTAGAAATTCGTCCGATTCTGAAATAATTTTCCGGTGACTGAAATTGGACGCCTAAAACTAAGTATAAAACCATAAAAAGACACCCAAATTACAACCATTTGGTGATAGTTCATTCAAGAAAGACCACGTGAACAATCTTATATCACATATAGAAGCACTGTGGTAGAAATTCGTCCGATTCTGAAATAATTTTTCGCTGACGAAAATTGGGCACACAAAACTAAGTATAAAACCGTAAAAAGACACCCAAATTCCGACCATTTGGTGATAGTTCATTCGAGAAAGACCACTTGAACAATCTTATATCACATATAGAAGCACTGTAGTAGAAATTCATCCGATTCTGAAATAATTTTCCGGTGACGGAAATTGGACGCCTAAAACTAAGTATAAAACCGTAAAAAGACACCCAAATTACAACCATTTGGTGATAGTTCATTCAAGAAAGACCACGTGAACAATCTTATATCACATATAGAAGCACTGTGATAGAAATTCGTCCAATTCTGAAATAATTTTCCAGTGACGAAAATTGAACGCCTAAAACTAAGTCTAAAACCGTAAAAAGACACCCAAATTACAACCATTTGGTGATAGTTCATTCGAGAAAGACCGCGTGAACAATCTTATATCACACATAGAAGCACTGTGGTAGAAATTCGTCCGATTCTGAAATAATATTACGGTGACGAAAATTGGGCACACAAAACTAAGTATAAAACCGTAAAATGATACCCAAATTCCAATCATTTGGTGATGGTTCATTCGATAAAGACCGCGTGAACAATCTTATATCACATATAGAAGCACTGTGGTAGAAATTCGTCCGATTCTGAAATAATTTTTCGGTGACGAAAAATAGGCACACAAAACTAAGTATAAAACCGTAAAAAGATGCCCAAATTCCGACCATTTGGTGATAGATCATTCGAGAAAGACCGCACGAACAATCTTATATCACATATAGAAGCACTGTGGTATAAATTCGTCCGATTCTGAAATAATTTTCCGGTGACGAAAATTGGACGCCTAAAACTAAGTATAAAACCATAAAAAGACACCCAAATTACAACCATTTGGTGATAGTTCATTCGAGAAAGACCGCATGAACAATCTTATATCAAGTATAGAAGCATTGTGGTAGAAATTCATCCGATTCTGAAATAATTTTCCGGTGACGAAAATTGGGCGCCCAAAACTAAGTATAAAACCGTAAAAATACACCCAAATTCCAATCATTTGGTGATGGTTCATTCGATAAAAACTGCACGAACAATCTTATATCATATATAGAAGCACTGTGATAAAAATTCGTCCGATTCTGAAATAATTTTCCGGTGACGAAAATTGGGCGCCCAAAACTAAGTATAAAACCGTAAAAATACACCCAAATTCCAATCATTTGGTGATGGTTCATTCGATAAAAACCGCACGAACAATCTTATATCACATATAGAAGCACTGTGGTAGAAATTCGTCCGATTCTGAAATAATTTTCCGGTGACGAAAATTGGACGCCTAAAACTAAGTATAAAACCATAAAAAGACACCCAAATTACAACCATTTGGTGATAGTTCATTCGAGAAAGACCACGTGAACAATCTTATATCACATATAGAAGCACTGTGGTAGAAATTCATCCGATTCTGAAATAATTTTTCGGTGACGAAAATTGGGCACACAAAATTAAGTATAAAACCGTAAAAAGATACCCAAATTCCGATCATTTGGTGATGGTTCATTCGATAAAAACCGCACGAACAATCTTATATCACATATAGAAGCTCTTTGATAGAAATTCGTCCGATTCTGAATTAATTTTCCGGTGACGAAAATTGGGCACACAAAACTAAGTATAAAACCGTAAAAAGCACCCAAATTCCGACCATTTGGTGATAGATCATTCGAGAAAGACCGCACGAACAATCTTATATCACATATAGAAGCACTGTGGTAGAAATTCATCTGATTCTGAAATAATTTTTCGGTGACGAAAATTGGGCACACAAAATTAAGTATAAAACCGTAAAAAGATACCCAAATTCCGATCATTTGGTGATGGTTCATTCGATAAAAACCGCACGACCAATCTTATATCACATATAGAAGCACTGTGATAGAAATTCGTCCGATTCTGAAATAATTTTCCGGTGACGAAAATTGGGCACACAAAACTAAGTATAAAACCGTAAAAAGCACCCAAATTCCGACCATTTGGTGATAGATCATTCGAGAAATACCGCACGAACAATCTTATATCACATATAGAAGCACCGTGGTAGAAATTCATCCGATTCTGAAATAATTTTTCGGTGACGAAAATTAGGCACACAAAACTAAGTATAAAACCGTAAAAAGACACCCAAATTCCGATCATTTGGCGATGGTTCATTCGATAAAAACCGCACGAACAATCTTATATCACATATAGAATCACTGTGATAGAAATTCGTCCGATTCTGAAATAATTTTCCGGTGACGAAAATTGGCACACAAAACTAAGTATAAAACCGTAAAAAGACACCCAAATTCCGATCATTTGGTGATGGTTCATTCGATAAAAACCGCACGAACAATCTTATATCACATATAGAAGCACTGTGATAGAAATTCGTCCGATTCTGAAATAATTTTCCGGTGACGAAAATTGGGCACACAAAACTAAGTATAAAACCGTAAAAAGACACCCAAATTCCGATCATTTGGTGATAGTTCATTCGAGAAAGACCGCGTGAACAATCTTATATCACATATAGAAGCACTGTGGTAGAAATTCATCCGATTCTGAAATAATTTTTCGGTGACGAAAATTGGGCACACAAAATTAAGTATAAAACCGTAAAAAGATACCCAAATTCCGATCATTTGGTGATGGTTCATTCGATAAAAACCGCACGAACAATCTTATATCACATATAGAAGCTCTTTGATAGAAATTCGTCCGATTCTGAATTAATTTTCCGGTGACGAAAATTGGGCACACAAAACTAAGTATAAAACCGTAAAAAGCACCCAAATTCCGACCATTTGGTGATAGATCATTCGAGAAAGACCGCACGAACAATCTTATATCACATATAGAAGCACTGTGGTAGAAATTCATCTGATTCTGAAATAATTTTTCGGTGACGAAAATTGGGCACACAAAATTAAGTATAAAACCGTAAAAAGATACCCAAATTCCGATCATTTGGTGATGGTTCATTCGATAAAAACCGCACGAACAATCTTATATCACATATAGAAGCACTGTGATAGAAATTCGTCCGATTCTGAAATAATTTTCCGGTGACGAAAATTGGGCACACAAAACTAAGTATAAAACCGTAAAAAGCACCCAAATTCCGACCATTTGGTGATAGATCATTCGAGAAAGACCGCACGAACAATCTTATATCACATATAGAAGCACCGTGGTAGAAATTCATCCGATTCTGAAATAATTTTTCGGTGACGAAAATTAGGCACACAAAACTAAGTATAAAACCGTAAAAAGACACCCAAATTCCGATCATTTGGCGATGGTTCATTCGATAAAAACCGCACGAACAATCTTATATCACATATAGAATCACTGTGATAGAAATTCGTCCGATTCTGAAATAATTTTCCGGTGACGAAAATTGGCACACAAAACTAAGTATAAAACCGTAAAAAGACACCCAAATTCCGATCATTTGGTGATGGTTCATTCGATAAAAACCGCACGAACAATCTTATATCACATATAGAAGCACTGTGATAGAAATTCGTCCGATTCTGAAATAATTTTCTGGTGACGAAAATTGGGCACACAAAACTAAGTATAAAACCGTAAAAAGACACCCAAATTCTGATCATTTGGTGATAGTTCATTCGAGAAAGACCGCGTGAACAATCTTATATCACATATAGAAGCACTGTGGTAGAAATTCGTCCGATTCTGAAATAATTTTTCGGTGACGAAAATTGGACGCACAAAAACCGTAAAATGATACCCAAATTCCAATCATTTGGTGATAGTTCATTCGATAAAGACCGCGTGAACAATCTTATATCACATATAGAAGCACTGTGGTAGAAATTCGTCCGATTCTGAAATAATTTTTCGGTGACGAAAAATGGGCACACAAAACTAAGTATAAAACCGTAAAAATACACCCAAATTCCAATCATTTGGTGATGGTTCATTCGATAAAAACCGCACGAACAATCTTATATCACATATAGAAGCACTGTGATAGAAATTCGTCCGATTCTGAAATAATTTTCCGGTGACGAAAATTGGGCACACAAAACTAAGTATAAAACCGTAAAAAGACACCCAAATTCCGATCATTTGGTGATGGTTAATTCGATAAAAACCACACGAACAATCTTATATCACATATAGAATCACTGTGATAGAAATTCGTCCGATTCTGAAATAATTTTCCGGTGACGAAAATTGGGCACACAAAACTAAGTATAAAACCGTAAAAAGACACCCAAATTCCGATCATTTGGTGATGGTTCATTCGATAAAAACCGCACGAACAATCTTATATCACATATAGAAGCACTGTGATAGAAATTCGTCCGATTCTGAAATAATTTTCCGGTGATGAAAATTGGGCACACAAAACTAAGTATAAAACCGTAAAAAGACACCCAAATTCCGATCATTTGGTGATAGTTCATTCGAGAAAGACCGCGTGAACAATCTTATATCACATATAGAAGCACTGTGGTAGAAATTCGTCCGATTCTGAAATAATTTTTCGGTGACGAAAATTGGACGCACAAAACTAAGTATAAAACCGTAAAATGATACCCAAATTCCAATCATTTGGTGATGGTTCATTCGATAAAGACCGCGTGAACAATCTTATATCACATATAGAAGCACTGTGGTAGAAATTCGTCCGATTCTGAAATAATTTTTCGGTGACGAAAAATGGGCACACAAAACTAAGTATAAAACCGTAAAAAGATGCCCAAATTCCGATCATTTGGTCATAGATCATTCGAGAAAGACCGCACGAACAATCTTATATCACATATAGAAGCACTGTGGTATAAATTCGTCCGATTCTGAAATAATGTTCCGGTGACGAAAATTGGACGCCTAAAACTAAGTATAAAACCATAAAAAGACACCCAAATTACAACCATTTGGTGATAGTTCATTCGAGAAAGACCGCATGAACAATCTTATATCAAGTATAGAAGCACTGTGGTAGAAATTCATCCGATTCTGAAATAATTTTCCGGTGACGAAAATTGGGCGCCCAAAACTAAGTATAAAACCGTAAAAATACACCCAAATTCCAATCATTTGGTGATGGTTCATTCGATAAAAACCGCACGAACAATCTTATATCATATATAGAAGCACTGTGATAGAAATTCGTCCGATTCTGAAATAATTTTCCGGTGACGAAAATTGGGCACACAAAACTAAGTATAAAACCGTAAAAAGACACCCAAATTCCGATCATTTGGTGATGGTTAATTCGATAAAAACCACACGAACAATCTTATATCACATATAGAATCACTGTGATAGAAATTCGTCCGATTCTGAAATAATTTTCCGGTGACGAAAATTGGGCACACAAAACTAAGTATAAAACCGTAAAAAGACACCCAAATTCCGATCATTTGGTGATGGTTCATTCGATAAAAACCGCACGAACAATCTTATATCACATATAGAAGCACTGTGATAGAAATTCGTCCGATTCTGAAATAATTTTCCGGTGACGAAAATTGGGCACACAAAACTAAGTATAAAACCGTAAAAATACACCCAAATTCCAATCATTTGGTGATGGTTCATTCGATAAAAACCGCACGAACAATCTTATATCACATATAGAATCACTGTGATAGAAATTCGTCCGATTCTGAAATAATTTTCCGGTGACGAAAATTGGGCACACAAAACTAAGTATAAAACCGTAAAAAGACACCCAAATTCCGATCATTTGGTGATGGTTCATTCGATAAAAACCGCACGAACAATCTTATATCACATATAGAAGCACTGTGATAGAAATTCGTCCGATTCTGAAATAATTTTCCGGTGACGAAAATTGGGCACACAAAACTAAGTATAAAACCGTAAAAATACACCCAAATTCCAATCATTTGGTGATGGTTCATTCGATAAAAACCGCACGAACAATCTTATATCACATATAGAAGCACTGTGAT
Source organism: Orobanche coerulescens (assembly GCA_033398695.1). NCBI lineage: Eukaryota > Viridiplantae > Streptophyta > Magnoliopsida > Lamiales > Orobanchaceae > Orobanche > Orobanche coerulescens. The sequence goes on from JAWKAU010000158.1 coordinate 136,954, forward strand.
AGAAATTCGTCCGATTCTGAAATAATTTTCCGGTGACGAAAATTGGGCACACAAAACTAAGTATAAAACCGTAAAAAGACACCCAAATTCCGATCATTTGGTGATGGTTCATTCGATAAAAACCGCACGAACAATCTTATATCACATATAGAATCACTGTGATAGAAATTCGTCCGATTCTGAAATAATTTTCCGGTGACGAAAATTGGGCACACAAAACTAAGTATAAAACCGTAAAAAGACACCCAAATTCCGATCATTTGGTGATGGTTCATTCGATAAAAACCGCACGAACAATCTTATATCACATATAGAAGCACTGTGATAGAAATTCGTCCGATTCTGAAATAATTTTCCGGTGATGAAAATTGGGCACACAAAACTAAGTATAAAACCGTAAAAAGACACCCAAATTCCGATCATTTGGTGATAGTTCATTCGAGAAAGACCGCGTGAACAATCTTATATCACATATAGAAGCACTGTGGTAGAAATTCGTCCGATTCTGAAATAATTTTTCGGTGACGAAAATTGGACGCACAAAACTAAGTATAAAACCGTAAAATGATACCCAAATTCCAATCATTTGGTGATGGTTCATTCGATAAAGACCGCGTGAACAATCTTATATCACATATAGAAGCACTGTGGTAGAAATTCGTCCGATTCTGAAATAATTTTTCGGTGACGAAAAATGGGCACACAAAACTAAGTATAAAACCGTAAAAAGATGCCCAAATTCCGATCATTTGGTGATAGATCATTCGAGAAAAACCGCACGAACAATCTTATATCACATATAGAAGCACTGTGGTATAAATTCGTCCGATTCTGAAATAATGTTCCGGTGACGAAAATTGGACGCCTAAAACTAAGTATAAAACCATAAAAAGACACCCAAATTACAACCATTTGGTGATAGTTCATTCGAGAAAGACCGCATGAACAATCTTATATCAAGTATAGAAGCACTGTGGTAGAAATTCATCCGATTCTGAAATAATTTTCCGGTGACGAAAATTGGGCGCCCAAAACTAAGTATAAAACCGTAAAAATACACCCAAATTCCAATCATTTGGTGATGGTTCATTCGATAAAAACCGCACGAACAATCTTATATCATATATAGAAGCACTGTGATAGAAATTCGTCCGATTCTGAAATAATTTTCCGGTGACGAAAATTGGGCGCCCAAAACTAAGTATAAAACCGTAAAAATACACCCAAATTCCAATCATTTGGTGATGGTTCATTCGATAAAAACCGCACGAACAATCTTATATCATATATAGAAGCACTGTGATAAAAATTCGTCCGATTCTGAAATAATTTTCCGGTGACGAAAATTGGGCGCCCAAAACTAAGTATAAAACCGTAAAAATACACCCAAATTCCAATCATTTGGTGATGGTTCATTCGATAAAAACCGCACGAACAATCTTATATCACATATAGAAGCACTGTGATAGAAATTCGTCCGATTCTGAAATAATTTTCCGGTGACGAAAATTGGGCCCACAAAACTAAGTATAAAACCGTAAAAAAAACACCCAAATTCCGATCATTTGGTGATGGTTCATTCGATAAAAACCGCACGAACAATCTTATATCACATATAGAAGCACTGTGATAGAAATTCGTTCGATTCTGAAATAATTTTCCGGTGACGAAAATTGGGCACACAAAACTAAGTATAAAACCGTAAAAAGATACCCAAATTCCAATCATTTGGTGATGGTTCATTCGATAAAGACCGCGTGAACAATCTTATATCACATATAGAAGCACTGTGGTAGAAATTCGTCCGATTCTGAAATAATTTTTCGGTGACGAAAAATGGGCACACAAAACTAAGTATATAACCGTAAAAAGATGCCCAAATTCCGACCATTTGGTGATAGATCATTCGAGAAAGACCGCACGAACAATCTTATATCACATATAGAAGCACTGTGGTATAAATTCGTCCGATTCTGAAATAATTTTCCGGTGACGAAAATTGGACGCCTAAAACTAAGTATAAAACCATAAAAAGACACCCAAATTACAACCATTTGGTGATAGTTCATTCGAGAAAGACCGCATGAACAATCTTATATCAAGTATATAAGCACTGTGGTAGAAATTCATCCGATTCTGAAATAATTTTCCGGTGACGAAAATTGGGCGCCCAAAACTAAGTATAAAACCGTAAAAATACACCCAAATTCCAATCATTTGGTGATGGTTCATTCGATAAAAACCGAACGAACAATCTTATATCATATATAGAAGCACTGTGATAGAAATTCGTCCGATTCTGAAATAATTTTCCGGTGACGAAAATTGGGCGCCCAAAACTAAGTATAAAACCGTAAAAATACACCCAAATTCCAATCATTTGGTGATGGTTCTGTAACACCCCAAACTAGGCGGATATTACAGTGCCGTAGATCCCCAACTGGGACCCACCAGGCAAATGAAAATGAATGAATTACACAAGATAAATGTAGTACCGAACTACATTACAACAATAATTACTCCGATGAGGAGTTTAGTTACAACACACCAGGACAACACCGAATACTAGTGTATTTTATATGAAGATAAAATACACAACACTGAATGAAACGGAGTATTCAAATGAAAGTCTGCAGCGGAAAATAAAGGACAATAACATGAATAACTGAAAGATCGGGGCCCCCTACTAGTATCACTAGGACTCCTCGCCGTCAACGTGCTCTCCCCGTGCGTTTGCACGGCCATGACACGAAAAACAAAATCCCCAAACGGGTCGATAAAGAACAACAATCCTCAAGGGTTGAAAATACACAATCATGATTATATCTCAAATTATGAAATATCCTGTCGAAACATACGCAATCAAACATGCTATATGAATCAACTAACAAGACGGCTCAAAGGGTGGCGCCACACTACGCCCGGATGGAAATGTGTCCGTGCACAAGCCACCAACGATCAATACACGCGTGGTCTTGTACCTAATCACCTCACGAAACAATCAATCTCGTGTGCACACCCAATGTGAGGCCATCAACCAACACACGACTATAATGTGCCCGACATGAAAATCCTACACATACCAACCGCACGCCAAGATGACCGGAATGCCACGATATAACAAAAGTGACATCGAAAATGAATAATGACTCACCGAGGTGGAATGGTAACGAAATAAATGACATTTCAATGAAAAGATTGGAACCGCTGCTCCTTATGACTGAAACGATTAATTGATAACAACAAGTTTTGATATGATTAATATAATGATGAATGAGTTATGATTATGAATGAACAACAACAAAAGGGATGGATATCCTTTTAACCGAGTAAGAATTAACTTACACAACAACGATGAAGAATGTCCGTCCACGAACAACGTCCTAATTGAGATATCGGTCGCTCGAACAACCTTGAATAAATATAATTACCAACAATCCGTTCAATATACGAATCAAACACAAATATAACGAACTCAAAACGTCGATACGATTAAACTAAGTCCATAGAGGCATTAAATCAAACACGTTGCGACCAAACTCCGATTGTTTACAATCAAACCTCAATATACCAATATCAAATCCCCCAAGAAGTGTTTCAAACCAACAAAACATCTCCAATACGATCAATAATCCGTTATGAATATCCAAAACCGTGATTATAACAACAATTAGTCGAAAATCCCCAATTCCAACTCGATTTTCAAGGTGTTCTCGAATAATTCCTCAATAATCCAATGAATCCTTATACAAACTCATAATCATATACATATCCCTTCATATAACATGATTATAACGTCCAAAACATCATATCTCAACACAAAATCGAAGTCCAAAGTGTTGAAGGAATTACCTCTTGATGATCCAAGTACTTTAATCCAAGAACACGTGTTAGATTGATTATCCGGGCTTCACGATCGAAAGGAGATGAAGAAAATCAAACACCCAAATGATTTGTGAAGGAAAAACCCTCCCTCAAGCTTACTCTCTCGGTTGAAGGTGAAGAAAAGGGGAAAATGGTGAAATGTGAAAAAACGAATTTAAGGGAGTTGATCGTCACGGACACGGCCCGGCCGATCGGCACGGCCGTGTCGCACACCGGCCGATGGTTGGCCGACAGGACTCGACCGTGTCCCGCTTGACACGGTCGCGCGCGGAGGGCCTCCCGACAGATGACCCGTCCGACGCCGACTCGGCATGACTCGACCGTGCTGCACGACACGGCCGGGCGTGTCAGCGATCGCTCGGCTTATCCGAAGGGTTCGACTCGCCGCGCTGCGACGACACGGTCGGGTCCTGAGGCAGACACTTCGGCACTTTCCGGACGAGTACGGCACAGGCCGTGTCGGACGACACGGCCGAGTTCGTTCGGCAGTGATCGGCCAAAACTGAAAAATGAGCGGTTGAGCTAAAACGACCATAACTCTCTCGTCCGGACTCCGATTGACTCACCGTTTGAACTATTAGAAAGCTAACTCGATGCTCTATAATATTGCAAAGACTTATAATTTTTGGAGTTACCAAAAATTAATGGTGATCTAACAAAGTCGAACTCATATGAGGAATGTTGAAACAATGAACAATAACGATACACAACTCGAAGTTTTTCCGAACGGTGAACACGGTGAAAGAACATGATTAATGAATGATTATAATTGAGAGAAAATCCACAGAGTGACAATCACCAAATGAAATTACTGAATGATAATGACTGAATTACAACCGGGTATTACATACACCCCCCCTTAAAAGAGTTTCGTCCCCGAAACTAGGGGTCAAACAACTCGGGATAACACTCCCGCATATTCTCCTCGGTTTCCCAAGTGGCCTCTTCGACTCCGTGTCTAGACCACTGAATCTTGACCAAAGGGATCGTCTTGTTCCTCAACTGTTTGATTCGCCGCTCTAACACTCGTACAGGACGCTCCTCGTACGAATGATCATCCGCGATCTTGATTTCGTCGAACTGAAGTATGTGACTCGGGTCGGCAACAGACTTCCGCAACTGAGAGACGTGAAACACATTATGAATCCTGCTCAAAGCCGGAGGTAAAGCCAATCAATAAGCTAACTCGCCTACTCGATCCAAAATTTCAAACGGTCCAATGAATCTCGGACTCAACTTCCCCCGTTTTCCGAAACGGAAAATACCTCGACTCTGGGATACCTTGACCAAAGCATGGTCACCCGTCTCGAACTCTAGTGGTCGACGACGATTTACTGCATATGATTTCTGTCGACTCTGAGCTGTCAACATACGACTCTTGATCAAAGCTACCTTCTCCCGGGCAGCTATAAGCATGTCGGGTTCGGTGCCGATTGATTCTGACAAGTCATCCCAACACAAAGGAGATCGACAACGACGACCGTACAAGTCCTCGTAAGGTGCCATCTTAATGGAGGCATGCCAACTATACTGTACGTGAACTCGATCAGTGGTAGTTGGGCTTCCCAATCGTCCTTCCAATCGAGGACGCATGCCCTCAACATGTCCTCTAATGTCCGAATAGTTCTCTCCGATTGTCCGTCTGACCGAGGATGAAAGGCAAGATCGAGATTAAGCCGAGTTCCCATAGCACGATGAATCGATTTCCAAAATGTGACACAAACCGTCCGTCACGATCGGAAACGATACTTTTAGGAGTACCGTGAAGTCTCACTATCTCTTTGATGAACAATCGCGATCTCTTGGGACTCCACATATCCTTGATTTCAAGGAAATGAGCTAAATTAGTAAAGCGATCGCGATCACTCGGATCGTATTTATGCCCGACGACTCCGGCAATTCGTGATGAATTCCATAGAAATGTCTTCCCACTTCCATTCTCGGAATAGGAGCGGTATCGACATACTCACGGCCGAGGTTCCATCTTGACTTGTTGACAGGTTAAGCATCTCGAAACAAATTCTGCGACTTCTCGCTTCATATTACTCCATCAGTAATTTTGTTTCAAGTCTTTGTACATCTTGCTGGACCCCAGATGAACAGAATAAGGGGTAGCACGAGCTTCTCTCAAAATAGAGTTTTTCAACTCGTCATTCGCCGGTACACACATCCGATTCTTAAATCTCAAAAGTCCATCCTCGTGGATCACGAATCCAGGGGCTTTCCCCTGAGCCACATCCTCAAGAATGCGCAACAATGCTGGGTCTGAACCCTGATTCTCCCTGATTGCATCCTCAAGAGATGATGAAATCTCTAACATACAAAGCTGTCCCCGACTCCGCCGGCGACTCGATCTCGGGTCTAAGGAATTCCTGTTGGAGCTCCTTCTGAATTGTTAAACGAGCAAGCATCTGCTCCTGAACGGACTTACGACTCAAGGCGTCGGCGACAATGCTCGCCTTGCCCGGGTGGTAAAGGATATCGATATCAAAATCTTTGATTAATTCCAACCACCGTCTCTGTCGCATATTTAACTCCTTCTGAGTAAATATATACATCAACTCTTGTGATTGGTGAAGATCTGACAGGTGATGCCATAAAGGTAACGACGCCAAATTTTCAACACGAAAACCACGGTTGCTAGCTCCGTCCGTGGGTTGGATAATTAACCAGCTAATCCGAGGAAACATCGGATTTCCTTAACATCTTTCGGAGGTTGCAAATCTCGGATAGCCTCCGTCTTCGAGGGTCGACACGAACTCGCGGATGAAATTACATGCCCGAGAAAGTCACTTCGGACCTCCGTAACTCATATTTGGAAAACCTTCCATAAAGTTGCTCTCGTCTCAACACGTCGAGAACCTGATGAAGATGAACCTCGTATTCCTCTCGCTACGAGAATAAATCAAAATGTCGTCGATGAAGAAAACAACAAACTGATCCAAAAAGTCGATGAAAACCCGATTCATTAACCCCCATGAATACCACAGGTGCAATAGTTAGCCCGAACGGCATAACTACGAACTCATAATGACCATAGCGTGTATGAAACGCTGTCCTCGCGATATCCGACTCTCGAATCCGCAACTGGTGATATCCAGATCTTAAGTCGATCTTGGAAAATACTGAAGCTCCCTGAAGTTGATCTAAAAGATCATCAATACGAGGTAAAGGATACTACTCTTGATCATTACCCTTTTCAACTCCTGGTAATTAATACACACACGATACGAGCCATCCTTCTCCTTGACAGATCACACTGGTGCTCCTCACGGGGACGCAATCGGTCGGAGATAACCTTTCTCGAACTATTCCTCAAGTTGAATCTTCAACTCCTGCATTCTGGTCGGGGCCATCCGATACGGTGCCTTCGATAAAGGGGACGTACCGGCTCCAACTCACTCCTGAATTCCCTTACTCTATGTGAAGGCAACCAGATAACTCGTCGGGAAATACATCGTCAATCGATGACAATGATACCACGAATGATTGAACATTTCGATTGCCCTAGAATGGTCAATCGATAAAAAGAGATACCAATAATGATTGAACAACTCGATTGCCTTAGAAAGGTCAATCGATGAAGATGATACAATGAATGATTGAATAACTCGATTGCTAGAAAGGCCAATCGATGAAAATGATACAATGAATGATTGAATGACTCGATTGTCTTAGAAAAGCCAATCGATGGAAATAATACAAGGAATGATTGAATAACTCGATTGTCCTAGAAAGGCCAATCGATGAGAATGATACAATGAATGATTGAATAGTTCGATTGCGGAATTTCTCTGCTTTCGCCATAATAATACTTCTTCTGGAACAACGGGGATTACTTCCCTGAAGCACACATTCAACAACCAACGACGGAAAATAGCGACCAAACGCTAACAAACACTGAGGATAGTATTAAGACGGTTAAACCAACTAATACCGAAATTACATCGTCCTAAGATAAATTCACCACGATTAGGTCCACCAACCAATCGCGGTTACTAAGCTTACTTAGGTATGATTCCGAAAATTCTTCCATCGCCAGGTAGACCGATGGTATGAGATCCACAAGCAATAGGACTATCCCGAAATAAGTCTATTCAAGCATGATTCGAAAATGAATGAATGCGGTGTACCAGCATCAAAAGGTACACACAAGTTGAAATAAAATTACGAGTATACCTGAAATCGTTCGGGCCACCAGATCGTCGATCCTCCTCATCATATAAATCTGGGACTTGCCGGTCCCCGAACCGGACGCTCCCGTCTGATAAATACGAGCTCCAACTCTATTTGCTTCCATTGCCTTAAACGACGATGACAAAGCAGTCTGATTCTGAAACGCTGGTTGCTTCGGGGCCTGAGATGCCACCGGAGCCGACTTGGAGTCCTTTCGGCAAAAACGGGCCTTATGCCCAAAATTCCCACAATTATAGCACGTGATAGACGGTTTCAGACACTCAGTGCTGAAATGACCCGGCGTTCCACAATTGAAACAGGTGATGGCCGAACGGGCCGCTCGGGAATGAGATCCCGCACGATTATGCGCCGTAGAAGGTCGCTCAGAAACGATAGGGCTCACACGAGGCTTCTTGAAGGTTGACTGACCGCCTTTGGGTTGATTACGCTTCGTTGATTTCTTGCTGAAAGATGAAGGTTGTTGTTCAACACTTTCCTTAGCACTGCCTCATACGGGAGAGTTCTCTCGATTAATCCGGTCAGTGGCGCAATGATGATTGAGCAACCGCACATGGGTCATCATGGCCTGCATAAAAGTGAGTGGATCAACCCGAACATCTTCTCGTCGAGCCGAGTTCGGGCACGATTTCCCGGCATGAGTGATTATTTCTCGGGTTTCGGTCCGCACCGCGGCCTCTCCCCGTGCATCCCCTGACAGCTCTCTCCATACTGATTATATTTCCCGCATGATTAGCACGTTATGATTATGTCATGAGATGATGAAAATGAGTATACATGCTCTAACTTAGTGATTATATGAATGATTTATGAAGTTAAATGATTATCTCGATGAAATTCTTGAAATGATTATCTTGAATAACTTAACAAGATTGATAATATGATCATCCGTTGACAACCGAGTAATGAAATGAATTGAGTAATTAATGAGTTAACATGATCGTCCGATTATTAATCGAGTAATGAAATGAATTAAGTGATTGATGAGTTAATATGATCGTCCGATCATAATGAATGATGATGTTTGAGGATTGTTAAATGATGAATGATGAATGAATGACTATTGCCGTAAATTATACCATGGCGTTAGAAGTCTTACGCTTCTTTCTGGCCTCGATTGGCTCGGCATCTCGCACAGTCACACGTGACGCGAAAGTCCAATGATACTAGTCCGATGACGATGATTTCAAATGAGACATGACTTGGAGGGTAGTATTCAAAACCACGCTCCGATACCAACTCTGTAACACCCCAAACTAGGCGGATATTACGGTCCGTAGATCCCCAACCAGGACCCACAGCAAATGAAAATGAATGAATTACACAAGATAAATGTAGTACCGAACTACATTACAACAATAATTACTCCGATGAGGAGTTTAGTTACAACACACCAGGACAACACCGAATACTAGTGTATTTTATATGAAGATAAAATACACAACACTGAATGAAACGGAGTATTCAAATGAAAGTCTGCAGCGGAAAATAAAGGACAATTGTAATACCCCGACTTTTCGGATATATATATTTTTCGTTTATATGTTGGATATCGTTGATGGATATTTGTGCTTGAGAACGTTCTGAACGTTTGATAATGTTATTAAATGCGTATATGTATTCATTGTGCCGTATGTTTGATTGGTATGTCGAGATATTGGTTGAGGATAAGTGAATATGGCTAGGCACAGCAACGATAACGCGCGCTATAAGTGTTCATTAGCTCACGCTACTGGGTACAGGTAGTGCACGTTACGAAGTTTTGATAGCGTACGCTAAGAGGTTCGGTTACGTACGCTAAGGAGGACCCCTAACGTACGTAACGACTTGCTGGGTTAGTTTTGGAAGGTGGCCGACAGGTAGGCCCAGGTTGATTTTTATATTCAGTTAGCGCACGCTAACGCATGTTGGTTAGCGCCCGCTAACATCAGATCGCCAATAATGGAATCTTAGCTTTCGGCGGGTGGACCCGGCCATGTTCGATGCGTGTCCAGATAAGGTCAACGAGTGTTTGTCGTGTAGAGCTAGCGCACGCTAAAACCGTATGATTAGCGCACGCTAATTCCAGATCAGTCAAAGGAATCCCGGTAATCGCGGATGCTTTCGGCATGTGGGGGCTCTATTCTGGAGCAAGTCATCTTCAGATAGCGCACGCTAAGGTCAAGGACTTGTGTACGCTAGGCATGATGTTTTACGTACGTTAATGCATGGGCATTACGTACGTAAGCTAATTTACGAAGCGAGGCAGTAGCCTCTGGGCTTCGATAGCGCACGCTAACAAAGTCAGTTAGCGCACGCTAAGGTGGTAGCGCACGCTAAACATGAGATGTTAGCGCACGCTAATAATAAATATTATAAAAGGGGACAGAAGGGTGCTGAGAAGCATTTTGTCATTTTTCTTCTTTCAGACGAGAGAGAGAGAGAGTTGGGATATATTTGGGATTCCCAAACACTGTATAATGATAATCTTTAACAACATTAGATTGAGAGCTTGGATTCAAGCCTTGTCCTTCAAGTTGTTCATGATTCTTTGGATGGAGTTCTAGTGTTCTTTTTGGTTCGTCTAAACCAGGTAATCTTCGTATTCCTTTGTTAATGGTTCATTTTTCTTGGATGATTTCATGTAAGGAACATGTTAGATAATCATATAACGATGTGATATGGGATTTTATGGATTTTGATAAGAACTTCGAATGTTTCTTCATATTATTAAAGATGATGATTCGTTTAAACCGTTTTGAGATGGATTTCTGGATCATAATACGAGGTTGAATTCCAGATTGTGCATGTTCTGATCCTTGTTACCGAGTTGGTCCGATTATTGACATGATTATTGTTCTAGGGTGATTAATCAATAGGTATAACTGTTGTGCTTCGTTGGAAGACCGTAGATTCGTTCCAGTCGGGGCTGAAGAGCTCGTAGACGAGGACGATGAGTTCGGTGTTGGTTTTATCATGTTGGTATCCAGGCAAGTGTTTACTTGTTCGGTTGTAATGTTTTGATGAGTAATTCCATTTACATTTCATAAGTATTTTATGTTGTATTGCATATTGACGAATGTTCAGTGATGTTCTAAAAGGATTAGAATGCACGGTTGATGATTGTTGAGATACTTGGACAATCTTGGGAAGATTGTAGTATTCGGATATTGTTGATGTCATTTTGGATATTCTTGGTCTGTGTATGCATTCCGGAAGAAAGTCCGGATAGAGGTATGTTTTGTGGTAATCGTACATAGAAGATTGTGTACGGGAAGGTATTCTGTATTGAGGTATTATGAGATATAATCGTGATAATGTGATTTTGATTAGAATTGTTGGATTACCTAAGTGGTAATGTTATAGTTGAGGTTATTATTCTAAAGAAGCATGGCATGAGAATAATTATGTTTATGAACATGAGGTTATTTTTAGGTCATTATTGCTGAAACATTTTTGGGACTTGTTTTTCAGGTATTGAGGACTTTGATGGTAGCGGTCGTGAGGCGAGGAATCCGGACGATACTGGCTATGGCATATTGTTGGGGAATCGTGTATTTTGTTTGTGTATATCATTATTGATGTATATGTATCTTGGACTGTATTTTTATCCGCTGTGTGAGTTCTTTCAAATGGCTTTCGGTTTTATGCCAACTGAGTTTGATTTCGAAAACCGATTCCCTTAACCGAGTTTTTGGCCTTGATTATCTTGACGGTAGTTGGTGTTTTCAAATGATTTTGTGAGTTTTGGAAAATACTACCGTCATCGGCCTTTTTGGGCGTTTTTGTAATTGGTTTTTAGCCTGGTGGGTTCCGGCGCGGGGCCCACGGCGTGTAATACTCCCGTAAAGTTTTTGGGGTGTTACAAATATGGTATCGGAGCCCATGGTTTTGTGACAACCGGGCATGTGTGTTATGTGGCTCTACCAGTGTGGTAGTTGCGTGATTTTTGTGTAGCTGGATTTCTGGCTATTTTGAACTGTATTGTTTTGGTTCTGTGTGATTTTTGAGTACTGTCGTGGTGATGTGTGGGTTTGGGGATTGTTGGTGTTCCCGAGACCGACGAGGCAGGGAGTGAACGCCGGTGCCGTGGTCATGTGCAATGTGCGGCTCCAATCGGGAAGTGAACGCCGGCAAGGCACGTGCAATGTGCGGCTTTCGATGTGGAGTGGAACGCCGGTGATACGTGCATGTGACAAGGAGCGGCTCATGCGCTTTAGGTGAGGAGACACAACGTCACTGCATCCCACAAAACTCGACAAAGGTGCTCTAAACTTGTTGTGGTCTTGGAGACCAATCGTTTTCAAATTGTGATTATTCTGTTTTGGCAATCTTGTTGTGTCGAGATTTTGAAATGGTGCCATATGCTAGTATCACGGAGATCTTCGACTTCACGCACTGTAAGTATATTATTCAGTATTTATTTGGTTGCCTTGGTGATTTGGATTTTTTGTTGAGATGTTTGTACAGAGATTGCAAGTTTCGAGGACGAAACTTATTTTTAAGGGGGGTAGAGTGTAATACCCCGACTTTTCGGATATATATATTTTTCGTTTATATGTTGGATATCGTTGATGGATATTTGTGCTTGAGAACGTTCTGAACGTTTGATAATGTTATTAAATGCGTATATGTATTCATTGTGCCGTATGTTTGATTGGTATGTCGAGATATTGGTTGAGGATAAGTGAATATGGCTAGGCACAGCAACGATAACGCGCGCTATAAGTGTTCATTAGCGCACGCTACTGGGTACAGGTAGCGCACGTTACGAAGTATTGATAGCGTACGCTAAGAGGTTCGGTTACGTACGCTAAGGAGGACCCCTAACGTACGTAACGACTTGCTGGGTTAGTTTCGGAAGGTGGCCGACAGGTAGGCCCAGGTTGATTTTTATATTCAGTTAGCGCACGCTAACGCATGTTGGTTAGCGCACGCTAACATCAGATCGCCAATAATGGAATCTTAGCTTTCGGCGGGTGGACCCGGCCATGTTCGATGCGTGTCCAGATAAGGTCAACGAGTGTTTGTCGTGTAGAGCTAGCGCACGCTAAAACCGTATGATTAGCGCACGCTAATTCCAGATCAGTCAAAGGAATCCGTGTCGCGGATGCTTTCGGCATGTGGGGGCACGATCTCGCCGCAAGTCAACTTCAGATAGCGCACGCTAAGGTCAAGGACTTGTGTACGCTAGGCATGATGTTTTACGTACGTTAATGCATGGGCATTACGTACGTAAGCTAGTTTACGAAGCGAGGCAGTAGCCTCTGGGCTTCGATAGCGCACGCTAACAAAGTCAGTTAGCGCACGCTAAGGTGGTAGCGCACGCTAAACATGAGATGTTAGCGCACGCTAATAATAAATATTATAAAAGGGGACAGAAGGGTGCTGAGAAGCATTTTGTCATTTTTCTTCTTTCAGACGAGAGAGAGAGAGAGAGTTGGGATATATTTGGGATTCCCAAACACTGTATAATGATAATCTTTAACAACATTAGATTGAGAGCTTGGATTCAAGCCTTGTCCTTCAAGTTGTTCATGATTCTTTGGATGGAGTTCTAGTGTTCTTTTTGGTTCGTCTAAACCAGGTAATCTTCGTATTCCTTTGTTAATGGTTCATTTTTCTTGGATGATTTCATGTAAGGAACATGTTGGATAATCATATAACGATGTGATATGGGATTTTATGGATTTTGATAAGAACTTCGAATGTTTCTTCATATTATTAAAGATGATGATTCGTTTAAACCGTTTTGAGATGGATTGGATCATAATACGAGGTTGAATTCCAGTTGTGCATGTTTCGATCCTTGTTACCGAGTTGGTCCGATTATTGACATGATTATTGTTCTAGGGTGATTAATCAATAGGTATAATCATGAAGCTTCGTTGGAAGACCGTAGATTCGCTCCAATGGTGAAGAGCTCGTGAGACGAGGACGATGAGTTCGGTGTTGGTTTTATCATGTTGGTATCCAGGCAAGTGTTTACTTGTTCGGTTGTAATGTTTTGATGAGTAATTCCATTTACATTTCATAAGTATTTTATGTTGTATTGCATATTGACGAATGTTCAGTGATGTTCTAAAAGGATTAGAATGCACGGTTGATGATTGTTGAGATACTTGGACAATCTTGGGAAGATTGTAGTATTCGGATATTGTTGATGTCATTTTGGATATTCTTGGTCTGTGTATGCATTCCGGAAGAAAGTCCGGATAGAGGTATGTTTTGTGGTAATCGTACATAGAAGATTGTGTACGGGAAGGTATTCGGTATTGAGGTATTATGTGGTATTATCGTGATATTGGGATTTTGATGAGAATTGTTGGATTACCGGAAGTGGTAAGGTTATCGTTGAGGTTATTATTCTCATGATGCATGGAATGTGAATATTTATGTTTATGTACTTGTGGTTATTTGTCGGGCATTATTGCTGACCCCGTTGTGGGACTTGTTTTTCAGGTATTGAGGACTTTGATGGTAGCGGTCGTGAGGCGAGGATTCCGGACGATACTGGCTATGGCATATTGTTGGGGAATCGTGTATTTTGTTTGTGTATATCATTATTGATGTATATGTATCTTGGACTGTATTTTTATCCGCTGTGTGAGTTCTTTCAAATGGCTTTCGGTTTTATGCCAACTGAGTTTGATTTCGAAAACCGATTCCCTTAACCGAGTTTTTGGCCTTGATTATCTTGACGGTAGTTGGTGTTTTCAAATGATTTTGTGAGTTTTGGAAAATACTACCGTCATCGGCCTTTTTGGGCGTTTTTGTAATTGGTTTTTAGCCTGGTGGGTTCCGGCGCGGGGCCCACGGCATGTAATACTCCCGTAAAGTTTTTGGGGTGTTACAACAATAACATGAATAACTGAAAGATCGGGGCCCCCTACTAGTATCACTAGGACTCCTCGCCGTCAACGTGCTCTCCCCGTGCGTTTGCCTGGCCATGACCTGAAAAACAAAATCCCCAAACGGGGTCAGTTACAAAGAACAACAATCCTCAAGGGTTGAAAATACACAATCATGATTATATCTGAAATTATGAAATATCCTGTCGAAACATACGCAATCAAACATGCTATATGAATCAACTAACAGTACGGCTCAAAGGGTGGCGCCACACTACGCCCGGGATGGAAATGTGTTCGTGCACAAGCCACCAACGATCAATACACGCGTGGTCTTGTACCTAATCAGTCTCACGAAACAATCAATCTCGTGTGCACAGTCCAATGTGAGGCCATCAACCAACACACGACTATAATGTGCCCGACATGAAAATCCTACACATACCAACCGCACGCCAAGATGACGGAATGCCACGATATAACAAAAGTGACATCGAAAATGAATAATGACTCACCGAGGTGGAATGGTAACGAAATAAATGACACCAATGAAAAGATTGGAACCGTCGTTCCTTATGACTGAAACGATTAATTGATAACAACAAGTTTTGATATGATTAATATAATGATGAATGAGTTATGATTATGAATGAACAACAACAAAAGGGATGGATATCCTTTTAACCGAGTAAGAATTAACTTACACAACAACGATGAAGAATGTCCGTCCACGAACAACGTCCTAATTGAGATATCGGTCGCTCGAACAACCTTGAATAAATATAATTACCAACAATCCGTTCAATAAACGAATCAAACACGAATATAACGAACTCAAAACGTCGATACGATTAAACTAAGTCCATAGAGGCATTAAATCAAACACGTTGCGACCAAACTCCGATTGTTTACAATCAAACCTCAATATACCAATATCAAATCCCCCAAGAAGTGTTTCAAACCAACAAAACATCTCCAATACGATCAATAATCCGTTATGAATATCCAAAAACGTGATTATAACAACAATTAGTCGAAAATCCCCAATTCCAACTCGATTTTCAAGGTGTTCTCGAATAATTCCTCAATAATCCAATGAATCCTTATACAAACTCATAATCATATACATATCCCTTCATATAACATGATTATAACGTCCAAAACATCATATCTCAACACAAAATCGAAGTCCAAAGTGTTGAAGGAATTACCTCTTGATGATCCAAGTACTTTAATCCAAGAACACGCGTTAGATTGAATATCCGGGCTTCACGATCGAAAGGAGATGAAGAAAATCAAACACCCAAATGATTTGTGAAGGAAAAACCCTCCCTCAAGCTTACTCTCTCGGTTGAAGGTGAAGAAAAGGAAAAATGGCTGAAATGCTAAAAAACGAATTTAAGGGAGTTGATCGTCACGGACACGGCCTGCCGATCGGCACGGCCGTGTCGCACACCGGCCGACGATTGGCGACAGGACTCGGCCGTGTCCTCGCTTGACACGGTCGCGCGCGGAGGGCCTCCCGACGATGACCCATCCGACAAATGACTTCGGCATGACTCGATCCGCGCTGCACGACACACGGCCGGGCGTGTCAGCGATCGCTCGGCTTATCCTAAGGGTTCGACTCGCCGTGCTGCACGACACGGTCGGGTCCTGAGGCAGACACTTCGGCACTTTCCGGACGAGTACGGCACGGGCCGTGTCGGACGACACGGCCGAGTTCGTTCGGCAGTGATCGGCCAAAACTGAAAAATGAGCGGTTGAGCTAAAACGACCATAACTCTCTCGTCCGGACTCCGATTGACTCACCGTTTGAACCATTGGAAAGCTAACTCGATGCTCTATAATATTGCAAAGATTTAGAATTTTTGGAGTTACCAAAAATTAATGGTGATCTAACAAAGTCGAACTCATATGAGGAAAGTTGAAACAACGAACAATAACGATACACAACTCGAAGTTTTTCCGAACGGTGAACACGGTGAAAGAACATGATTAATGAATGATTATAATTGAGTGAAAATCCACAGAGTGACAATCACCGAATGAAATTACTGAATGATAATGACTGAATTACAACCGGGTATTACAGGTTCATTCGATAAAAACCGCACGAACAATCTTATATCACATATAGAAGCACTGTGATAGAAATTCGTCCGATTCTGAAATAATTTTCCGGTGACGAAAATTGGGCACACAAAACTAAGTATAAAACCGTAAAAAGACACCCAAATTCCGATCATTTGGTGATGGTTCATTCGATAAAAACCGCACGAACAATCTTATATCACATATAGAATCACTGTGATAGAAATTCGTCCGATTCTGAAATAATTTTCCGGTGACGAAAATTGGGCACACAAAAGTAAGTATAAAACCGTAAAAAGACACCCAAATTCCGATCATTTGGTGATGGTTCATTCGATAAAAACCGCACGAACAATCTTATATCACATATAGAAGCACTGTGATAGAAATTCGTCCGATTCTGAAATAATTTTCCGGTGACGAAAATTGGGCGCCCAAAACTAAGTATAAAACCGTAAACATACACCCAAATTCCAATCATTTGGTGATGGTTCATTCGATAAAAACCGCACGAACAATCTTATATCACATATAGAAGCACTGTGGTAGAAATTCGTCCGATTCTGAAATAATTTTCCGGTGACGAAAATTGGACGCCTAAAACTAAGTATAAAACCATAAAAAGACACCCAACTTACAACCATTTGGTGATAGTTCATTCGAGAAAGACCACGTGAACAATCTTATATCACATATAGAAGCACTGTGGTAGAAATTCATCCGATTCTGAAATAATTTTTCGGTGACGAAAATTGGGCACACAAAATTAAGTATAAAACCGTAAAAAGATACCCAAATTCCGATCATTTGGTGATGGTTCATTCGATAAAAACCGCACGAACAATCTTATATCACATATAGAAGCTCTTTGATAGAAATTCGTCCGATTCTGAAATAATTTTCCGGTGACGAAAATTGGGCACACAAAACTAAGTATAAAACCGTAAAAAGCACCCAAATTCCGACCATTTGGTGATAGATCATTCGAGAAAGACCACACGAACAATCTTATATCACATATAGAAGCACTGTGGTAGAAATTCATCTGATTCTGAAATAATTTTTCGGTGACGAAAATTGGGCACACAAAATTAAGTATAAAACCGTAAAAAGATACCCAAATTCCGATCATTTGGTGATGGTTCATTTGATAAAAACCGCACGAACAATCTTATTTCACATATAGAAGCACTGTGATAGAAATTCGTCCGATTCTGAAATAATTTTCCGGTGACGGAAATTGGGCACACAAAACTAAGTATAAAACCGTAAAAAGCACCCAAATTCCGACCATTTGGTGATAGATCATTCGAGAAAGACCGCACGAACAATCTTATATCACATATAGAAGCACCGTGGTAGAAATTCATCCGATTCTGAAATAATTTTTCGGTGACGAAAATTGGGCACACAAAACTAAGTATAAAACCGTAAAAAGACACCCAAATTCCGATCATTTGGCGATGGTTCATTCAATAAAAACCGCACGAACAATCTTATATCACATATAGAATCACTGTGATAGAAATTCGTCCGATTCTGAAATAATTTTCCGGTGACGAAAATTGGGCACACAAAACTAAGTATAAAACCGTAAAAATACACCCAAATTCCAATCATTTGGTGATGGTTCATTCGATAAAAACCGCACGAACAATCTTATATCACATATAGAAGCACTGTGATAGAAATTCGTCCGATTCTGAAATAATTTTCCGGTGACGAAAATTGGGCACACAAAACTAAGTATAAAACCGTAAAAAGACACCCAAATTCCGATCATTTGGTGATAGTTCATTAGAGAAAGACCGCGTGAATAATCTTATATCACATATAGAAGCACTGTGGTAGAAATTCGTCCGATTCTGAAATAATTTTTCGGTGACGAAAATTGGACGCACAAAACTAAGTATAAAACCGTAAAATGATACCCAAATTCCAATCATTTGGTGATGGTTCATTCGATAAAGACCGCGTGAACAATCTTATCACATATAGAAGCACTGTGGTAGAAATTCGTCCGATTCTGAAATAATTTTTCGGTGACGAAAAATGGGCACACAAAACTAAGTATAAAACCGTAAAAAGATGCCCAAATTCCGACCATTTGGTGATAGATCATTCGAGAAAGACCGCACGAACAATCTTATATCACATATAGAAGCACTGTGGTATAAATTCATCCGATTCTGAAATAATTTTCCGGTGACGAAAATTGGACGCCTAAAACTAAGTATAAAACCATAAAAAGACACCCAAATTACAAACATTTGGTGATAGTTCATTCAAGAAAGACCGCATGAACAATCTTATATCAAGTATAGAAGCACTGTGGTAGAAATTCATCCGATTCTGAAATAATTTTCCGGTGACGTAAATTGGGCGCCCAAAACTAAGTATAAAACCGTAAAAAGACACCCAAATTCCGATCATTTGGCGATGGTTCATTCAATAAAAACCGCACGAACAATCTTATATCACATATAGAATCACTGTGATAGAAATCCGTCCGATTCTGAAATAATTTTCCGGTGACGAAAATTGGGCACACAAAACTAAGTATAAAACCGTAAAAAGACACCCAAATTCCGATCATTTGGTGATGGTTCATTCGATAAAAACCGCACGAACAATCGTATATCACATATAGAAGCACTGTGATAGAAATTCGTCCGATTCTGAAATAATTTTCCGGTGACGAAAATTGGGCACACAAAACTAAGTATAAAACCGTAAAAAGACACCCAAATTCCGATCATTTGGTGATAGTTCATTCGAGAAAGACCGCGTGAACAATCTTATATCACATATAGAAGCACTGTGGTAGAAATTCGTCCGATTCTGAAATAATTTTTCGGTGACGAAAATTGGACGCACAAAACTAAGTATAAAACCGTAAAATGATACCCAAATTCCAATCATTTGGTGATGGTTCATTCGATAAAGACCGCGTGAACAATCTTATCACATATAGAAGCACTGTGGTAGAAATTCGTCCGATTCTGAAATAATTTTTCGGTGACGAAAAATGGGCACACAAAACTAAGTATAAAACCGTAAAAAGATGCCCAAATTCCGACCATTTGGTGATAGATCACCGCACGAACAATCTTATATCACATATAGAAGCACTGTGGTATAAATTCGTCCGATTCTGAAATAATTTTCCGGTGACGAAAATTGGACGCCTAAAACTAAGTATAAAACCATAAAAAGACACCCAAATTACAACTATTTGGTGATAGTTCATTCGATAAAGACCGCATGAACAATCTTATATCAAGTATAGAAGCACTGTGGTAGAAATTTATCCGATTCTGAAATAATTTTCCGGTGACGAAAATTGGGCGCCCAAAACTAAGTATAAAACCGTAAAAAGACACCCAAATTCCAATCATTTGGTGATGGTTCATTCGATAAAAACCGCACGAACAATCTTATATCATATATAGAAGCACTGTGATAGAAATTCGTCCGATTCTGAAATAATTTTCCGGTGACGAAAATTGGGCGCCCAAAACTAAGTATAAAACCGTAAAAATACACCCAAATTCCAATCATTTGGTGATGGTTCATTCGATAAAAACCGCACGAACAATCTTATATCACATATAGAAGCACTGTGATAGAAATTCGTCCGATTCTGAAATAATTTTCCGGTGACGAAAATTGGGCACACAAAACTAAGTATAAAACCGTAAAAAGACACCCAAATTCCGATCATTTGGTGATGGTTCATTCGATAAAAACCGCACGAACAATCTTATATCACATATAGAATCACTGTGGTAGAAATTCGTCCGATTCTGAAATAATTTTCCGGTGACGAAAATTGGGCACACAAAACTAAGTATAAAACCGTAAAAAGACACCCAAATTCCAATCATTTGGTGATGGTTCATTCGATAAAAACTGCACGAACAATCTTATATCACATATAGAAGCACTGTGATAGAAATTCGTCCGATTCTGAAATAATTTTCCGGTGACGAAAATTGGGCACACAAAACTAAGTATAAAACCGTAAAAAGACACCCAAATTCCGATCATTTGGTGATAGTTCATTCGAGAAAGACCGCGTGAACAATCTTATATCACATATAGAAGCACTGTGGTAGAAATTCGTCCGATTCTGAAATAATTTTCCGGTGACGAAAATTGGGCACACAAAACTAAATATAAAACCGTAAAAAGACACCCGAATTCCGATCATTTGGTGATGGTTCATTCGATAAAAACCGCACGAACAATCTTATATCACATATAGAAGCACTGTGATAGAAATTCGTCCGATTCTGAAATAATTTTCCGGTGACGAAAATTGGGCACACAAAACTAAGTATAAAACCGTAAAAAGACACCCAAATTCCAATCATTTGGTGATAGTTCATTCGAGAAAGACCGCGTGAACAATCTTATATCACATATAGAAGCATTGTGGTAGAAATTCGTCCGATTCTGAAATAATTTTTCGGTGACGAAAATTGGACGCACAAAACTAAGTATAAAACCGTAAAATGATACCCAAATTCCAATCATTTGGTGATGGTTCATTCGATAAAGACCGCGTGAACAATCTTATATCACATATAGAAGCACTGTGGTAGAAATTCGTCCGATTCTGAAATAATTTTTCGGTGACGAAAAATGGGCACACAAAACTAAGTATAAAACCGTAAAAATACACCCAAATTCCGATCATTTGGTGATGGTTCATTCGATAAAAACCACACGAACAATCTTATATCACATATAGAAGCACTGTGATAGAAATTCGTCCGATTCTGAAATAATTTTCCGGTGACGAAAATTGGGCACACAAAACCAAGTATAAAACCGTAAAAATACACCCAAATTCCGATCATTTGGTGATGGTTCATTCGATAAAAACCGCACGAACAATCTTATATCACATATAGAAGCACTGTGATAGAAATTCGTCCGATTCTGAAATAATTTTCCGGTGACGAAAATTGGGCACACAAAACTAAGTATAAAGCCGTAAAAAGACACCCAAATTCCGATCATTTGGTGATAGTTCATTAGAGAAAGACCGCGTGAACAATCTTATATCACATATAGAAGCACTGTGGTAGAAATTCGTCCGATTCTGAAATAATTTTTCGGTGACGAAAATTGGACGCACAAAACTAAGTATAAAACCGTAAAATGATACCCAAATTCCAATCATTTGGTGATGGTTCATTCGATAAAGACCGCGTGAACAATCTTATCACATATAGAAGCACTGTGGTAGAAATTCGTCCGATTCTGAAATAATTTTTCGGTGACGAAAAATGGGCACACAAAACTAAGTATAAAACCGTAAAAATACACCCAAATTCCGATCATTTGGTGATGGTTCATTCGATAAAAACCGCACGAACAATCTTATATCACATATAGAAGCACTGTGATAGAAATTCGTCCGATTCTGAAATAATTTTCCGGTGACGAAAATTGGGCACACAAAACTAAGTATAAAACCGTAAAAAGACACCCAAATTCCGATCATTTGGTGATAGTTCATTAGAGAAAGACCGCGTGAACAATCTTATATCACATATAGAAGCACTGTGGTAGAAATTCGTCCGATTCTGAAATAATTTTTCGGTGACGAAAATTGGACGCACAAAACTAAGTATAAAACCGTAAAATGATACCCAAATTCCAATCATTTGGTGATGGTTCATTCGATAAAGACCGCGTGAACAATCTTATCACATATAGAAGCACTGTGGTAGAAATTCGTCCGATTCTGAAATAATTTTTCGGTGACGAAAAATGGGCACACAAAACTAAGTATAAAACCGTAAAAAGATGCCCAAATTCCGACCATTTGGTGATAGATCATTCGAGAAAGACCGCACGAACAATCTTATATCACATATAGAAGCACTGTGGTATAAATTCGTCCGATTCTGAAATAATTTTCCGGTGACGAAAATTGGACGCCTAAAACTAAGTATAAAACCATAAAAAGACACCCAAATTACAACCATTTGGTGATAGTTCATTCGAGAAAGACCGCATGAACAATCTTATATCAAGTATAGAAGCACTGTGGTAGAAATTCATCCGATTCTGAAATAATTTTCCGGTGACGAAAATTGGGCGCCCAAAACTAAGTATAAAACCGTAAAAATACACCCAAATTCCAATCATTTGGTGATGGTTCATTCGATAAAAACCGCACGAACAATCTTATATTATATATAGAAGCACTGTGATAGAAATTCGTCCGATTCTGAAATAATTTTCCGGTGACGAAAATTGGGCGCCCAAAACTAAGTATAAAACCGTAAAAATACACCCAAATTCCAATCATTTGGTGATGGTTCATTCGATAAAAACCGCATGAACAATCTTATATCACATATAGAAGCACTGTGGTAGAAATTCGTCCGATTCTGAAATAATTTTCCGGTGACGAAAATTGGACGCCTAAAACTAAGTATAAAACCATAAAAAGACACCCAAATTACAACCATTTGGTGATATTTCATTCGAGAAAGACCACGTGAACAATCTTATATCACATATAGAAGCACTGTGGTAGAAATTCATCCGATTCTGAAATAATTTTTCGGTGACGAAAATTGGGCACACAAAATTAAGTATAAAACCGTAAAAAGATACCCAAATTCCGATCATTTGGTGATGGTTCATTCGATAAAAACCGCACGAACAATCTTATATCACATATAGAAGCTCTTTGATAGAAATTCGTCCGATTCTGAAATAATTTTCCGGTGACGAAAATTGGGCACACAAAACTAAGTATAAAACCGTAAAAAGCACCCAAATTCTGACCATTTGGTGATAGATCATTCGAGAAAGACCGCACGAACAATCTTATATCACATATAGAAGCACTGTGGTAGAAATTCATCTGATTCTGAAATAATTTTTCGGTGACGAAAATTGGGCACACAAAATTAAGTATAAAACCGTAAAAAGATACCCAAATTCCGATCATTTGGTGATGGTTCATTCGATAAAAACCGCACGAACAATCTTATATCACATATAGAAGCACTGTGATAGAAATTCGTCCGATTCTGAAATAATTTTCCGGTGACGAAAATTGGGCACACAAAACTAAGTATAAAACCGTAAAAAGCACCCAAATTCCGACCATTTGGTGATAGATCATTCGAGAAAGACCGCACGAACAATCTTATATCACATATAGAAGCACCGTGGTAGAAATTCATCCGATTCTGAAATAATTTTTCGGTGACGAAAATTGGACACACAAAACTAAGTATAAAACCGTAAAAAGACACCCAAATTCCGATCATTTGGCGATGGTTCATTCGATAAAAACCGCACGAACAATCTTATATCACATATAGAATCACTGTGATAGAAATTCGTCCGATTCTGAAATAATTTTCCGGTGACGAAAATTGGGCACACAAAACTAAGCATAAAACCGTAAAAAGACACCCAAATTCCGATCATTTGGTGATGGTTCATTCGATAAAAACCGCACGAACAATCTTATATCACATATAGAAGCACTGTGATAGAAATTCGTCCGATTCTGAAATAATTTTCCGGTAACAAAAATTGGGCACACAAAACTAAGTATAAAACCGTAAAAAGACACCCAAATTCCGATCATTTGGCGATGGTTCATTCGATAAAAACCGCACGAACAATCTTATATCACATATAGAAGCACCGTGGTAGAAATTCATCCGATTCTGAAATAATTTTTCGGTGACGAAAATTGGGCACACAAAACTAAGTATAAAACCGTAAAAAGACACCCAAATTCCGATCATTTGGCGATGGTTCATTCGATAAAAACCGCACGAACAATCTTATATCACATATAGAATCACTGTGATAGAAATTCGTCCGATTCTGAAATAATTTTCCGGTGACGAAAATTGGGCACACAAAACTAAGTATAAAACCCTAAAAAGACACCCAAATTCCGATCATTTGGCGATGGTTCATTCGATAAAAACCGCACGAACAATCTTATATCACATATAGAATCACTGTGATAGAAATTCGTCCGATTCTGAAATAATTTTCCGGTGACGAAAATTGGGCACACAAAACTAAGTATAAAACCGTAAAAAGACATCCAAATTCCGACCATTTGGTGATAGTCCATTCGAGAAAGACCGCATGAACAATCTTATATCATATATAGAAGCACTGTGGTAGAAATTTATCCGATTCTGAAATAATTTTCCGGTGACGAAAATTGGGCACACAAAACTAAGTATAAAACCGTAAAAAGCACCCAAATTCCGACCATTTGGTGATAGATCATTCGAGAAAGACCGCACGAACAATCTTATATCACATATAGAAGCACCGTGGTAGAAATTCATCCGATTCTGAAATAATTTTTCGGTGATGAAAATTGGGCACACAAAACTAAGTATAAAACCGTAAAAAGACACCCAAATTCCGATCATTTGGCGATGGTTCATTCGATAAAAACCGCACGAACAATCTTATATCACATATAGAAGCACTGTGGTAGAAATTCGTCCGATTCTGAAATAATTTTCCGGTGACGAAAATTGGACGCCTAAAACTAAGTATAAAACCATAAAAAGACACACAAATTACAACCATTTGGTGATAGTTCATTCGAGAAAGACCACGTGAACAATCTTATATCACATATATAAGCACTGTGGTAGAAATTCATCCGATTCTGAAATAATTTTTCGGTGACGAAAATTGGGCACACAAAACTAAGTATAAAACCGTAAAAAGACACCCAAATTCCGATCATTTGGCGATGGTTCATTCGATAAAAACCGCACGAACAATTTTATATCACATATAGAAGCACTGTGGTAGAAATTCGTCCGATTCTGAAATAATTTTCCGGTGACGAAAATTGGACGCCTAAAACTAAGTATAAAACCATAAAAAGACACACAAATTACAACCATTTGGTGATAGTTCATTCGAGAAAGACCACGTGAACAATCTTATATCACATATAGAAGCACTGTGGTAGAAATTTATTGTAACACCCCCAAAACCGTATGGGAATATTACACGCCGTAGACCCTTTCCACAAGGATCTACCAGGCTAAACATCCATAAACAACCAAATGCTTGCCCAGCCAGGGTCAAACAATAAAATGATACAGACCGATATGGTCACTTACACGTGAATACACAGACCGATGAGGTCACACAACCCAATTGACAAAACTGACTTAAATAACATTACCCACACAGGGGTCGAAATACAATACAGCGGAAGACTGAAATCAACTCTGACAACACAACAAAAATCAACACACCTCTCGACTCATGATTAGTATCGCAGCTCGTCATCCTCTTGTGCCAATCCTGTGACTGCTCCCAGAATGCATGTACAGGACGCAAGCAGACATCCACCCCCGATTACTGGGGTTAGTAAACTCCACTGTTTTACTAGTGCAAGTATCAAATCATACGAAATGTAACAAGCAATTAATAATCGTGATCAAATATAATAATCAAGTATCAAATATTCCGGGAGGTTTTCACAAGAGAAGATAAGTTATGAAGCATTCGAAAATAAGATTATCATCTCGAATTTTTAATATTTCAAAACCTTAAGACCTCAAGTCCCGATTCACAAAACCTTTCGAAAAACTTAAGGGCCTTAACCCAAAACTCGTTTCATAATTCAACCGTTTACAATAGGAAACATTTCCATAAATCTCGTGGGGCTCGGCCCAACATTCTTTCTTAAAACTTTTCCTGTAAAAACTTTGATTTGAAAAGTATCATGCTCATGACACCGTGATCCACCATCACGTGTCTCCGTAGGTTCAACAACCCGCACGGACTACATCACGCATAAATTAACAAACATAATCAATTCCGACACCGTGATCCACATCACGTGTCTCCGTAGGTTCAACAACCCACACGGACTATTAACCAATCATAACCAATTCCGACACCGTGATCCACTGTCACGTGTCTCCGTAGGCATAACAACTCGCACGGACTATATCAATCACAACAATCACACACACAATCCTGACACCGTAGTCCACTGCCACGTGTCACCGTAAGCCCCGTCGAGCTCACCCGGTTGGGCCGCCGTGTCCGAAACTCATGGTCCACCGCCATGCGTTATCGTAGGCCTCGTCGGACCGGCCACGATTGGACCTCGCACCTCACTAAGTTCTGATCCCGTAGTCCACTGCCACGAATCCTCGTAGGTCCCGTCGAACCAACACGAGTGAACTTAGCGGTCACACACATATTCACATTCACATTACATACAACAATGAGCACAATTAATCAATCACCTTGATCACCACAAAATCGTACATTGCACGCAAATAACACAACCTCGACACTCGCAACAACTATCATCAATCAACGACATTTAACCAACATAACACACATTCGGTACACAATACATTGTACAACCAAGTGTACAACCATCCCATATGTACGTCGCATTCCTGCACAAATGGCACAACGCCTAACACGTATACTGATATAACACTATTATCACAAAGCCTTCAAATTGCGGAAAACACAACCAACTCAAACGGAACATATTTACGAAGGCAAGCAAAGTCATTATACATCTCATACGTAATTACTAGTCGCAAGATACAAGTCGTATAGTAAGATACTTGCCTTAATAACCGCTACCGAATGCTCCGAAGAATACGGTTCGACCGGGAAGCTCGGACCCCGAAGAAGACAACGAACGGAAGGGTCCCGACTCGAGTTCTTCACAAGAATTCGACCCTAACAACATAAAGACTCAATCAACTACAATTCCACTGAGAAACCACGAATTAATCGACGTTCTATCCTAAGGGACCATCCGCCGAACACTATTGAGGCATAAAGTTCAAATTCGATCAACGAAGGGGAAAAACTTGGAATTTATCCGCTAAAGTTCTAGGAAAACATAACACCATGATTACCCAACTAATGTCCATCATCAATCGAAGCAAAAACGAAAGGAAAAATGAATTATAGCCAAGAACCCTAAAATTAGGTATAATGACCAATTACCTCAATTCAACGATGGAATGGTGGAAGGAAGATGATTGATTCGTGTTAGAATGTCCAAATCCGAGTTATAAGATGCTACCGCAATATCTGGTTGAAATCGCCCAAAGTCGTGAGGAGAGAGTGGAGAAACGGGAGAGAAAGGAAGAAATGGGGTTAAAACACCCGTCTGTCCTTTATATACTGGACAGAACACGGCGCAACAAACGGTCCAAATAGCGCCGTGTTCAGCGCCGTGTTCTTGGTCGGCAGGCGACCCTGTGCGACACGGCGCACGACACGGCGCAAAATGCCGCGGGTCTTGCGCCGTTTCTCGGACAGTGCCCGACCCCACAGGCGACACGGCGCCTGCACACGGCGCAAAATACGCGGGTCTTGCGCCGTTTTGCATGTGTCTGACGACGGCATTACAGGCAAAACAACGCTACCAAAAGCGAAAAGACGATCACCAAAACACGATATGCCGACCCAATGATCAGGAAAATACACACAACGAGAAACAATAACCAAGAACCCAAACGGTCCGGTACACGATCAAAACCGAACAAGGAACAAATTCCCTAAACTTATAAGAAATTACAAAAGCGGCCCAAACATCCGAAAATCATGATACGTGGTCGAATAACCAAACCGAAGTTCACAACACGTCCAACAAAGTTAAATGGACTTACGGGAACCTCAAACAGCAGATTCGGACGAGATTCGCAAGAATCGAACTCAAGTGCGGAAAAGTCGCTAAAAGCTCGGAACTCAACAAAAGCGATACCGAAATGAACTCGGATGACAAAAGTGCAGAATTAAATATTCTCCGAATGACGAAGCGGTCAAAAGCGAGTTTTGAAACGGACCTCCGAAAAACGAAAATTACGGAAGTCGAAATTGCGGATATTACATTCTACCCTCCTTAAAAGAAGTTTCGTCCGAAACTTAAAATAAGTAGGAGAAGCAATATCCCAACAGAAACCTCAACGAGATACACAAGAACGCATAACTTTCGTCCATTGGCGAAACGTTACAAGCAATGCGAAAGAATATACAGCGTGGAAACACGCCCACGACGACCATAACAAAGCCACCGGCAATGATTCAAAACAATAACAATCAATTAACGACGCATCACATACCACATCATATGCACACATTTAATCAAAGAAACGTACGCGACAACAAGTTGCACCCGACTAAAATGGCTATGCGATAGAAACAAATAGAGTATCACGATAGAAATCATTCCGATTCTCATCAATAAGAAAATGTCTGACGTCAAAACACAAACAATTCAAGATAACGGAAAACGAGAATACCGAATATTACATTCTATCCTATTAAAATTAAGTTTCGTCCAGAAACTTAAAATAAAACATCATGATAGAATAGAAACCAAACCAAAAAGTTCACGCAACAAATCTCAATCTCTACACGAATTACAGCACAAAGTACGATACACAACTACATCACTGGACACCACCGGGCCCTCCCCGAGTAGGAACGAAAACCCGATTCCCGAACATCCTGGCAACGGACTCACAATGCACCGCTTGGTGCCCCAGTTGGCCGCACTTAAAACAATTAACCGGTGGCGAACGACAATTCTGTCTCGCATGGCCTACATTGCGATTAAAGCGAGTCTTCACACCGATCGTCTTACTCGCCTCGGGGTAAGGTTCTTAGGCCCAGTCAACCGAGAGGAGTGCTCCCGGAAGAAGCTGCGAAACAACGGGCTCACGGATCTCACTCTTGGCCTCTTGAAAAATTCCTCGAGGTCTTGTCTCTTACTCTACGAACCAGTTCCGTCACGTAAACGGCCATCTCAATGGCTAAAGCTCGGTCTGATATTCCTTCGTGGTGGCACACATGAGCGGAGCCATACTCTCACGGATATGGGGTTTCATGCGCATATTGAAGTATCGGACCTTGTCCGCTTCACTTCTCACTTGATCACGAACATAAGCCAACTGTCGATTATAATCGACTATCGCCTGGGATATTGACACATCCTGGGGCGTAGCCGAGAAAAATTCAACGATTCTGCGTTCACGAACAGGCAACGGGCAATACTCTGCCTCCATGGCGGTCTTAAACTCAGCCCATGTAGGTGTATGATCTGCAGGCACTACAGCGTGCCACCAGTCTGCAAAGATCTTTGTCGAGTAGGTACTGAGCAATGGGTACCCTCCTATCATCCGGACAAGCTACAACATCAAATATTCTGTCCAACTGGAAGAGCCAGTTTTCCCAACCTAACAAGTCAGACGAACCCACAAAACGGGGCGGCTGCATCTTCATCACATCTCGTAACCACTTACTAGTTCCGTTATCCCTATTTGGGTTCTCATCCCGACGTACGGCCTGATTCATCTGCACTAACTGATCAACCACCTGACGAAGGATGGTGGCGGCGCCAACGTCAACATTAACGCTAGTCGAATATCCACGATGCATCTTGGTGATTGGTACTCGGCAAGGAGGGAGTCGCCCTCTCCTGCTCCCGATTACGACCACGACCACGACCATGACCACGGCCTCGACCTCGACCCCTTAGCATACTGAACGGACATCCAATCAGAATAACAAGATAAAACAAACCTCACATAATCGACATAAGCCCAAAATCAGCAGCACAATGCAATATTCACACGTTCACATTGACAAAGATGAACGACCTATACCTCAGCATACACGGTTAAAACATTAGCATACCATTGTGGTCCAACACCGGTAATATTTTACAATGTCCGAAGTATTTTAAAACACATTTTTCAAATACCGTCTGATTGTGTCATTTGAAAATACACGGCTCATTTGTCAAAATTTAACAAATTTTAAAAATCCATATAAACTATGGTTTGACCGCACCACCAAAATATTTTCCAAAAATCAATTCCTACAAAATTCTCAAACTGTAAAGTCCTTCAGGAAACATTCTCAAACTTACCCATAGCGGGCAAAAATTACAACATTCCAAAAACAGTCGAATTTAAAACCATATACTCAAACGGAAACCAGGGTCGCCAATTCAATCAAATGCATCTCGTAGTACCAAGTTTAAACCCACAGCAAAATCATTCATCGGAGTTTCTCACAAACTCTACCGTCGGTACCTATTCGAAACCCATCAAGGTTTAAAACTTTCACAACCTACCACCCCACCCGGTGGTTCAAAGATAAAACAATAACGTGCCCAGTTCTATACACATACTATGTGTCACAAGTGTTAAACACAACTATATTACACAATACTGTGTAAATAAAATTATGCACCGCAATTAACTCACTAAGATAAAATCGAGAAAGAGAAAATTCCGTATAAATTGGGCACACAAAACTAAGTATAAAACCGTAAAAAGACACCTAAATTCCGATCATTTGGCGATGGTTCATTCGATAAAAACCGCACGAACAATCTTATATCACATATAGAATCACTGTGATAGAAATTCGTCCGATTCTGAAATAATTTTTTGGTGACGAAAATTGGACGCCTAAAACTAAGTATAAAACCATAAAAAGACACCCAAATTACAACCATTTGGTGATAGATCATTCGAGAAAGACCGCACGAACAATCTTATATCACATATAGAAGCACTGTGGTAGAAATTCATCTGATTCTGAAATAATTTTTCGGTGACGAAAATTGGGCACACAAAATTAAGTATAAAACCATAAAAAGATACCCAAATTCCGATCATTTGGTGATGGTTCATTCGATAAAAACCGCACGAACAATCTTATATCACATATAGAAGCACTGTGATAGAAATTAAATCCGGTCTGAAATAATTTTCCGGTGACAAAAATTGGGCACACAAAACTAAGTATAAAACCGTAAAAAGCACCCAAATTCCGACCATTTGGTGATAGATCATTCGAGAAAGACCGCACGAACAGTCTTATATCACATATAGAAGCACCGTGGTAGAAATTCATCCGATTCTGAAATAATTTTTCGGTGACGAAAATTGGGCACACAAAACTAAGTATAAAACCGTAAAAAGACACCCAAATTCCGATCATTTGGCGATGGTTCATTCGATAAAAACCGCACGAACAATCTTATATCACATATAGAAGCACTGTGGTAGAAATTCGTCCGATTCTGAAATAATTTTCCGGTGACGAAAATTGGACGCCTAAAACTAAGTATAAAACCATAAAAAGACACACAAATTACAACCATTTGGTGATAGTGTAATATCCGTAATTTTTCCATTTTTAGCAGTTTCCATTTTTGGTGTATGTCTATTTTTATCGTCTCGCTTGTAACCGTTTCGACATTTCGAATCTATTTTGTTCTTGGAGTTTTTCCATTTGGATGAGTTTTGATGATGTTTTCACGTAATTTCGTTTTATGACATATTTTGCCGTATGAACGTTCGATTCTTGTAAAACTCGTTCGTTTCCGTTGTTTCTTGGTTTGTACAAGTTCGTATGGTTGAGTTGGTCATGTGGAGACTTTCGGTTTGTGAATCCGACGTCGTTTCGTGATTTTCGGTCACTTGGGCAATTTTTGTAATTTCCTAATAGTTTAGGGAATCTCGTTTTCGTTGTCGCGTTACGGACCCTTCGGTGGTCGGAATTGTATTTTTCTTTCAGCGCTTAGCTCCGTCGTCTTGTATGCTTCGCGTTCATGTTCCTGGATTCTGGTCTCATCGTGTGTATCGTGTTTCGCACCCTCCACAGGCTACTGCGTGCGATATGACATCAGCATCAATCGGCTGCGTGTAGGTAGCACGCTACCCTCTGTTGCCTTGCGTGCGCTATCAAGAAAGCGATTAGCGACGCTAACCCTTTTTATTAGCGTCGCTAACGAATGGTGGCGATAGCCACTGGTATCACGGCCGTTAGCGCACGCTACATATGGAAGTTAGCGTGCGCTAACTTCACAAATATATAAGCCCAATGTAGCGCTTTTGAGCAGATTTCATTCTTTTCCCTTCGTTTCTTGACGTGCGACCTCGGGCGATTTTCATCGATCCGATCGGCGTTCTATTCACATTCCATCACCGTAGAGTCGTGCTAACATATCATAATCAACATAATCACCTTTCATCACCGAATTAAAGGTAATTCCTCAGAATCCTAATTTTGACGAATTTGGGGATTTCGGATTTGAGGGTTTAGTTCAATTGTTCATCTATATTACGATATTCTTCACCGAGTGTGATTATTGAATGATTCCAAATCCAGCTTCCTTGATTTTAATCCGCGAATTATCAATACGGGAGATTTTGCGTAAACCCTCACCGTATTGATTGAGCGTCTATTGTCGTTATTTGTAATCGGGGTTTTGGGAGTATTCCTTTCGATTATTGATGTCCGTTGGGACTGAGTTATGCTAATTCTTCATTTAGGAATCGTTTTCCATTCGGATCATCCGTAGTCATTTTTCACTTCCGATTCTTCAAGAATGTCTCAAAGGCAAGTACTTTACATTTGTTTACATGTTCTAGTATTTGAATTATGGTCAGTATCGTGGTTGTTGTGGATGGTTATGTGTATGTTCACCTAGGTACGGTCCGCGGGGCCTCTAGGGATACGTATTGCCGTGAGTGTGCGTATCGTGAGCGTGGTTAGCCACCCGGGGATGTCCGACGGGACTCTGCGGGTACGGTGGCCGTGAGTCTCGTACCAACGGTTAACTTTGAATTGTGATTTGTTGGAGATAATGTGTTTTGTGATTGTAAATATTCCGGAATATAAAATGTTTTCTAAAATGACTTTTTGGCGCATATATTCATCTGATTAGAATGTAGTTCAAATGGATTGTACTTGCACTAGCGATTGTCGCTAACCCCTTAAATGGGGGAAATACTTTTTGTATTTCAGGTATTGATCGTGGGGATAAACGAGCACTCGGGACGTATGAGGATGATGGGCAAGCATGATATTGTCCAGTATTTGATTTTCGATGTTATGTCTGTCGGTTACTATTGATGTCTGATTTTGGGATTTATGTATTATAAAATTGGTTTAAGTACTCGAGTACTTCCGGTTTGAAATTGTTAATGTTGTGTTCCCGTTTTGGGAAATGGATTTGATGTCAGAATTTAATTGTCGGTTTGTAGTCTTTTATTTGAATTGTCATTTTATTAATGATAGCTTTTCGTTGTCGAATGTCTTGTTGGTATGTTAGCTTTGGTGGATTCCACAGTGTGGGGTCCACGGTCTTTATAATATGCCCTGAACGTCTTGGGGTGTTACGAATATGGTATCGAGCTTAGGTTTATGGATACCTAGGTGTCGGTCATTTGGGTCTAGTTAAGTGTCGTTTTGGGACAGTATCAACCGCTATGCCATCATCTCGATGCGCCGGTACTCGTAAGTTTTCCTAACTTGACTCGTTTCACCGTTACATTCTATTCTGTCTTAGTATCTTTTGCGTTTTGCGTTTGAATTGTACTTACCCGTTGCTTCTTGAGAATTCCTGCGGTAGAGGACGCGGGCCGGTCGCGGGCGGTAGGGGCGTGGCGCGGCCGGTGGGGCGGCCATGTCCGATCACTCGGGAACCGGTCGCGATGCCCTCTTTGTCGAGCAGTGTTCCCCCTAGTTCGGAGGTCGGCGGGACGATCTGCTAGCTCGGTAATGCTCATGAGAATGTTGGAGTGGCCAACATATTACGGCAAGTAGCGAACCGGATGACGCTACTAACTCGAGCCGTTACAGTCGGCCATGCTAATGCCAACCCGGTTCCGCCCTCCGGATCCGGTAATGATAAGCTACTTCAGGACGTGATTCATATGCGTCCTCCGCAGTTTGATGGTGCTTCTGACCCTTCTGGTTGGGAGAATTGGTTATTCGAGTTGGAGAAAGTGTTTGAGGCTGCTAACTGTTCCGAGGAGAGGAAAGTACCCATTGCTCAGTACTTCCCTGCCAAGGAGGCAGCGACGTGGTGGCAAGCTGTGAAACCGCGTGGCCAAGGCGGCTTCGTGGGCAGAGTTTCGAGATCTGATGGAAGACGAATACTGTCCTTGGCCAGTGAAAGAGGGAAGGATCCGAGCCTTCTTTGAGGCTAAGCCCCAAGATGTTCCTATTTCTCAAGCTATCAAGGACTACAATCAACAGCTGCACTATGTGAGAAACCAAGTCCGAGATGAGCTAGACAAGATCCGCCACTTTGATATGCGGATGAAGCCGAGGGTGCGCCACTACATGTCTGGCCTGGGGTGCACGACTTTGAAAGATTATCAGAATAAAGCGATGGCTTACGAGATGTCGTTTTCTGCGACAGAGACGGCAGCTGAAGGAAAGAAGCAGAAGACCTCCGGTCAGTTTTCGGGAGGCAAGTCAGGAGGGTATCCGAAGGCTCAGTCTGGTTCGCGAGTCTTCGGGAGTCAGTCGCCATCAGTTGGTCGATGGAACGGTTCTAGGTCTGCTCCTGCTGGTTCTGTTCGTGGTCCTACATGCTTCAACTGCAGTCGTCCGGGCCACATGATGAGTGAGTGTGATAGGCCCCCGATTCAGTGTCTTGCTTGTGGTCGGATGGGTCATCGTGCCAAGTTCTGTACGGATGCAGCTCGGGCTCCAGTTACTCAGATATCTGCTCCAGCTGTGTAATACTCGGCTATAATTCATTCTGTACCACTCAGTAATTATCAGTCTGTAATTATCACTTAGTAATTTTCACTCATTAATAATCACTCATCATTCATGAATCACTCTTTTGCGTTCAATGTTGGCATGTTGTAATCGTATATCAGTTACCGATCGTCATTTTATCTCCGTTTTTAGATCGAGACGGGAGTATGATCATTTTCATTGTGATTGATAGCCTTGTACTGGGAGTATCATCTTTGGATCGTGTTAGACTTGTTCACTTCCACATTCGTATGATATGTCGGATCATTCATCAGTCGTAGCGAGGAATCGGAATTATCGGATTGATTCACCTTGGCGGCCTTCGAGTTACGGCCGTAAGGTTACGGGCTACGGCCGTAAGTCGGCCAGTGCGGCCGTAAGGCTGGCGATTCTGGCCGTAAGTGATCCGAGCTACCCAGGCATTTTGGCCGAAGGTGAGTTACGGCCGTAAGGAAGATGAGATACGGCCGTAAGTGGTGTTCGTATATTTCGGGTGTTGACGACCAAGGGTGACTTACGGCCGTAAGGGTTGCGGCATACGGCCGTAAGTCGAGGCAGGTACGGCCGTAAGGTTGGCCGGATACGGCCGTATCATCCGAGTTACGGCCGTAAGGTGTGCGGTACGGCCGTAAGAGTGTCGGCAGTGTTTTTGAAGGCGGGTTACGCCCGTAACTCGAGGCGATTACGGCCGTAAGTCTGCCGGCGAGCTTTCGGACGAAGCCGAGTTACGGCCGTATGAGTTGGCGATTCTACGGCCGTAAGGCCGTTGACTTGGAAAGTTACGGCCGTAAGAGGGCCGAGTTACTGCCGTAACTTCCGGCGTGTTATAGTTTGGCGGGACACTTTTTCCTCATTTTCTTCATTTTCACTTTCTTCTTCCTTTTTGTTCGAGAGAGAGCTTGGGGAAAGGGATTCTTCCTTCATCAAACACTTGTGTACTTGAGTTTCTTCATTTCCATTCGATCATATAGCTCGGATACTCGTTTTAACTCGTGTTCTTCGGATCGAAGTGGTTGGATCTTCTAGAGGTAATTTCTTCAACATCTTGGATTTCGATTGTGTGTTGAGATATGATGTTTTGGACGTTATAATCATGTTATATGAAGGGATATGTGTATGATTATGAGTTTGTATAAGGATTCATTGGATTATTGAGGGATTATTCAAGAACACTTTGAATATCGAGTTGGATTTGGAGATTTTCGACTAATTGTTGTTATAATCACGTTTTTGGATATTCGTTGTGGATAATTAATCGTATTGAAGATGTTTTGTTGGTTTGAAACACTTCTTGGGGGATTTGGTATTGGTATATTGAGGTTTGATTGTAAACAATCGGAGTTTGGACGCAACGTGTTTGATTTAATGCCTCAATGGACTTGGTTTAGTCGTATCGACGTGTTGAGTTCGTTATATTCATGTTTGTACGTATATTAATCGGATTGTTGGTAATTGAATTGTTCAAGCTTGTTCGAGCGACCGATATCTCAATTAGGACATTGTTCGTGGAAGGATAATTGTCACCGGTGTTGAGTAAGTTAATTCTTACTCGGTTAAAAGGATATTCATACCTTTTGTTGTTGATTATTCATGATCATAACTCATTCATCATTGTATTAATTGTAACACCCCCAAATCTTATTGGGTTATTACAGTGCCGTGGACCCCACGCCAGGAGATCCACCAGGCGAACATGACTAAAATACGTTAAATTAAACAACAAGGGAAAATCATAGTCCCTACCATGATATCCAACACAATATTCCGATAGGGAATTTCAACGACAAAAGTGGCCTACATGGCCAAAATGAAATCTGACAAGATCCACGAACATCTGTTCGGGTAATACAACACGACAACAATCGACAAGACTGAGTACACTCCAACCGATCGACCAACAATGAACAACTCGGACTAGTATCGCTCGAATGCCTCGTCGCCATCATCATGCCCCCGTGTCTCAAATCTCTCCTCGCACGCACCTAAAACATGAAAACATGTTCCGCCCCACGGGGTCATCATCCAGATAATGAATATCAAATACATGTATAACATGATATGCATCCAAAGCGAGAATGAAAGCAGTCTGATGATAATACTACGAGATGCTCACAAACCAATGTAAGAACCGAGCATTCGTGAAATACTATGCCCACGGCATACTATTAATACTGTTCAACGAGGTTAGAACATAAGTGCCCAACGGCGAATCATAATCACAGAGTACCACAATGAATTACACGACATGAACCAAACTAGAACTGAATTAATTATGAATCACAATGCCCGAAGGCTCCAATGAAATTACCAAGACAATCACAAAGGCCTTAAAGACACTCGGCCGAAGCTGTCAAATATCACAATCACATGAAGTCGAAACAGCCCGAAGCTGTTATTGATTAGGGCCGAAGCCACGGCATGAAAACCGTATCACAATTAGGGCCGAAGCCACGGCATGAAAGCCGTATCACAATTAGGGCTGAAGCCACGACATGAAAACCGTATCACAATTAGGGCCGAAGCCACGGCATCCAGCCGTATCACAATTAGGGCCGAAGCCACGGCATGAAGCCGTATCACAATGAATGATAGTGTGCTGCCTTGAGTCGGCCAACACGATGATAGTAACACACGGATAGACACCGTCCTTGACAGTCCCAAATTAACACCTCGATTGCCTTAAAACGGCCAACCGACAACAATGATGCAGCGGATGATTCAATACCTCGATTGCCTAAAACGGTCAATCGACAACAATGATACCATAAATGATTGAACACTTCGATTTGCATGAGAACGTCCAATCGATAACAATGACACGATGAATGAGTGAATACCTCGATTGCCTTAGAAAGGTCAATCGATAACAATGATGCAGTGAATGATTGAACATTTCGATTTGCCTGAGAATGGCCAATCGATAACAATGATACGATGAATGAGTGAATACCTAGATTGCCTTAGAAAGGTCAATCGATAACAATGATTTAGTGAATGATTGAACATTTCGATTTGCCTGAGAATGGCCAATCGATAACAATGATACGATGAATGAGTGAATACCTAGATTGCCTTAGAAAGGTCAATCGATAACAATGATTTAGTGAATGATTGAACATTTCGATTTACCTGAGAACGGCAATTCGATAACAATGATATGAAGGATGCCTCGGCACCTTTAATCGATTCTGCAAGCGGCGAAGGCGAGAGATGAATAAGACAATGCCTTTAATCGGCCTGTACAGTTTTAATGACAATCCAAACAGGAATAACAATGATCTCAACGATGTATTTAATTGACATCTATATTAACAACAATCGATACATCGATACCGCGAACCGGCTATCGACAATGACATTAATAATGAGTATCACAATGCCTTGAACCGGCCGTTAACGAACAACAATAAACATTTGGCAAAATTGCCGAAAGGTATCGTATCGAACGATCTCTTGATATCAATGAATTCATGAAGAGACTAAGTCTCGGAATGATACAACACATTCATACACATATATGATAACATTAATCTCATTGACTAGTACAAGTATAAAACTTGCCTCAACCGAAGGCGATGGAATCCCTCCACGAACAACGAACGGCGTCCTCCGTAAACACAAGTACTCGAACCACCTTGAATGAAATACAATTCATTAAATAACTCAATATCAATCGAAATCAACATAACGTACGAATTAAACTCTTTGAGGCATTTTATCGAACACTTAATGTTCATAGTTCCTCAAGACCCTAAAAATCATCAATCGGGTTGAGCGAATCGAAAATATGGATATACAATCCATAGAACATGATTAATAATGTTTACTAACATCAACCGATTCATCAAAATCGGATTAGAAAGCGAAATCAAGAACAATTCTCCAAAAAGTCAACTTGAAAGAAAATCAAGAAATATACCTTGATTCGACGAAATACTCGGATTAGATGATGATATAATCAACAAGGATCTTCCAAAATGCCGTGGAAATGATTAGAATCGGCCAAGAACTCGATTTCCCGAGCCTCCCGTCGCCAGACGTCGAAAAAGGAAGAAAAATTGCGTTGAAATGAAATCGGCGAGCAGCTATATATAGCCGGCAGGTTACGGCCAGAATCGAGCCTTACGGCCGTAACTCGGACACCTTACGGCCGTACTCGGCAGGCCTTACGGCCGTAACCGGCATTCGTCAAAAATCTGCCCAGCACCAGCCGGACACTTACGGCCATAACTCGCACACCTTACGGCCGTAACCGGCACCTTACGGCCGTAACTCGGCCAGGCCAGGCCCTGCTCCGGCCGTGACTCGGCCGTGGCCACTCCGACGGCCCGGACGACCCCGAAACCCGAACCTGAGTAAAAATCGAAGATACGGTTACGAAGTACTCGCAAAGATGAATCCATGCACTAAGAGAACACACGATTCCGACCATCCGAAGTGTCGGAATTCGACAACGGAAATAATTACCCCAGACTTTGGGAAATTACAAAAATGGCCCAAAACGTCCGAAAATCACGATACGTGATCGAAACACCGAACCAAAGCTCGCAACATGAATAATAACATTAAATGAACTTGCGAGAAACTCGAAACAACAGTTTCGGACGAGATTCGCAAGAATCGAACTCGAGTGCGGAAAAGTCGTTTAAGAACACGGAACTCAACAAAACGATACCGAAACGAACTCGGATGACAAAAAGAGCAAAATT
This sequence comes from Orobanche coerulescens, assembly GCA_033398695.1. NCBI lineage: Eukaryota > Viridiplantae > Streptophyta > Magnoliopsida > Lamiales > Orobanchaceae > Orobanche > Orobanche coerulescens. The sequence continues at coordinate 177,266 of JAWKAU010000158.1, forward strand.
AAATATTCTCGGAATGACGAAACGGTCATGAGCGAGTCGTCAAAACAGACTTCCGTCGAAAAAAGAAAATTACCGAAAAATCGAAATTGCGGATATTACATACTACCCCCCTTAAAAGAAGTTTCGTCCCGAAACTTAAAACAAGTAGGGAGAAGCAATATCCCGCCAGGAAAAAGCGACGTGATACACACGAACAAGAATGATCACAATGAATGATAATGAATCGAAATCTAACAAGGATCAAGAATGACTCACCGGGGTGAAATGATAACGTAATGAGTGATAGCTCAAATGAAATGATTGGAAACATAGTTTCCTGTGAAGTGAATGATTAGTTTGATAATTATAGTTCTCAACGTGATTGATATATGATGAATGAATTATTTGAATGAATGAACGACAAATGAAATGAATGATTATACTATTACCGAACAAGAATTAACTTGCTCAAAACCGGTGATGAATGCCCTATTGTATCACAGTTAAAGCAACAACAGTCGAACTCGTCGTCCGAGATGAAGATGCTCTCGGCCACGAAGACGACTAGAAAGCGATCTCTTGGACGTCGGAGTCCGATGTCCCTCCGATGCCTCTTCCCATATCGAGGCAGGAAAGTCACGTGATAATTTCAGATCTCATATGAAGATCGCATTATGATTACGAGACAGAACGATAACAATGGGCATACACGCTCTAACACAATGAATGCATTAATAATTCAATGAAATGATCGTCGACATGATGTCGGGATATGATAAGATCGCATGAAAGATCAAGTGAGGTAACATGATTATCTGATGAAATTCCTGAAATGATTACCTTGCACAAGTTAACAAGGTTGAAAATTCGATCCGTAAGATCAACAACTAAACCGTGAGGTGGACTGGATGATTAATGAATTAATTGAACAATGAGATTGACTGAGTGATAATGAATTAACTGAGTGACGAGATTAACTGAGTGATGAATGAATTAACTGAGCAATGAGATTGACTGAGTGATGAATGAATTGACTGAACAATGAGATTGACTGAGTGATTAATGAATTAATCTTAACAATGAGATTGACTAAGTGATGAAGGAATTGACTGAGTGATGAATGAATTAACCGAGTGGTGAATGAATTATCTGAGTAATGATATTGACTGAGTGATGAACGAATTAACTGAGTGATGAATGAATTATCTGAGTAATGATAGTGACTGAGTGATGAACGAATTAACTGAGTGATGAATGAATTATCTGAGTAATGATAGTGACTGAGTGATGAACGAATTAACTGAGTGATGAATGATATTGACTGAGTGATGAATGAATTAACCGAGTAATGATAGTGACTGAGTGATGGACGAATTAACTGATTGATGAATGATATTGACTGAGTGATGAACGAATTAACTGAGTGATGAATGATATTGACTGAGTGATGAATGATATTGACTGAGTGATGAATGAATTATCTGAGTGATGAATTAATTAACTGAATAATGAGATTGACTGAGTAATGAATGAATTGACGGAACAATGAGATTGACTAAGTGATGAAGGAATTAACTGAGTGATGAATGAATTAATTGAGTGATGAATGAATTAACCGAGTGATGAATGATATTGACTGAGTGATGAAGGAATTAACTGACTGATGAATGAATTATCTGAGTGATGATATTGGTGAGTGAGGAATGAATTAAGCGAGTGATAGATGAATTATCTCGAGTGATGATATTGGTAGTGATGAGCAGATTAAGCGAGTGATAGATGAATTATCGAGTGATGATATTGGTGAGTGATGAATGAATTAAGCGAGTGATGAGATCAAAATGATGATTGAAAATTATTAACTGATAAATGAGTTGATCCTTAATGCTTACACAAGTCACACGTGCTCCAAAACAATTAATCATGAATCAATCATAGCACTAATATCACATATAGGTTTCAGCAAAGCATGAACGATTAATGACATGATGGATGTATGAACACAAAGACAATCGAGTCCTTACACAGGTCATACGAAGCTTCGAGGTCTCGCGATACTAGCCTTCACTGACGACGACTCGAAGAATGAATGACTCGTGCAGTCGCACTAATATTACGACTCACAAAACCTGACTGACTAGATTGTCATAACCTGACAATCCCACTACTACCACGTCGGTAGGACCACATAACTCACATCTCAGGGTATTTCACAACCCAACTCTCTGATACCATTTCTGTAACACCCCCAAATCCTATTGGGTTATTACAGTGCCGTGGACCCCACGCCAGGAGATCCACCAGGCGAACATGACTAAAATACGTTAAATTAAACAACAAGGGAAAATCATAGTCCCTACCATGATATCCAACACAATATTCCGATAGGGAATTTCAACGACAAAAGTGGCCTACATGGCCAAAATGAAATCTGGCGGCATCCACGAACATGCATTGGGTAATACAACACGACAACAACTGACAAGACTGGACTACCCTCCAACTGACAGACCAACAATGAACAACACGGACTACTATCGCTCGAAAGCCGCGGCGCCATCATCAGGCCCCAGAGTCTCAACTCTCTCCTCGCACGCACCTAACACCTGACCACATGTTCCGCCCCCACGGGGTCGATCATCCAGATAATGAATATCAAATACATGTATAACATGATATGCATCAAAGCGAGAATGAAAGCAGTAATGATAATACTACGAGATGCTCACAAACCAATGTAAGAACCGAGCATTCGTGAAATACTATGCCCACGGCATACTATTAATACTGCTCAAAAGGTTAGAACATAAGTGCCCAACGGCGAAAAATAATCACAGAGTACCAAGATGAATTACACGACATGAACCAAACTAGAACCGAATTAATTATGAATCACAATGCCCGAAGGCTCAATGAAATTACCAAGACAATCACAAAGGCCTTAAAGACACTCGCCGAAGTCACAAATATCACAATCACATGAAGTCGAAACAGCCCGAAGCTGTTATTGATTAGGGCCGAAGCCACGGCATGAAAACCGTATCACAATTAGGGCCGAAGCCACGGCATGAAAGCCGTATCACAATTAGGGCTGAAGCCACGGCATGAAAACCGTATCACAATTAGGGCCGAAGCCACGGCATCCAGCCGTATCACAATTAGGGCCGAAGCCACGGCATGAAGCCGTATCACAATGAATGATAGTGTGCTGCCTTGAGTCGGCCAACACGATGATAGTAACACACGGATAGACACCGTCCTTGACAGTCCCAAATTAACACCTCGATTGCCTTAAAACGGCCAACCGACAACAATGATGCAGCGGATGATTCAATACCTCGATTGCCTAAAACGGTCAATCGACAACAATGATACCATAAATGATTGAACACTTCGATTTGCCTGAGAACGGCCAATCGATAACAATGACACGATGAATGAGTGAATACCTCGATTGCCTTAGAAAGGTCAATCGATAACAATGATGCAGTGAATGATTGAACATTTCGATTTGCATGAGAATGGCCAATCGATAACAATGATACGATGAATGAGTGAATACCTAGATTGCCTTAGAAAGGTCAATCGATAACAATGATTTAGTGAATGATTGAACATTTCGATTTACACGAGAATGGCGATCGATAACAATGATACGATGAATGAGTGAATACCTAGATTGCCTTAGAAAGGTCAATCGATAACAATGATTTAGTGAATGATTGAACATTTCGATTTACCCGAGCGGCAATTCGATAACAATGATATGATGGATGCCTCGGCACCTTTAATCGATTCACAAGCGGCGAAGGCGAGAGATGAATAAGCCAATGCCTTTAATCGGCACATGCGGTTTTAATGACAATCCAAACAGAATAACAATGATCTCAACGATGTCTTTAATTGACATCTATATTAACAACAATCGATACATCGATACGCGAACCGCTATCGACAATGACATTAATAATGAGTATCACAATGCCTTGAACCGGCCGTTAACGAACAACAATAAACATTTGGCAAAATTGCCGAAAGGTATCGTATCGAACGATCTCTTGATATCAATGAATTCATGAAGAGACTAAGTCTCGGAATGATACAACACATTCATACACATATATGATAACATTAATCTCATTGACTAGTACAAGTATAAAACTTGCCTCAACCGAAGGCGATGGAATCCCTCCACGAACAACGAACGGCGTCCTCAGGTAAACACAAGTACTCGAACCACCTTGAATGAAATACAATTCATTCAATAACACAATATCAATCGAAATCAACATAACGACCGAAAGAAACTCTTTGAGGCATTTAATCGAACACTAAATGTTCAAAGTTCCTCAAGACCCTAAAAATCATCAATCGGGTTGAACGAATCGAAAATATGGATATACAATCCATAGAACATGATTAATAATGTTTACTAACATCAACCGATTCATCAAAATCGGATTAGAAACGAAATCAAGAACAATTCTCCAAAAATTCAACTTGAAAGAAAATCAAGAAATATACCTTGATTCGACGAAATACTCGGATTAGATGATGATATAATCAACAAGGATCTTCCAAAATGCCGTGGAAATGATTAGAATCGGCCAAGAACTCGATTTCCCGAGCCTCCCGTCGCCAGACGTCGAAAAAGGAAGAAAAATCGCGTTGAAATGAAATCTGGCCGAGCCAGGCTATATAACCGGCAGGCCTTACGGCCGTAACTCGGACACCTTACGGCCGTACTCGGCAGGCCTTACGGCCGTAACCGGCATTCGTCAAAAATCTGCCCAGCACCAGCCGGACACTTACGGCCGTAACTCGCACACCTTACGGCCGTAACCGGCACCTTACGGCCGTAACTCGGCCAGGCCAGGCCCTGCTCCGGCCGTGACTCGGCCGTGGCCACTCCGACGGCCCGGACGACCCCGAAACCCGAACCTGAGTAAAAATCGAAGATACGGTTACGAAGTACTCGCAAAGACGAATCCAAGCACTAAGAGAACACACGATTCCGACCATCCGAAGTGTCGGAATTCGACAACGGAAATAATTACCCCAGACTTTGGGAAATTACAAAAATGGCCCAAAACGTCCGAAAATCACGATACGTGATCGAAACACCGAACCAAAGCTCGCAACATGAATAATAACATTAAATGAACTTGCGAGAAACTCGAAACAACAGTTTCGGACGAGATTCGCAAGAATCGAACTCGAGTGCGGAAAAGCCGTTTAAGAACACGGAACTCAACAAAACGATACCGAAACGAACTCGGATGACAAAAAGAGCAGAATTAAATATTCTCGGAATGACGAAACGGTCATGAGCGAGTCGTCAAAACAGACTTCTGTCGAAAAAAGAAAATTACCGAAAAATCGAAATTGCGGATATTACATTAATCATATTAAAACTTGTTATTGTCAATTAATCACTTCAGTCATAAGGAACGACGGTTCCAATCTTTTCGTTGAGCTATCATTCATTTCATTATTACTCTCATCTCGGTGAGTCATTCTTGACTTTGTCAGATTATTACTTATTCATTGATATTCATTACGGTCATTCTCGTTCATATGACCTTAAGGTTCATATTGCGTGGCGGGTGTGTGTGGAATTTTTAGTCGGGCACACGATGGTTATTGTATTGGGTTCACCGATACATTAGACCGTGCACACGGGAAAGCGTTACACCGTGAGACTAATTAGGTACACGGACGGGTGTTGTACACTCACACAGAACATTACGGGCGTACTATGATACTCCTCTCCAGCGTAATTCATAGCTAAGAATATTTCATAACTTCAGTTAATCATAATTGTGTATTTTCAACCCTTGAGGATTGTTGTTACATTTAATCGACCCATTGAGGATTTTGTTTTTCAGTCGTGGCAAGGCAAACGCACGGGAATAGCGAGTTGATGTCGAGGAGTCCCAGTGATACTAGTAGGGGCCCCGATCTTTCGATTATTCATGTTATTGTCCTTTATTTTCCGCTGAGACTTTCATTTGAATACTCCGTTTCATCAGTGTGGTGTATTTTATCTTCATATAAAATACACTAGTATTGATATTGTCTGGTGTGTTGTAACTAAACTCCTCATCGGAGTAATTATTGTTGTAATGTAGTTCGGTACTACATTTATCTGTATAATTCATTCATTTTCAATTGCACAGTGGGTCCCAGGTTGGGGATCTACGGCCTTTGTATTATCCTCCTAGTTTGGGGTGTTACAGAGTTGGTATCGGAGCGTGGTTTTGAATACTACCTTCCGAGTCATGTCTCATTTGAAATCATCGTCATCAGACTAGTATCATTGGACTTTCGCGTCACGTGTGACCTGTGCAAATGCCGAGCCAATCAGACCGGAAGAACTGTAAGATTTCTAACGCCATGGTATAATTTCTGGCAATAGTTATTCATTCATCATTCATCATTTAACAATCCTTAAACATCATCATTCATTGTGATTAGGGCGATCATGTTAACTCATTAATCACTTAATTCATTTCATTACTCAGTTAATGATCAGGACGATCTTGTTAATTCATTTATTACTCAATTCATTTCATTACTCAGTTGTCGATCTGGATGATCATATTTTTAATCTTGTTAAGTTATTCAGGATAATCATTTCAAGAATTTCCTCAGATAATCATGTCACTTCAGTAAATCATTCATATAATCACTAAGTTATATGTATACTCATTTTCATCATCTCATGACGTAATCATAACATGATAATCATGCGGGAAATATAATCATTTTGCGACCTTCCTACTTCAGTATGGACAGAGCTGTCGAGATGCAGGAAGAGGCGCGGTGCGGGCGAAACCCGAGGAATAATCACTCACTGCCGGGAAATCGTGCCCAGACTCGGCTCGATCAAGATGTTCGGGTTGTTCCACTCACTTTTATGCAGGCCATGATGACCCATGTGCGGTTGCTCAATCATCATTGCGCCACTGGCGGATTAATCGAGAGAACTCTCCGTATGAGCCACCGCTAAGGAAAGTCTTGAACAACAACCTTCATTTGTCGGCAGGAAATCAACGGCGTAATCGGTCAGAGCGGTGGTCAACCTCAAGAAACCTCGTGCGGGTCCTATCGTTTGGCGACCTCCTACGGCACCTAATCTGCGGGATCTCGATTCGAGCGATCGATTCGGCCATCATCTGTTCAAGCGTAGGCGCCGGCCATTTACGTAATATCTGCAAATTTTCGATTTTGGTAAATTTCTTTTTGGGCGAAGTCCGTTTTGACGACTCGCTTTTGACCGTTCGTCATTCGGAGAATATTTAATTCGCACTTTTGTCATCCGAGTTCGTTTGGTCTTTGCTTTGTTGAGTTCCGTGCTTTTAGCGACTTTTCCGCGCTTGAGTTCGGTTCTTGCGAATCTCGTTCGAAACTGTCGTTTGGGGTTTTTCGTAAGTTCATTTAACGTTGTTATACGTGTTGTGAGCTTCGGTTTGATTATTCGTTGTCGTATGGTGATTTTCGGGCATTTGGGCCATTTTCGTAATTTCCCAAAGTTTGGGGTAATTACCTTCCGTTGTCGAATTTAGAGCCTTCGGGTGGTCGGAATCGTGTGTTCTACTAGCTCGTAGATTCGTCTTTGTGAGTACTTCGTAACCGTATCTTCGGTTCGTATTCAGGTTCGGATTTCGGTGTCGTTTTGTTGAATTCAGGATTACTAAACGACTTTTCTAAGTATGAGTTCGACTTTGTCAGATCACCATTAATTTTTGGTAACTCCAAAAATTCTGAATCTTTGCAATATTATAGAGCATCGAGTTAGCTTTCCAATGGTTCAAACGGTGAGTCAATCGGAGTCCGTACGAGAGAGTTATGGTCGTTTTAGCTCACCCGCTCGTTATTGGCCGATCACTGCCGGCCGAACTCGGCCGTGTCGTCCGACACGGCCCATGCCGTACTCGTCCGGATAAGCCAGAAGTCTCTGCCCAGAGGCCCGACCGTGTTCCAGGACACGGTCGAGTCAATGCCACCGCGGACGGGTCACTATCGGGCGACGCGACCGTGTCTAGCAGGACACGGTCGAGTCCCTGCCGGCCAGGGTCGGCTATTTAAGGGCCTGGACCGAGTCATCCGGCCATTTTCACCCTTTTTCTTCGTTTCTTCGCGTTTCTTCGTCAATAATGGATGGATTTGGATGGATATGACATGGAGCAACATGTTTTGGAAGTTCTAATCATTGATTAACATCATCTTCCACCCGGATCGAAGGTAAGAACACCTAAACTTTTGGTTTTTGGATGTTCTTGAGGTTTCTTGGTGTTTTGGCCGATTTGCTTCGTTTTGATTCATATTATTGTTAGAAGTTGATTGTAAACTCGTAATCATTCAATACCCTTGAATTTTTGTGGAACGGATTTGAGTATTCCTTTGAATAATCGATTAAATTGGACTACGCCCTCAAAGTGTCCGATAAAATGCTTCAATGGGTAGAACTTGGAAAGTTCCATACGTTTTCGTAGAATTGTGATTGAATTGATATCGTTGTGACTTAGGAACGAATTCTTGTGAAGAACTCGAGTCGGAACCCTTCCGTTCGTTGCCTTCTTTGGGGTCCGAGCATCCCGGTCGAACCGTGTTCTTCGGAGCGTTCGGTAGCGGTTATTAAGGCAAGTATCTTATTATACGACTTGTATCTTGCAACTAGTAATTACGTATGATTTGTATGACGATTTTGCTTGCCTCCGTAAATATGTTTCGTTGAGTTGGTTGTGTTTCCCGAAATTTGAAGGCTTTGTGATAATAGTGATATATTGGTATACGTGTTCGGCGTTGTGCCATTTGTGCAGGATTGCGATGTACATATGAGATGGTTGTACACGTGGTTGTGCAATGTATTGTGTACCGAATGTGTGTTATGTTGGTTAAGAGTCGTTGTGACGATCATGATATTCGTGTTGCTTTGGTTTACATGCTTGATTGTACATTTCGGCGTAATGTGGAATGACTTGACATTTAATGATTATGAATTGTGTCGAGTCGATGTGTGTGTGTGAACCAGGTAGGGTCCAGCGAGGCCTGCGGAGTTCGGTACATGATGTGTACGAACAAAGTGTGTGAACCGTAGGGTCGACGAGGCCTGCGGAGTCCGGTACATGACGTGTACGGACAAGGTGTGTGATCCGTAGGGTCCAGCGAGACCTCCGGAGTTCGGTACATGATGTGTACGAACGATGTGTGTGGCGGGTAGGGTCCGTTGAGGCCTCGGAGTTCGGTACATGATGTGTACGAAGCAGTGTGTGTGGTTCGGGTAGGGTCCGTTGAGACCTCGGAGTTCGGTACATGATGTGTACGAACAATGTGTGTGGTCGGGTAAGGTCCGTCGAGGCCTCCGAGTTCGGTACATGATGTGTACGAACAATGATCGTGTAGATGATTGTTCGGGTAACATTTTAAATATGGATCTCGGACTCATAATGATATATTATTTAGTATGCTTTGAAACGAGAATCGGGCTAAGGCCCTAATGTTTACGAAAAGGTTTTGTAAATTTGTACTAGAGGTCCAAAAGAAATTATTATTAAAAAATCCCCGAGATGATGTGTTCATTTTCAAATATCAATTAATTGAGTTAGAAATTCTAAAACTTCACTGTAACATTTTGATAATTGATTTCGTATTAAATTCGTAGTTGCTATTTGCTTGTTACATTTCGTATGGTTTGATACTTGCACTAGTAAAACAGTGGAGTTTTACTAACCCCAGTATTCGGGGTGGATGTCTGCTACTGCGTCCGGTACATGCGGAGTTCGGGGAGCGATCACAGGATTGGCACAAGGGGATGACGAGTGCGATACTAATCAAGAGTTGAGAGTTGGTAGAGTTTAGTTGTATTGTTAGAGTTGATTCGGTCTTCCATTTGTATTGTATTTCGACCCCTGTGTGGGTAATGTTATTTAAGTCGGTTTGTCGATTGGGTTGTGTGACCTCATCTGCAGCCCGTGTATTCACGTGTAAGTGACCATATCGGTCTGTATCATTTTATTGTTTGACCACCGGGCAAGCATTTGGTTGTTTATGGATGTTTAGCTTTGGTAGATCCTTGTGGAAAGGGTCTACGGCGTGTAATATTCCCTTATGGTTTTGGGGGTGTTACATTTATGGTATCAGATCTTAGGTTGCGGAAACCTAGGCTGTCGGGTCGAGTCGAGTTGTGATTTGTCGAGTAATGTGTTGTCTTGTCGTTCGAGTCGTCAGGTGACAAGTTGAGTTGTGCGTAGTCACAACGCGTTGGATATGTTGTCGGACGAGATTAGTATCGTGGGCGACCGTCACCTCCGTGCGACCTGTGGATGTAAGTCTCCTCCTTTATGCGTAGTACATGTGTATCTCGATTTTATCTTAGTGAGTTAATTGCGGTGCATGATTTTCTTTACACAGTATTGTGTAATATAATTGTGTTTAGTACTTGTGGCATATAGTATGTGTATAGAACTGGGCACATTATTGTTTTATCTTTGAACCACCGGGTGGTGTGGTATGGTGTGGAAGTTGTAAACCTTGATGGATTTCGAAAGGTATCGGCGACGAGTTTTATTTTGAAAACCGATTCCTTTAACCGAGTTTTGGCGTTATGGCCTTGAGCGTTTTGGCAAAATTCTTGTGACGGTACTTAGTATTTTGTAAATGGCTTTTGTGAGTTTTGAAATATTACCGTCATCGGCCTTTTTAACGTTGTAAATGGTTTTAGCTGGTGAGTTCCTAGCAGGACCCACGGCGCTATAATGTTTTGCGTAATTACAAGTTTTTGGGCATTCTAGCCCATTGAATTATCTTTGAAAATCTTGAGTATCTTAGAAATAAATTTGAGACGTACGTTTAAAATGAATTGTTTTCTCATGGTACTTCCAAGGTGCCACGATATGTTTCAATTCTTCTACCTCGAGGACCAAAATGTTTTGAGATATTTTTCAATGTTTTATAAACACTTTTACTTAGACCGAGGGTCGAATATTTCGAAAGTTTTTCACGAAAAGAAAGTGTCCTCATTTTTATCGAATGCGAAATAGTTTTCCAAAGTCTCGATAACGATGTTTCACGATTGTAATTTTTTTTTGAAGGGTGATACTCAAGATCAATCGGTGTTTCCAAAATTATTTTCAAAAGGAGGTTTTCGTTTTTAAAAACCTATCCATTCCCGTTTGAGGGCTGGGTATGTATGTATGACGTTCACGTTGTCGTTATGATGTTTGCTCCCGAGTATGATCGAATTGGTGCCATGAACGTCGAGGCGTTGCCACGCATTTGCTGTACTAGCCCTCTGTGAGAGGTGTGAACCGGTGTTTATTGTTTATCGCCTCGTGGCGATTTGCGTGTTGTCGCACGAGTGTGAGATGTTGAAGCTTGGGTTTGTACGTTTGTGTACATGTGTGATTGTTTCATAATGTTTGTAATTATGTGCTGATTATCGTTCGGGCCGTTGATGTCGCCGAACGATACTGTCGTTGTTGTAGTGTTTGTGTGTGTATTACTTTACGATGGTAATCGTTGTATATGATATGTGTTATGATTCTTTATTATGTTGAGTTGGCATCTCCGGTATGTTGTTTTGCGGTGTTATGTTCCATTGTATCTAGCATCTGTATTTTCGATATGCCGAGCCGAGGCATTTCGAACGTATTGTGCCGGAGGCATGAACGTGCCAATTGTCCTTCTCGTCAGTAACGCTTTTCAAGTGTGGACCCGAGAGACACAGGATCCAGTTTTGGGAGTTGGGTTCCGAGTCTTTCGGGGCGCGAACTTCAGTATAGATATGAGGATCGGATCTGAGAGGCCCTTGGGAGATATTTCTGTCGTTTGCTTTTGTGTTGTCACCTTACTCCAGCTTGTTGTGAGTTGTGGGAACGACATTTCTTTTATAAGAGGTCGAATGTAATGCCCGTATCGTTTTGACTTCGCATTTCCTCTTTTCAGTCTATCGACTCGTCGTGTTCGTTGATACTTTATGAACTTGTTCTGTATTTCGGTTTCATCGTTCGAACGAACTGTGATCTTGTTGTGGGTCGATCTGGTTATCGATGTGACTTTTTGGGTTCAGTTCGATTCTTGTGAACCTTGTTCGAGAGTGACCTCATCTGGTTCTATTAGTTCTTTTATTCGAAGTGGATCGGATTGGAACTCTTGTGTTTTCGACTCTGTCGACTCATTATGTTCGTTGACATTTCTGAGCTTGTCCTGCCCCTTGCTTTTGTTGATCGAACGAGTGTGGTATTGTTTTGGAATAACTCATTTGTCGTTGTGACTTTTCAATCGCTATTCTCTTTCCTGTGGATCTTATGGGAATGCACGTCTTGTTGTTCTCACCAGATCATCCTGGAAGTTGTTGTTTGAATTTTCTTATCCTTCGTGTTTCGAACATGATTGTTCGATTTTTGTTGTCTCGATCGTTGTGGTTCGATCGTTTGTTTGTTCGGTTTTGTTCTCGTTTCGTGATTGTTGAGCATTCAGGCTCCTTCCTAATTCCCTTAAGTTCGGGAAATTAGTCTCGTTTTCGATCTTCCAACCCTTGGGCGGTGGGATTCCGTATTTGTTCAGCGGTTGGCTCGCGTTTTGATTGATGTACCGTTGGGTTGGTCAATCATATTGATTTTCGTTCGTTGTGTTTTGTGATTGTCGGATAATTGACTTGGATATATTATCCGTTTGATGACGCTTTTCATTTGTTGGTTTTATTATATCCCTAACGGCGACGTTGTGTTGGTCGCCGTGGAGCGTGTTTTCACGCCGTATATTCCTTTGCGTTGTTAGTAACATTTCGCCGTTGGGCGTTAGTTACGCATTCTTGTGTATCTTGTTGAGTTTTTCCTGGCGGAATATTTCTTCCCCCTATTTGTTTTAAGTTTCGGGACGAAACTTCTTTTAAGGAGGGTAGAATGTAATATCTGCAAATTTTCGATTTTCGGTAAATTTCTTTTTTCGGCCGAAGTCCGTTTTGACGACTCGCTTTTGACCGTTTCGTCATTCGGAGAATATTTAATTCTGCACTTTTTACATCCGAGTTCGTTTCGGTGCTGCTTTGTTGAGTTCCGTGCTTTTAGCGACTTTTCCGCGCTTGAGTTCGGTTCTTGCGAATCTCGTTCGAAACTGTCGTTTGGGGTTTTTCGTAAGTTCATTTAACGTTGTTATACGTGTTGTGAGCTTCGGTTTGATTATTCGTTGTCGTATGGTGATTTTCGGGCATTTGGGCCATTTTCATAATTTCCCAAAGTTTGGGGTAATTACCTTCCGTTGTCGAATTTCGAGCCTTCGGGTGGTCGGAATCGTGTGTTCTACTAGCTCGTAGATTCGTATTTGTGAGTACTTCGTAACCGTATCTTCGTTTCGTATTCAGGTTCGGATTTCGGTGTCGTTTTGTTGAATTCAGGATTACTAAACGACTTTTCTAAGTATGAGTTCGAATTTGTCAGATCACCATTAATTTTTGGTAACTCCAAAAATTCTGAATCTTTGCAATATTATAGAGCATCGAGTTAGATTTCCAATGGTTCAAACGGTGAGTCAATCGGAGTCCGGACGAGAGAGTTATGGTCGTTTTAGCTCACCCGCTCGTTATTGGCCGATCACTGCCGGCCGAACTCGGCCGTGTCGTCCGACACGGCCCGTGCCGTACTCGTCCGGATAAGCCAGAAGTCTCTGCCCAGAGGCCCAACCGTGTTCCAGTACACGGTCGAGTCAATGCCGCCGCGGACGGGTCACTATCGGGCGACGCGACCGTGTCTAGCAGGACACGGTCGAGTCCCTGCCGGCCAGGGTCGGCTATTTAAGGGCCTGGACCGAGTCATCCGGCCATTTTCACCCTTTTTCTTCGTTTCTTCGCGTTTCTTCGTCAATAATGGATGGATTTGGATGGATATGACATGGAGCAACATGTTTTGGAAGTTTTAATCATTGATTAACATCATCTTCCACCCGGATCGAAGGTAAGAACACCTAAACTTTTGGTTTTTGGATGTTCTTGAGGTTTCTTGGTGTTTTGGCCGATTTGCTTCGTTTTGATTCATATTATTGTTAGAACTTGATTGTAAACTCGTAATCATTCAATACCCTTGAAGTTTTATGGAACGGATTTGAGTATTCCTTTGAATAATCGATTAAATTGGACTACGCCCTCAAAGTGTCCGATAAAATGCTTCAATGGGTAGAACTTGGAAAGTTCCATACGTTTTCGTAGAATTGTGATTGAATTGATATCGTTGTGACTTAGGAACGAATTCTTGTGAAGAACTCGAGTCGGAACCCTTCCGCTCGTTGCCTTCTTTGGGGTCGAGCTTCCCGGTCGAACCGTGTTCTTCTGAGCGTTCGGTAGCGGTTATTAAGGCAAGTATCTTATTATACGACTTGTATCTTGCGACTAGTAATTACGTATGATTTGTATGACGATTTTGCTTGCCTCCGTAAATATGTTTCGTTGAGTTGGTTGTGTTTCCCGAAATTTGAAGGCTTTGTGATAATAGTGATATATTGGTATACGTGTTCGGCGTTGTGCCATTTGTGCAGGATTGCGATGTACATATGAGATGGTTGTACACGTGGTTGTGCAATGTATTGTGTACCGAATGTGTGTTATGTTGGTTAAGAGTCGTTGTGACGATCATGATATTCGTGTTGCTTTGGTTTACATGCTTGATTGTACATTTCGGCGTAATGTGGAATGACTTGACATTTAATGATTATCAATTGTGTCGAGTCGATGTGTGTGTGAACCAGGTAAGGTCTGACGAGGCCTCTGGAGTTTGGTACATGATGTGTACGAACAAAGTGTGTGAACCAGGTAGGGTCTGACGAGGCCTCTGGAGTCCGGTACATGACGTGTACGGACAAGGTGTGTGATCCAGGTAGGGTCTGACGAGACCTCTGGAGTTCGGTACATGATGTGTACGAACGATGTGTGTGGCCGGGTAGGGTCCGTTGAGGCCTCCGGAGTTCGGTACATGATGTGTACGAACAGTGTGTGTGGTTCGGGTAGGGTCCGTTGAGACCTCCGGAGTTCGGTACATGATGTGTACGAACAATGTGTGTGGTCCGGGTAAGGTCCGTCGAGGCCTCCGGAGTTCGGTACATGATGTGTACGAACAATGATCGTGTAGCAGTGATTGTTCGGGTAACATTTTAAATATGGATCTCGGACTCATAATGATATATTATTTAGTATGCTTTGAAACGAGAATCGGGCTAAGGCCCTAATGTTTACGAAAAGGTTTTGTAAATTAGGACTCGAGGTCCAAAAGAATTTCTGCTTTAAAAATTCCCCGAGATGATGTGTTCCTTTTCAAATATCTCTTACTTGAGTTCGAAATTCTAAAACTTCTCGGGAACATTTTGATAATTGATTTCCGTATTAAATTCGTAGTTGCTATTTGCTTGTTACATTTCGTATGGTTTGATACTTGCACTAGTAAAGCAAAGGAGTTTTACTAACCCCGAGTATTCGGGGGTGGATGTCTGCTACTGCGTCGGTACATGCAGTTCGGGAGCAACACAGGATTGGCACAAGGGGATGACGAGCTGCGATACTAATCAAGAGTTGAGAGTTGGTAGAGTTTAGTTGTATTGTTAGAGTTGATTCAGTCTTCCGCTGTATTGTATTTCGACCCCTGTGTGGGTAATGTTATTTAAGTCAGTTTTGTCGATTGGGTTGTGTGACCTCATCGGTCTGTGTATTCACGTGTAAGTGACCATATCGGTCTGTATCATTTTATTGTTTGACCCTGGCTGGGCAAGCATTTGGTTGTTTATGGATGTTTAGCCTGGTAGATCCTTGTGGAAAGGGTCTACGGCGTGTAATATTCCCTTATGGTTTTGGGGGTGTTACAATTTCAGTACTAGGTGTACGACGCCGTCTATCACATGTCATAATTGTGGGAATTCTGGGCATAAGGCCCGTTTTTGCCGAAAGGACTCCAAGTCGGCCCCGGCGGCATCTCAGGCCCCGAAGCAATCAGCGTTTCAGAATCAGACTACTTTGTCAACGTCGTTTAAGACAATGGAAGCAAATAGAGTTGGAGCTCGTATTTATCAGACGGGAGCGTCCGGTTCGGGGGCCGGCAAGTCCCAGATTCATTTGATGGGGAGGATCGACGATCCGGTGGACCGAATGATTTCAGGTATACTCGTAATTTTATTTCAACTTGTGTGTACCTTTTGATTCTGGTACACCGCATTCATTCATTTTCGAATCATGTTGTAATAGACTTATTTTGGGATAGTCCTATTGCTTGTGGACCTCATACCATCGGTCTACCCGGCGATGGAAGAATTTTCGGAATCATACCGAAGTAAGCTTAGTGACCGCGATTGATTGATGGACCTAATCGTGGTGAATTTTATCTTAGGACGATGTAATTTTCGGTGTTAGTTGGGTTGATCGTTTTGATACTATCCTTAATGTTTGTTAGCGTTTGGTCGCTATCTTTCCGTCGTTGGTTGTCGAATGTGTACTTCAGGGGAGTAATCCCCGTTGTTCCAGTAGAATTATTATTAGGGCGGAAGCAGAGAGATTCCGCAATCGATCTATTCAATCATTCATTATATCATTTTCATCGATTGGCCTTTCTAAGACAATCGAGTCATTCAATCATTCATTGTATCATTTTCATCGATTGACCTTTCTAAGGCAATCGAGTTATTCAATCATTCATTTGCGTCATTTTCATCGATTGACCTTTCTAAGGCAATCGAGCTATTCAATCATTCATTGTGTCATTTTCATCGATTGGCCTTTCTAAGGCAATCGAATTATTCAAACATTCATTGTATCACTTTTTATCGATTGACCATTCTAGGAAATCGAAATGTTCGATCATTTGTGGTATCATTGTCATCGATTGACGACGTATTTCAGACGAGTTATTTGGTTGTCTTCACATAGAGTAGTGGAGTTCGGGAGTGAGTTGGGCAGTCGTCCCCTTAATCGAAGGCACCGTATCGGATGGCCCCGACTGAATGCGAGTGGAAGACTCAACTTGAGGAGTAGTTCGAGAAAGGTTATCGCCGACCGTTTGCGTCCCCGTGAGGAGCACCAGTGTGATCTGTCAAGGAGAAGGATGGCTTGTCTCGTGTGTGTATAAATTATCAAGAGTTCAACAGGGTGATGATCAAGATTAGTACCCTTACCCGTAATGATAATCTTTTAGATCAACTTCAGGGAGCTTCAGTATCTTCCAGGATCGACTTAAGATCTGAATATCACCAGTTGCGGATTCGAGAGTCGGATATCGCGAGGACGGCGTTTCGAACACGCTATGGTCATTATGGGTTCGTAGTTATGTCGTTCGGGCTAACTAATGCACCTGCGTTATTCATGGAGTTAATGAATCGGGTTTTCATCGACTTTTTGTATCAGTTTGTTGTTGTCTTCATCGACGACATTTGGATTTATTCTCGTAGCCGAGGAACACGAGGTTCATCTTCATCGTGTTCTCGACGTGATGAGGCGAGCAACTTTATGGAAAGTTTTCCAAGTGTGAGTTCCGGAGGTCCAAATGACTTTCTCGGGCATGTAATTTCATCCGACGAGTTCGTGTCGACCCTCGAAGACGGAGGCAGTCCGATATTGGCAACCTCCGAAAGATGTTAAGTAAATCCAAGTTTCCTCGGATTAGTTGATTAATTATTCAACCCACGACCGTAGCTAGCAACCGTGGTTTTCGCGTTGGAAATTTGGCGTCACTACCTTTATGGCGTCACCGTCCGCTATTCACCAATCACAAGAGATGAAGTATATATTTACTCACAAGGAGTTAAATATGTGACAGAGGCGGTGGTTGGAACTAATCAAAGATTATGATATCGAGGTCCTTTGCCACCCGGCAAGGCGAATGTTGTCGCCGACGCCTTGAGTCGTAAGTCCGTTCTAGAGCAGATGCTTGCTCGTTTAACAGTTCGAAGGAACTTCAAATAGAATTCCTTAGACCCGAGATCGAGGTCCTGGCCAGCGAGTTCAGAACAGCTTGTATGTTAGAGATTTCATCATCTCTTGAGAAGGAAATCGGGGAGAATCGGGGTTCGATTCATTTTGTTGATCATCCGCGAGGATGTGGTACAGGGAAAGCCCCTGGATTTGTGGTCCACGAAGATGGACTCTTGAGATTTGAGAATCGGTTGTGCGTGCGGTGAATGATGAGTTGAAAAATTCGATCTTGAGAGAAGCTCATGCTACCCCATATCCGGTTCATCCGGGTCTAGTAAGATGTACAAGGACTTGAAACGAAATTTCGTGGAGTAATATGAAGCGAGAAGTCGCGGAATTTGATTCGAGATGTTTAGCCTATCGGCAAGTCAATATGGAACATCGGCCGTGAGTATCGATACCGCTCCTATTCCGTAATGGAAGTGGGAAGACATTTCTATGGAATTCATCACGAGTTTGACGAGTCGTCGTGGCATGAATACGATCGAGCGATCGCGGACTACTTTACTAATTAGCTCATTTCCTTGAAATCAAGAATATGTGGGGTCCCGAGAGCGGCGATTGTTCATCAAGGAAATAATGAGACTTCACGGTACCCCTAACAGATCGTTTCGATCGTGACGGACGATTCGTGTCCCATTTTGGAAATCATTCCATCGTGCTATGGGAACTCAACTGAATCTCATTACCGTTTTTTCATCCTCAGTCCGACGGACAATCGAGAGGACTTTTCGGACATTGGAGGACATGTTGAGGGCATGCGTCCTCGATTAGTAGAGGATTGGGAAGCCCAATTACCGTTGTTTGTGTCCACGTCTGATTTAGTTAGCATCTTTGCGATGAAGGTAGCACCTTACGAGGCCTAGTACGGTCGTCGTTGTCGATCTCCCTTGTGTTGGGACGGCCCATCAGAATCAATCAGCACCGAGCCCGATATGCTTATTAGCCGCCCGTGAGAAGGTAGCTTTGATCAGGAGACGTCTGTTGACTGCTCAGGGTCGGCAATCATATGCAGTAATCGTCATCGACCACTAGAGTTCGAGACGGGTGATCCCGTTTTGGTCAAGGTATCCCCGAGTCGAGGTATTCTCCGTTTCGGAAAACGGGGGAAGTTGAGTTCGAGATTCATTGGACCGTGTGAGATTTTGAATCGAGTAAGCGAGTTAACTTATCGGTTGGCCCTATCTCTGTTGTTGGACCGAATTCATAATGTGTTTCACGTCTCGCACATACTTCAGTTCGACGAAATCGAGATCGCAGATGATCATTCGTATGAGAAGAGCCCCATACGAGTGTTGGAGCGGCAAATCAAACAGTTGAGGAATAAGGCGATTCCTTTGGTTAAGTTCCGATGGTCTAGCCACGGAGACGACGCGGCCACTTGGGAACCCGAGGAGAGGATGCGGGGGAGTTATCCCGAGTTGTCCGACCCTACGGTCCGGGGACCAAACTCTTTCTACGGGGGGGGGGGTAGGTAATACCCGGCTATAATTCATTCTGTACCACTCAGTAATTATCAGTCTGTAATTATCACTCAGTAATTTTCACTCATTAATAATCACTCATCATTCATGAATCACTCTTTTCGTTCAATGTTGGCATGTTGTAATCGTATATCGATACCGATCGTCATTTTATCTCCGTTTTTAGATCGAGACGGGAGTATGATCATTTTCATTGTGATTGATAGCCTTGTACTGGGAGTATCATCTTTGGATCGTGTTAGACTTGTTCACTTCCACATTCGTATGATATGTCGGATCATTCATCAGTCGTAGCGAGGAATCGGAATTATCGGATTGATTCACCTTGGCGGCGTCGAGTTACGGCCGTAAGGTTACAGGCTACGGCCGTAAGTCGTAATACGGCCGTAAGGCTGGCGATTCTGACGTAAGTGATCAGAGAGCTACCTGCATTTTGGCCGAAGGTGAGTTACGGCCGTAAGGAAGATGAGATACGGCCGTAAGTGGTGTTCGTATATTTCGGGTGTTGACGACCAAGGGTGACTTACGGCCGTAAGGGTTGCGGCATACGGCCGTAAGTCGAGGCAGGTACGGCCGTAAGGTTGGCCGGATACGGCCGTATCATCCGAGTTACGGCCGTAAGGTGTGCGGTACGGCCGTAAGGCTGTCGACGGGTGTTTTTTGACGAAGGCGGGTTACGCCCGTAACTCAGGAGCGGTTACGGCCGTAAGTCTGTCGGCAGGCTTTGACGGCCGATTCTGGCCGTATGAGTTGGCGATTCTGGCCGTAAGGCCGTTGACTTGGAAAGTTCTGGCCGTAAGAGGGCCGAGTTACTGGCCGTAACTTTCAGCGATTTATAGTTTGGCCGGGACACTTTTTCCTCATTTTCTTCATTTTCACTTTCTTCTTCCTTTTTGTCCGAGAGAGAGCTTGGGGAAAGGGATTCTTCCTTCATCAAACACTTGTGTACTTGAGTTTCTTCATTTCCATTCGATCATATAGCTCGGATACTCGTTTTAACTCGTGTTCTTCGGATCGAAGTGGTTGGATCTTCTAGAGGTAATTTCTTCAACATCTTGGATTTCGATTTTGTGTTGAGATATGATGTTTTGGACGTTATAATCATGTTATATGAAGGGATATGTGTATGATTATGAGTTTGTATAAGGATTCATTGGATTATTGAGGGATTATTCAAGAACACTTTGAATATCGAGTTGGATTTGGAGATTTTCGACTAATTGTTGTTATAATCACGTTTTTGGATATTCGTTGTGGATAATTAATCGTATTGAAGATGTTTTGTTGGTTTGAAACACTTCTTGGGGGATTTGGTATTGGTATATTGAGGTTTGATTGTAAACAATCGGAGTTTGGACGCAATGTGTTTGATTTAATGCCTCAATGGACTTGGTTTAGTCGTATCGACGTGTTGAGTTCGTTATATTCATGTTTGTACGTATATTAATCGGATTGTTGGTAATTGAATTGTTCAAGGTTGTTCGAGCGACCGATATCTCAATTAGGACATTGTTCGTGGAAGGATAATTGTCACCGGTGTTGAGTAAGTTAATTCTTACTCGGTTAAAAGGATATTCATGTAATACCCAGTTGTAATTCATTCCTTTTCATTCAGTAATTATCAGTCTGTAATTGTCACTCAGTGTATTTTCACTCAATTATAATCATTCATCAATCATGTTCATTCACCGGGTTCACCGTTCGGAAAAACTTCGAGTTGTGTATCATTATTGTTCATTGTTTCAACTTTCCTCTTATGAGTTCGACTTTGTTAAATCACCATTAATTTTTGGTAACTCCAAAAATTCTAAATCTTTGCAATATTATAGAGCATCGAATTAGCTTTCCAATGGTTCAAACGGTGAGTCAATCGAGTCCTGACGAGAGAGTTATGGTCGCTTCGATTTTGGCGATCACTGCCGACCGAACTCGGCCGTGTCGTCCGACACGGCCCGTGCCGTGCTCGTCCGAAATGCAGAAGTTTCTGCCGACCCGGACTCGGCCGTGTCGTCCGACACGGCCCGTGCGTACTCTTCCGGTTAAGCCTGGAGCATCGCGACACGCCCGGCCGTGTCCCGGGACACGGCCGAGTCATGCCGAAGTCAGCCGTCGGGCGAGTCGCTATCGGAAGGCCCTCGGCCGCGACCGTGTCAATCGAGACACGGTCGAGTCCTGTCGGCCGCCACGTCGTCCAATCACGCGACACGACCGTGCCGATCGGCACGGGCCGTGTCCGGCAGCACCAACTCCTTTAAATTCGTTTTTTCAAAGATTTCTTCCATTCCTTTCCCATTTTTTCACTTGAAACCGAGAGAGGAAGCTTGAGGGAGGGTTTTACTTCACAAATCATTTGGGTGTTTGATTTTCTTCATCTCCTTTCGATCGTGAAGCCCGAATACTCGATTAAACGCGTGTTCTTCGGATTAAAGCACTTGGATCATCAAGAGGTAATTCCTTCAACACTTTGGACTTTGATTTTGTGTTGAGATAGGATGTTTTGGACGTTATAATCATGTTATATGAAGGGATATGTATATGATTATGAGTTTGTATAAGGATTCATTGGATTATTGAGGGATTATTCAAGAACACCTTGAATATCGAGTTGGAATTGGGGATTTTCGACTAATTGTTGTTATAATCACATTTTTGGATATTCATAACGGATTATTGATCGTATTGGAGATGTTTTGTTGGTTTAAAACACTTCTTGGAGATTCGATATTGGTATATTGAGGTTTGATTGTAAACCATCGGAGTTTGGATACAACGTGTTTGATTTAATGCCTCTATGGACTTGGTTTATTCGTATCGACGTTTTGAGTTAGTTATATTCGTGTTTGATTCGTATTTTGAGCGGGTTGTTGAATATTGTATAATTCAAGGTTGTTCGAGCGATCGATATCTCAATTAGGGCGTCGTTCGTGGAAGGATTGTTGTCACCGGTATTGAGTAAGTTAATTCTTACTCGGTTAAAAGGATATCCATACCTTTTGTTGTTGATCATTCATAATCATAACTCATTCATCATTGTATTAATCATATTAAAACTTGTTATTGTCAATTAATCACTTGATCATAAGGAGCAGCGGTTCCAATCTTTTCGTTGAGCTATCATTCGTTTCATTATTACCCTCATTTCGGTGAGTCATTCTTGACTTTGTCGATTATTATTTATTCATTGATATTCATTACGGTCATTCTTGTTCATATGACCTTCTCGGGTTCATATTGCGTGGCCGGGTGTGGCCGTGTGGAATTTTTAGTCGGGCACACGATGGTTATGTATTAGGTTCACCGATACATTAGACCGTGCACACGGAAAGCGTTACACCGTGAGACTAATTAGGTACACGGACGGGTGTTGTACACTCGCACAGAACATTACGGGCGTACTATGATACTCCTCTTCAGCGTAATTCATAACTAAGAATATTTCATAACTTGATTAATCATGATTGTGTATTTTCAACCCTTGAGGATTGTTGTTACGTATAACCGGCCGTTGGGGATTTTGTTTTCAGTCACGGCAAGGCAAAGGCACGGAAGAGCATGTTGTGGCGGCGAGTCAGTGATACTAGTAGGGGCCCCAGTCATTCCGTTTGTTCACCATTTTCAGTCATTCCAGTTATTCCGTCATTTGTAATTTTCCGCTGCAAATTCCGTTTGAGATGCTTATTTGTTCAGGGTGGTGTATTTTATCTCCATATAAAATATACTAGTATTCCGTTTTGTCCTGGTGTAATGTACTTAAACTCCTCATCGGAGTACTTGGTAATATAATGTGGTTCGGTACTACGATTACATTATTTAATTCATCATTTTCAATTGCCTGGTGGGTCCCAGTCGGGGATTCACGGCACTGTAATATCCGCCTAGTTTGGGGTGTTACAGAGTTGGTATCGGAGAGTGGTTTTGAATACTACCCTCCAAGTTATGTCTCATTTGAAATCATTGTCATCGGACTAGTATCATTGGACTTTCGCGTCACGTGTGACCTGTGCGGATGCCGAGCCAATCGCAAGAAAGAACTGTAAGACTTCTAACGCCATGGTATAATTTCTGGCAATTATCACTCATTCATAACTTATCAGTTAACAATCCTCCATCATCATTTTCATTTTGACCAGGACGGTCATTTTAACTCATTAATCACTCAATTCATTTCATTACTCGATTGTTGATCTGGATGATCATACCATTAATCTTGTTAACTTGTTCAAGATAATCATTTCAATAGTTTCATCAGATAATCATGTCACCTCAGTTAATCATTCATATAATCATTGTGTTAGAACGTGTATGCTCATTTTCATCATTTAATTACGTAATCATAACGTGATATTCATGTGGGAGATTTAATCATCATGTAACTTTCCACTTCAGTATGGAAAGAGGCGGCGAGAGGACGAGGAGGACGAGGCCGTGGTGCGGGCCGAATCCCGAGAGCTCGTGTGAATACACGTGCGAATGCGAGGATAATGCTAATTCATCTAGCGGCGCCGCTACTCATTCACACAGACGCGATCATTCACTATCGGGAGTCGTGCAGGACACGGCCCGTCGAGAGGGTGTCCGGTTGACCCACTCGCATTTATGCGGGGCATGATGGCCCAAATGACCCGGATGGCTCGGTTGATGGAGACGATGCATAACTCCGTCAATCGAATCGGCGAGCTCCTCCGCCGCCACCTCGGAGGCAAGAGAGGAATGTGAGTAATATCATCGGCGATATCTCTCGTCGAGGCCACCTACTTTTGAGGGCTGCGTCGAGCCGGATATCATTCATTGGCTCGAGCATTTCGAAGTTGTTTGCTATGGTAGAGTGTCGAGGGACACAAAGTTTGTTGCGGCTTACTACCTTGGTAAGAGCGCACATGCTAGGTGGTTGTCGTTGAAGCCCACTGAAGGATCTTGTCCTTGGGATCGATTCAAGACTCTCATGATGGAGAGGTATTATCCGGCCCCACTCGGAGAGGCCAAGTCGCGAGAATTGCTCACCCCGACCCCTCATCGACGAGGATGTTCTCGCCATTGCCGAGAAATTTCAGGAACTTCTTCCTTTCGCTTCATCCATCATTCATTCAGAGGCGGATAAAATCAAGTATTTCAGCAAGAGGCTGAAACCCCGTATGAGACTTCAGTTACTTAACCATAGTTGCACCACGTTGGCCGAATTCATTGAGAAAGCTCTCACCTACGAGCTTACTGCTAAGGAAATTGCTAAGCAGCAACCTTCGTCTGCTAGCAAGAAATCGAAGAATCGTAATCACCAAGGCGGTGGGACAACTTTCAAGAAACCCCGTGCGGGCTCGCTTTTAGCGACCTCCTGTGTCGCCTAAACCCGCGGAATCTCGGTCTCGAGCGGCGGTTCGGCCATCACTGTTTTAAGCTGGGGAGCTTGGTCACCTCGGTACCAAGTGTCCTCGGCAGACTATCACGTGTCATAATTGTGGGATTTGGGCATAAGGCCCGTTTTGCCGTAGGGACTCCAAACCTACTCGACGTCATCTCGAGCACCGAAGCGATCGGCCGTTAATCGAGCCACTCAATCGGCGTCGTTTAAAAGCAGCGGGAGCGACTAAAGGTGGAGCTTTTAGCCATCGAGACGGAGCGTCCGGTGCGGGACTAGCAAACCCGGATTTATGAGATGAAGAAGACCGATGATCCGAGGCCGAATGATCTCGGTACACTCGATATTCTATCTCAACCTTTGTGTGTACCCTTTTTGATACTTGGTGCATCGCATTCATTCATTTAAGTCATGTTTGAGTAGACTACTTAGGTAGTGCTACTAGTTGTGAGCCTTATGTCATTGGTCTACGATGGTAGACGAATTATCGTGTCGGGAGATTCGAGATTGTCAGGTCGGTTTCATGGTCGTGTATGGCGTGGACCTTATCGTGGTAGATTTGCCGAGAGACGACGTCATCTTGGGTATTAGTGGATGGATCGTCATGATGCCATCATTAGTGTCCGTAAGCGTATGGTCACTATCATTTCGAACGATGGGGTTGAATGTGTTTTTCAGGAGGTAATCCCGACTGCAGTAAAGTCATTAATTTGATGAAAGCAAGACGGTTGCTCGATCGAGGATGTGTTGGTTATTGGTGCTATATGACCAAAACCGAAAAATCATCGATATTGTTGTCGGATATTCCGGTTGTGAGAGAATATGCCGATGTATTTCCAGACGAGTTACAGTTTACCTCCACAGAGAGATGTGGAATTCACGATCGAGTTGGAGCCTGGTACGTCTCCGATATCGAAGGCACCGTACCGGATGGCCCCGACCGAAATGCAGGAGTTGAAGAACCAACTTGAAGAGTTGTTCGAGAAGGGTTATATTCGACCGAGTGCATCCCCGTGGGGAGCACCAGTGTTATTTGTCAAGAAGAAGGATGGTTCATTCCGCTTATGTATTGATTATCGGGAGTTGAACAGGGTGACGATCAAGAATAAGTACCCCTTACCCCATATTGATGATCTCTTAGATCAACTTCAGGGAGCTTCAGTATTTTCCAAGATCAACTTAAGATTTGGATATCATCAGTTACGGATTCGAGAGTCGGATATCGCGAGGACGGCGTTTCGAACACGCTATGGTCATTATGAGTTTGTGGTTATGCCGTTCGGACTAACTAATGCACCTGCAGTATTCATGGAACTAATGAATCGGGTCTTCATTGACTTTTTGGATCGATTTGTTGTTGTCTTCATCGATGACATTTTGATTTATTCTCGTAACCGAGAGGAACACGAGATTCATCTTCATCAGGTTCTCGACGTGTTGAGACGAGAGCAACTCTATGGATAGTTTTCCAAATGCGAGTTCTGGATGTCCGAGGTGACTTTTCTCGGACATGTAATTTCATCAGACGGAGTTCGTGTCGACCCTCAGAAGACGGAGGCTATCCGAGACTGGTTACCTCCGAAGAATGTTAAGGAAATCAGAAGTTTTCTCGGATTAGCGGGCTACTATCGGCGATTTGTGGAGGGATTTTCTAAAATCGCTCAACCCTTGACGAACCTTTTGCGGAAGGATAAGAAATACACGTGGTCCGACGCGTGTCAACGGAGTTTTGAGGAACTCAAGAGCCGATTAATGTCAGCACTTGTACTTTCCTTGCCACAGGGGACGGAGGGATTTGTGGTTTATAGTGATGCGTCCAGACAGGGTCTCGGATGTGTACTCATGCAGAATGGGAAGGTTATTGCTTATGCTTCACGGCAATTGAGACCTTACGAGATTAATTATCCGACCCACGACCTTGAGCTAGCAGCCGTGGTGTTCGCTTTGAAAATTTGGCGTCATTATCTTTATGGCGTTACTTGTCGGATATTCACCGATCATAAAAGTTTAAAGTATATATTTACTCAGAAGGAGTTAAATATGCGACAGAGGCGGTGGTTAGAACTAATCAAGGATTATGATATTGAGATCCTTTACCACCCGGGCAAGGCGAACGTTGTCGCCGACGCCTTGAGTCGTAAGTCCGTTCAGAGCGGATGCTTGCTCGTTTAACAGTTCGAAGGAGCTTCAAAGGAATTCCTTAGACCCGAGATCGAGGTCCGGATTCAAATAGTCGAGACAACTTTGTATGTTAGAGATTTCATCGTCACTTGAGGAGGTAATCAGAGAGAATCAGAGTTCAGACCCTTCATTGTTGCGCATTCGTGAGGATGTGGCTCAGGGGAAAGCCCCTGGATTTGTGGTCCACGAGGATGGACTTTTGCGGTTTAAGAATCGGTTGTGCGTATCGCGAATGACGAGTTGAAAAACTCTATTTTGAGAGAAGCTCATGCTACCCTTATTCTGTTCATCCGAGTCAGCAAGATGTACAAGGACTTGAAACAAAATTACGGTGGAGTAATATGAAGCGAGAAGTCGCGAGAATTTGTTTCGAGATGCTTAACTCACAACAAGTTAAGATTGAACATCGGCCCGGCGGGTATCTGAAACCTCTTCCTATTCCCGAATGTAAGTGGGAAGACATTTCTATGGATTTCATCACGAGTTTGCCGGCCAGTCGTCGTGGCATGAATACGATCTAGGTGATTGTGGACCGCTTAACTAAATCAGCTCATTTTCTTGAGATTAAGGATACTTGGGGTCCCGAGAGACTTGCCCGACTATTCATCAAAGAGATAGTGAGACTACGGTACTCCTAAAAGTATCGTTTCCGATCGTGACGGACGGTTTGTGTCACATTTTTGGAAATCGATTCATCGTGCTATGGGAACTCGGCTTAATCTCGATCGCCTTTCATCCTCGGTCAAGCGGACAATCGAGAGGACTATTCGGACATTAGAGGACATGTTGAGAGCTTGCGTCCTCGATTGGAAGGGCGATTGGGAAGCCCAACTACCGTTGATCGAGTTCACGTATAATAATAGTTGGCACGCTCGATTAAGATGGCACCTTACGAGGCCTTATGCGGTCGTCGTTGTCGATCTCCGTTGTGTTGGGATGACTTATCGAATCAATCGGCACCGAGCCCGATATGCTTATAGCCGCCCGTGAGAAGGTAGCTTTGATCGAGTCGTTTGTTGGCATTTCGAGTCGCCGAAATCATATGCGAGATAACCGTAAATGCGACCATTAGAGTTCGAAATTTGGTGACCATGTGTTGGTCAAGGTATCCCAGTCGTGGTATCTTCCGTTTTGGGAAGAGGAAAGTTGAGTCCGAGATTCATTGGACCGTTCGAGATTTTGGATCGAGTAGGCGAGTTAGCTTATCGATTGGCTTTACCTCGGCGTTGAGCGAATTCATAATGTGTTTCATGTCTCTCGATTGCGGAAGTATGTTTCCGCCGAGTCACATACTCCGATTCGACGAAATCGAGATCGCAGATGATCATTCGTACGGAGCGTCTGTCACGAGTGTTAGAGCGGCGAATCAAACAGTTGAGGAACAAGACGATCCCTTTGGTCAAGATTCGGTGGTCTAGACATGGAGTCGAAGAGGCCACTTGGGAAACCGAGGAGAATATGCGGGAGAGTTATCCCGAGTTGTTTGACCCTTAGTTTGAGACGAAACTCCTTTTAAGGGGAGTATGTAATACCCGGTTGTAATTCATTCCTTTTCATTCAAGAATTATCGATCTGTAATTGTCACTCGGTGTATTTTCACTCAATTATAATCATTCATCAATCATGTTCATTCACCGGGTTCACCGTTCGGAAAAACTTCGAGTTGTGTATCATTATTGTTCATTGTTTCAACTTTCCTCTTATGAGTTCGACTTTGTTAAATCACCATTAATTTTTGGTAACTCCAAAAATTCTAAATCTTGCAATATTATAGAGCATCGAATTAGCTTTCCAATGGTTCAAGCGGTGAGTCAATGAGTCGGACGAGAGAGTTATGGTCGTTTGATTTTGGCGATCGCTGCCGACCGAACTTCGGCGTGTCGTCGACACGGCCGTGCCGTACTCGTCCGGAAATGCGAAGTTTCTGCCGACCAGACTCGGCCGTGTCGTCCGACGGCCCGTGCCGCACTCTTCGGTTAAGCACTCGAACGATCGCGACACGCCGGCCGTGTCCCGTGACACGGCCGAGTCATGCCGAGTCATTGTCGGGCGGGTCGCTATCGGAAGGCCCTCGGCGCCGCGACCGTGTCAATCGTGACACGGTCGAGTCCTGTCGGCAGTGTCGTCCAAGCTGCGACACGACCGTGCCGATCGGCACGGCCGTGTCGGCGTGACGATCAACTCCTTTAAATTCGTTTTTTCAGCATTTCTTCCATTCCTTTCCCATTTTTTCACTTGAAACCGAGAGAGGAAGCTTGAGGGAGGGTTTTTCCTTCACAAATCATTTGGGTGTTTGATTTTCTTCATCTCCTTTCGATCGTGAAGCCCGAATACTCGATTAAACGCGTGTTCTTCGGATTAAAGCACTTGGATCATCAAGAGGTAATTCCTTCAACACTTTGGACTTTGATTTTGTGTTGAGATAGGATGTTTTGACGTTATAATCATGTTATATGAAGGGATATGTATATGATTATGAGTTTGTATAAGGATTCATTGGATTATTGAGGGATTATTCAAGAACACCTTGAATATCGAGTTGGAATTGGGGATTTTCGACTAATTGTTGTTATAATCACATTTTTGGATATTCATAACGGATTATTGATCGTATTGGAGATGTTTTGTTGGTTTAAAACACTTCTTGGAGATTCTGATATTGGTATATTGAGGTTTGATTGTAAACCATCGGAGTTTGGATACAACGTGTTTGATTTAATGCCTCTATGGACTTGGTTTATTCGTATCGACGTTTTGAGTTAGTTATATTCGTGTTTGATTCGTATTTTGAACGGGTTGTTGAATATTGTATAATTCAAGGTTGTTCGAGCGATCGATATCTCAATTAGGACGTCGTTCGTGGAAGGATTGTTGTCACCGGTATTGAGTAAGTTAATTCTTACTCGGTTAAAAGGATATCCATACCTTTTGTTGTTGATCATTCATAATCATAACTCATTCATCATTGTATTAATCATATTAAAACTTGTTATTGTCAATTAATCACTTCAGTCATAAGGAACGACGGTTCCAATCTTTTCGTTGAGCTATCATTCGTTTCATTATTACCCTCATTTCGGTGAGTCATTCTTGACTTTGTCAGATTATTATTTATTCATTGATATTCATTACGGTCATTCTTGTTCATATGACCTTCTGGGTTCATATTGCGTGGCCGGGTGTGGCTGTGTGGAATTTTTAGTCGGGCACACGATGGTTATGTATTGGGTTCACCGATACATTAGACCGTGCACACGGAAAGCGTTACACCGTGAGACTAATTAGGTACACGGACGGGTGTTGTACACTCGCACGAGAACATTACGGGCGTACTATGATACTCCTCTTCAGCGTAATTCATAACTAAGAATATTTCATAACTTGATTAATCATGATTGTGTATTTTCAACCCTTGAGGATTGTTGTTCTCAGATAATCGACCGTTGGGGATTTTGTTTTCGTGTCACGGCAAGGCAAAGGCACGGAAGAGCATGTTGACGGCGACGAGTCCCATGATACTAGTAGGGGCCCTACCATTCCGTTTGTTCACCATTTTCATCATTCCAGTTATTCCGTCATTTGTAATTTTCCGCTGCAAATTCCGTTTGAGATGCTTATTTGTTCAGGGTGGTGTATTTTATCTCCATATAAAATATACTAGTATTCCGTTTTGTCCTGGTGTAATGTACTTAAACTCCTCATCGGAGTACTTGGTAATATAATGTGGTTCGGTACTACGATTACATTATTTAATTCATCATTTTCAATTGCCTGGTGGGTCCCAGTCGGGGATTCACGGCACTGTAATATCCGCCTAGTTTGGGGTGTTACAATTCATACCTTTTGTTGTTGATTATTCATGATCATAACTCATTCATCATTGTATTAATCATATTAAAACTTGTTATTGTCAATTAATCACTTCAGTCATAAGGACCGACGGTTCCAATCTTTTCGTTGAGCTATCATTCATTTCATTATTACTCTCATCTCGGTGAGTCATTCTTGACTTTGTCAGATTATTACTTATTCATTTATATTCATTACGGTCATTCTCGTTCATATGACCTTCTGGGTTCATATTGCGTGGCCGGGTGTGGCTGTGTGGAATTTTTAGTCGGGCACACGATGGTTATTGTATTGGGTTCACCGATACATTAGACCGTGCACACGGGAAAGCGTTACACCGTGAGACTAATTAGGTACACGGACGGGTGTTGTACACTCACACAGAACATTACGGGCGTACTATGATACTCCTCTCCAGCGTAATTCATAGCTAAGAATATTTCATAACTTGATTAATCATAATTGTGTATTTTCAACCCTTGCGGATTGTTGTTCTGCTTAATCGACTCGGCCGATTTTGTTTTTCGTGTCGTGGCAAGTCAACCTCACGGTAATATCATGTTGATGTCGAGGAGTCCCAGTGATACTAGTAGGGGGCCCCGATCTTTCAGTTATTCATGTTATTGTCCTTTATTTTCCGCTGCAGACTTTCATTTGAATACTCCGTTTCATCCAGTGTGGTGTATTTTATCTTCATATAAAATACACTAGTATTCGGTATTGTCCTGGTGTGTTGTAACTAAACTCCTCATCGGAGTTATTATTGTTGTAATGTAGTTCGGTACTACATTTATCCTGTATAATTCATTCATTTTCAATTGCCTGGTGGGTCCCAGTTGGGGATCTACGGCACTGTATTATCCTCCTAGTTTGGGGTGTTACAAGCTGCAGGAGAGCCGAGTGTGAATCAGGCACCAACAGTTCCTCAGCCGCAGCAGAGTTTTGGTAGAGGTCGAGGTCGTAGTCAGCCTTCTAGAGGGGGAGCTTCTAGTGCGGGGTCTGTTCCGCC
Organism: Orobanche coerulescens; assembly: GCA_033398695.1. Classification (NCBI taxonomy): domain Eukaryota; kingdom Viridiplantae; phylum Streptophyta; class Magnoliopsida; order Lamiales; family Orobanchaceae; genus Orobanche; species Orobanche coerulescens. The sequence continues at coordinate 209,065 of JAWKAU010000158.1, forward strand.
CCGTGTGTATGAGATGAGGCGAGCCGGAGATCCCGACGCGACGGTGGCTACAGGTACCGTCCACATCCTTGACCATCCTGTTTCCGTATTGTTCGATTCTGGTGCTACGCATTCTTTTATATCTATGGATTGTGTGCGTCGTCTACATATTGATTGCCTTGTTGCTTGTGAGCCTTTTGTTGTTAGACTTCCTAGCGGGGATAGCATCGTAGGGGACCGTGAGATTAGAGATTTTTCCGTGAGTATCGCGGGAGGGATTGGCCTTCTAATCGATCATGTAGATATTAGAGATGAGGATTTGATTCGGTGAGGATTGGATGGACCGTCATGGGGCGATCATGAATTATAGAACGAGGACTGTTTCGATGTTAGCCTCGATGGTACCGAGCATTATTTTGTGGGGCGTAAGCGGGGTAGCCAGAGATTGCGATCAGCGCTTTGAGGGCGGTGAGACTTCTTCGGGAGGTTGCACGGGCTATTGGTGTTACGCTTTGAGATCGGAAGAAGGGAGTCGAGCTCGTCTATTCCGGTAGTATGTGAGTATCCCGACGTTTTCCGGATGAGTTGCCGGGTTTGCCGCCGGCCGAGAGGTTGAGTTTACCGTCGATCTAGAGCCGGGTTCAGCACCTATCTCTAAGACACCATACTGTATGGCGCCTGCCGAGATGCTTGAGTTGAAGAAACAGTTGGGAGAGTTGCTAGACATGGGGTATATTCGACCGAGTGCTTCGCCTTGGGGCGCACCGGTCCTATTTGTAAAGAAGAAGGATGGGTCACTTCGTTTGTGCATCGACTACCGAGAGTTGAACAAAGTGACCATCAAAAACAAATATCCACTCCCGAGGATTGATGACTTGTTTGATCATTTGCAAGGAGCGTCCGTGAGCCAAGATTGATTTGAGATCGGGGTATTATCACTCGAGTGAAGGATACCGATATTCAAGACGGCCTTTCGGACGAGATACGGTCACTACGAGTTTGTGGTTATGCCTTTTGGGCTAACTAATGCACCACGGCCGTGTTCATGCGACTTATGAACAAAGTCTTTATCGAGTACCTCGATAAGTGTGTAGTCGTTTTTATCGATGACATCCTGATTTACTCGAGGAGCGAGGAGGAGCACGCCGTCATTTGCATATTGTGTTAGATATTTTGAGAACTCAGCATCTTTTGCGAAGTTCTCAAAGTGCGAGTTTTGGTTACGGGAAGTTATGTTTCTCGGTCATGTGATCTCCGAGGGTGTCCGTGTGGACCCACATAAGGTAGAGGCGATGTTGGATTGGGCGCCGCCAAGAACGTGAAAGAGGTCCGTAGTTTTCGGGATTAGCCGGTATTATCGTAGATTCGTCGAGGGTTCTCTAAACTGCTCGACCGACTCGATTGTTACGGTCGAGAAGTTTGTGTGGACCGATGAGAGGCGAGAATAGTTTTGAGGAGTTGAAGAAGCGGTTGACGACCGCTCCCGTTTTGGCCTTACCGAGTGGTAATGATGGTTTCTCAGTTTATAGTGATGCTTCGGGCCAAGGGCTCGGATGCGTACTTATGCAGCATGGGAGGACGATTGCCTATGCTTCCCGTCAGTTGAAACCATATGAATTGAATTACCCTACGCACGATCTTGAGTTGGCCGCAGTTGTGTTTGCGTTGAAAATCTGGCGTCATTACTTGTATGGCTTGTCGTGTCAGATTTTCACCGATCACAAGAGCCTGAAGTACATCTTCACGCAGAAGGAGCTTAATATGAGACAGAGGAGATGGTTGGAATTGACTAAGGATTACGATCTTGAGATCCTCTATCCTCCGGGCAAGGCTAATGTGGTAGCAGATGCCTTGAGCCGGAAATCGGTATCGCTTCGAGCGCTTGAGTTGCTTACGGCCCAGTCGGGACTTCAGCGAGAGTTTATGAGGTTGAGCATTGAGGTTGTACTGCCAGAGAGTTCCGGCGATTCGTACTCTTGAGATTTCTTCATCTCTCAGTCGAGGACATTAAATCGGGACACTGGAGGAGCCGATGTTTATTCACTTCGGGAAAGTGTAGAGAAGGGGAAAGCCCGGGATTTGTTATTCATGAGGACGGAGTGTTGAGATTCCGAGGTCGGTTGTGTGTTCCGAACGACTCGGAATTGAGACAGAGCATTATGCGAGAGGCTCATGCGTCACCATACTCACCCATCCGGCTCGAGTAAGATGTATAAAGATCTGAGGAAGAATTTACGGCGAACGATATGAAGAAAGAGGTAGTTCGGTTTGTGGCTAAGTGTTTGACTTGTCGGCAAGTCAAGATTGAGCATCACGGCCAGTAGGATTATTGAAACCACTTCCCGTTCGGAATGGAAGTGGGAGGACATCTCTATGGATTTTGTCACGAGTTTACCGAGAACGAAGACTAGTATGAATATGGTGTGGGTGATTGTAGACCGATCGACTAAGTCGGCACATTTTCTGGGCATCAAGGATACTTGGGGTCCGAAAAGTTGGCTCGTATTTTTATTGCACAGATAGTGAGGCTTCATGGTACGCCGAGGACCATTATTTCAGACAGAGATGGCCGATTTGTATCGCATTTTTGGCGGGCGGTGCATAAGGCATTGGGGACTCGGCTACGTTTGAGCACTTCGTTCCATCCCTGCATCGATGGGCGGTCGAACGTACCATTCGGACATTCGAGGATCTGTTGCGCGCGTGTGCGTTAGGCTGGAGTAGTAATCGGTAGGATCATTTGGCCTTGATTGAGTTTACTTATAATAATAGCTGGCACGCGTCGATTAAGATGGCACCATATGAGGCACTTTATGGCCGACGTTGCCGATCACCGATATGTTGGGATGAACCGTCCGATTTGGTTGGCACTGAGCCGGACCTTGTGTTGGAGACGAGAGAGAAAGTTGAATTGATTAGAAAGAGGATGTTGGCTGCTCAGAGTCGACAGAAATCTTATGCGGATGTTAGGCGTAGACCCTTGGAGTTTGAGGTGGGAGATCACGTTCTGTTGAGAGTATCTCCGACGAAAGGAGTTTTCCGTTTTGGGAAGAAGGGGAAACTCAGCCCGAGATATATTGGACCCTTCGAGGTATTGGAGAGAGTCGGCGAGTTGGCATACCGTTTGGCTTTACCTCCGTCACTGAGTCATGTACATAGTGTATTTCACGTTTCCCATTTGTGGAATTTCGTTCCAGACCCGTCCCACATTATTGACTTTGGGGACGTGGAGATCGAGAAGGATATTACGTTTGAGGAGAGGCCCGTCAGAATTTTGGAACGTCGTGACAAACAGTTAAGGCACAAAACCATTCCTTTGGTTAAGGTGCAATGGTCGAGGCACGGAGTAGAAGAAGCGACGTGGGAGCTAGAGGAGGATATGCGTTCGAGATACCCCGAGCTTTTTGATTCTTAAGTTTCGGGACGAAACTTTATTTTAGAGGGGGAGAATGTAATATCCGTAATTTTTCCATTTTTAGCAGTTTCCATTTTTGGTGTATGTCTATTTTTATCGTCTCGCTTGTAACCGTTTCGACATTTCGAATCTATTTTGTTCTTGGAGTTTTTCCATTTGGATGAGTTTTGATGATGTTTTCACGTAATTTTGTTTTATGACATGTTTTGCCGTATGAACGTTCGATTCTTGTAAAACTCGTTCGTTTCCGTTGTATCTTGGTTTGTACAAGTTCGTATGGTTGAGTTGGTCATGTGGAGACTTTCGGTTTGTGAATCCGACGTCGTTTCGTGATTTTCGGTCACTTGGGCCATTTTTGTAATTTCCTAATAGTTTAGGGAATCTCGTTTTCGTTGTCGCGTTACGGACCCTTCGGTGGTCGGAATTGTATTTTTCTTTCAGCGCTTAGCTCCGCTGCCTTGTATGCTTCGCTCATGTTCCCTGGATTCTGGTCTCATCATGTGTATCGTGTTTCGCACCCTCCACAAAGCAGCTCATCGCCGATATGACATCGCCAGCATCAATCGCCGTGTGTGTAGCGACGCTACCCTCTCGCCTTGCGTGCGCTATCAAGAACAGCTTAGCGACGCTAACCCTTTTTATTAGCGTACGCTAACGAATGGTGGCGATAGCCACTGGACTGCCACGGCCCCGTTAGCGCACGCTACATATGGAAGTTAGCGTCGCTAACTTCACAAATATATAAGCCCAAGCGCTTTTGAGCGAGCTTCATTCTTTCCCTTCGTTTCTTCGACGTGCGACCTCAGAGGCGATTTTCATCAGTCCCGATCGGCGTTCTATTCACATTCCATCACCGTAGAGTCGTGCTAACATATCATAATCAACATAATCACCTTTCATCAGCCGAATTAAAGGTAATTCCTCAGGAACCCTAATTTTGACGAATTTGGGGGATTTCGGGATTTGAGGGTTTAGTTCCGAATTGTTCATCTATATTACGATATTCTTCACCGAGTGTGATTATTGAAGGATTCCAAATCCAGTTTCCTTGATTTTAATCCGCGAATTATCAATACGGGGAGATTTTGCGTAAACCCTCACTCGTATTGATTGAACGTCTATTGTCGTTATTTGTAATCGGGGTTTTGGGAGTATTCCTTTCGATTATTGATGTCCGTTGGGACTGAGTTATGCTAATTCTTCATTTAGGAATCGTCGTTTTCCATTCGGATCATCCGTAGTCATTTTTCACTTCCGATTCTTCGAAGAATGTCTCAAAGGCAAGTACTTTACATTTGTTTACATGTTCTAGTATTTGAATTATGGGCAGATCGTGGTTGTTGTGGATGGTTATGTGTATGTTCACCTAGGGACGGTCAGCGGGGCCTCTAGGGATACGTATTGCCGTGAGTGTGCGTATCGTGAACGTGGTTAGCCACCCGGGGATGTCCGACGGGACTCTGCGGGAATGCGGTGGCGTGAGTCTCGTACCAACGGTTAACTTTGAATTGTGATTTGTTGGAGATAATGTGTTTTGTGATTGTAAATATTCCGAATATAAAATGTTTTCTAAAATGACTTTTTGGCGCATATATTCATCGATTAGAATGTAGTTCAAATGGATTGTACTTGCACTAGCGATTGTCGCTAACCCCTTAAATGGGGAAATACTTTTGTATTTCGTATTGATCGTGGGGATAAACGAGCACTCGGGACGTATGAGGATGATGGGCAAGCATGATATTGTCCAGTATTTGATTTTCGATGTTATGTCTGTCGGTTACTATTGATGTCTGATTTTGGGATTTATGTATTATAAAATTGGTTTAAGTACTCGAGTACTTCCGGTTTGAAATTGTTAATGTTGTGTTCCCGTTTTGGGAAATGGATTTGATGTCAGAATTTAATTGTCGGTTTGTAGTCTTTTATTTAAATTGTCATTTTATTAATGATAGCTTTTCGTTGTCGAATGTCTTGTTGGTATGTTAGCCTGGTGGATTCCACAGTGTGGGGTCCACGGCGCTGTAATATGCCCTGAACGTCTTGGGGGTGTTACAGATAGTTCATTCGAGAAAGACCACGTGAACAATCTTATATCACATATAGAAGCACTGTGGTAGAAATTCATCCGATTCTGAAATAATTTTTCGGTGACGAAAATTGGGCACACAAAATTAAGTATAAAACCGTAAAAAGATACCCAAATTCCGATCATTTAGTGATGGTTCATTCGATAAAAACCGCACGAACAATCTTATATCACATATAGCAGCTCTTTGATATAAATTCGTCCGATTCTGAAATAATTTTCCGGTGACGAAAATTGGGCACACAAAACTAAGTATAAAACCGTAAAAAGCACCCAAATTCCGACCATTTGGTGATAGATCATTCGAGAAAGACCGCACGAACAATCTTAAATCACATATAGAAGCACTGTGGTAGAAATTCATCTGATTCTGAAATAATTTTTCGGTGACGAAAATTGGGCACACAAAATTAAGTATAAAACCGTAAAAAGATACCCAAATTCCGATCATTTGGTGATGGTTCATTCGATAAAAACCGCACGAACAATCTTATATCACATATAGAAGCACTGTGATAGAAATTCGTCCGATTCTGAAATAATTTTCCGGTGACGAAAATTGGGCACACAAAACTAAGTATAAAACCGTAAAAAGCACCCAAATTCCGACCATTTGGTGATAGATCATTCGAGAAAGACCGCACGAACAATCTTATATCACATATAGAAGCACCGTGGTAGAAATTCATCCGATTCTGAAATAATTTTTCGGTGACGAAAATTGGGCACACAAAACTAAGTATAAAACCGTAAAAAGACACCCAAATTCCGATCATTTGGCGATGGTTCATTCGATAAAAACCGCACGAACAATCTTATATCACATATAGAATCACTGTGATAGAAATTAAATGCGATTACGAAATAATTTTCCGGTGACGAAAATTGGGCACACAAAACTAAGTATAAAACCGTAAAAAGACACCCAAATTCCGATCATTTGGTGATGGTTCATTCGATAAAAACCGCACGAACAATCTTATATCACATATAGAAGCACTGTGATAGAAATTCGTCCGATTCTGAAATAATTTTCCGGTGACGAAAATTGGGCGCCCAAAACTAAGTATAAAATCATAAAAATACACCCAAATTCCAATCATTTGGTGATGGTTCATTCGATAAAAACCGCACGAACAATCTTATATCACATATAGAATCACTGTGATAGAAATTCGTCCGATTCTGAAATAATTTTCCGGTGACGAAAATTGGGCACACAAAACTAAGCATAAAACCGTAAAAAGCACCCAAATTCCGACCATTTGGTGATGGATCATTCGAGCAAGACCGCACGAACAATCTTATATCACATATAGAAGCACTGTGATAGAAATTCGTCCGATTCTGAAATAATTTTCCGGTGACGAAAATTGGGCACACAAAACTAAGTATAAAACCGTAAAAAGCACCCAAATTCCGACCATTTGGTGATAGATCATTCGAGAAAGACCGCACGAACAATCTTATATCACATATAGAAGCACCGTGGTAGAAATTCATCCGATTCTGAAATAATTTTTCGGTGACGAAAATTGGGCACACAAAACTAAGTATAAAACCGTAAAAAGACACCCAAATTCCGATCATTTGGCGATGGTTCATTCGATAAAAACCGCACGAACAATCTTATATCACATATAGAATCACTGTGATAGAAAGTCGTCCGATTCTCAAATAATTTTAGGTGACGAAAATTGGGCACACAAAACTAAGTATAAAACCGTAAAAAGACACCCAAATTCCGATCATTTGGCGATGGTTCATTCGATAAAAACCGCACGAACAATCTTATATCACATATAGAATCACTGTGATAGAAATTCGTCCGATTCTGAAATAATTTTCCGGTGACGAAAATTGGGCACACAAAACTAAGTATAAAACCGTAAAAAGACACCCAAATTCCGACCATTTGGTGATAGTTCATTCGAGAAAGACCGCATGAACAATCTTATATCATATATAGAAGCACTGTGGTAGAAATTTATCCGATTCTGAAATAATTTTCCGGTGACGAAAATTGGGCACACAAAACTAAGTATAAAACCGTAAAAATCACCCAAATTCCGACCATTTGGTGATAGTTCATTCGAGAAAGACCGCATGAACAATCTTATATCGTATATAGAAGCACTGTGGTAGAAATTTATCCGATTCTGAAATAATTTTCCGGTGACGAAAATTGGGCACACAAAACAAAGTATAAAACCGCAAAAAGCACCCAAATTCCGACCATTTGGTGATAGATCATTCGAGAAAGACCGCACGAACAATCTTATATCACATATAGAAGCACTGTGGTAGAAATTAATCCGATTCTGAAATAATTTTCCGGTGACGAAAATTGGACGCCTAAAACTAAGTATAAAACCATAAAAAGACACCCAAATTACAACCATTTGGTGATAGTTCATTCGAGAAAGACCACGTGAACAATCTTATATCACATATAGAAGCATTCTGGTAGAAATTCGTCCGATTCTGAAATAATTTTCCGGTGACGAAAATTGGACGCTTAAAACTAAGTATAAAACCATAAAAAGACACCCAAATTACAACCATTTGGTGATAGTTCATTCGAGAAAGACCACGTGAACAATCTTATATCACATATAGAAGCACTGTGGTAGAAATTCATCCGATTCTGAAATAATTTTTCGGTGACGAAAATTGGGCACACAAAATTAAGTATAAAACCGTAAAAATACCCAAATTCCGATCATTTGGTGATGGTTCATTCGATAAAAACCGCACGAACAATCTTATATCACATATAGAAGCACTGTGATATAAATTCGTCCGATTCTGAAATAATTTTCCGGTGACGAAAATTGGGCACACAAAACTAAGTATAAAACCGTAAAAAGACATCCAAATTCCGATCATTTGGCGATGGTTCATTCGATAAAAACCGCACGAACAATCTTATATCACATATAGAATCACTGTGATAGAAATTCGTCCGATTCTGAAATAATTTTCCGGTGACGAAAATTGGGCACACAAAACTAAGTATAAAACCGTAAAAAGACACCCAAATTCCGACCATTTGGTGATATTTCATTCGAGAAAGACCGCATGAACAATCTTATATCATATATAGAAGCACTGTGGTAGAAATTTATACGATTATTAAATAATTTTCCTGTGACGAAAATTGGCCACACAAAACTAAGTATAAAACCGTAAAAAGCACCCAAATTCCGACCATTTGGTGATAGTTCATTCGAGAAAGACCACGTGAACAATCTTATATCACATATAGAAGCACTGTGGTAGAAATTCATCCGATTCTCAAATAATTTTTCGGTGACGAAAATTGGGCACACAAAATTAAGTATAAAACCGTAAAAAGATACCCAAATTCCGATCATTTGGTGATGGTTCATTCGATAAAAACATACGAACAATCTTATATCACATATAGAAACCTTTGTGATATAAATTCGTCCGATTCTGAAATAATTTTCCGGTGACGAAAATTGGGCACCCAAAACTAAGTATAAAACCGTAAAAAGACATCCAAATTCCGATCATTTGGCGATGGTTCATTCGATAAAAACCGCACGAACAATCTTATATCACATATAGAATCACCGTGATAGAAATTCGTCCGATCTCAAATAATTTTAGGTGACGAAAATTGGGCACACAAAACTAAGTATAAAACCGTAAAAAGACACCCAAATTCCGACCATTTGGTGATAGTTCATTCGAGAAAGACCGCATGAACAATCTTATATCATATATAGAAACCGTGGTAGAAATTTATCCGATTAAAATAATTTTCCGGTGACGAAAATTGGGCACACAAAACTAAGTATAAACCGTAAAAATCACCCAAATTCGACCATTTGGTGATAGTTCATTCGAGAAAGACCGCATGAACAATCTTATATCATATATAGAAGCACTTGGTAGAAATTTATCCGATTAAATAATTTTCCGGTGGACGAAAATTGGGCACACAAAACTAAGTATAAAACCGTAAAAGCACCCAAATTCCGACCATTTGGTGATAGATCATTCGAGAAAAGCGCACGAACAATCTTATATCACATATAGAAGCAACCTTTGTGGTAGAAATTCATCCGATTCTGAAATAATTTTCCGGTGACGAAAATTGGACGCCTAAAACTAAGTATAAAACCATAAAAAGACACCCAAATTACAACCATTTGGTGATAGTTCATTCGAGAAAGACCACGTGAACAATCTTATATCACATATAGAAGCACTGTGGTAGAAATTCATCCGATTCTGAAATAATTTTTTGGTGACGAAAATTGGGCACACAAAATTAAGTATAAAACCGTAAAAAGATACCCAAATTCCGATCATTTGGTGATGGTTCATTCGATAAAAACCGCACGAACAATCTTATATCACATATAGAAGCACTGTGATATAAATTCGTCCGATTCTGAAATAATTTTCCGGTGACGAAAATTGGGCACACAAAACTAAGTATAAAACCGTAAAAAGACATCCAAATTCCGATCATTTGGTGATGGTTCATTCGATAAAAACCGCACGAACAATCTTATATCACATATAGAATCACTGTGATAGAAATTCGTCCGATTCTGAAATAATTTTCCGGTGACGAAAATTGGGCACACAAAACTAAGTATAAAACCGTAAAACGACACCCAAATTCCGACCATTTGGTGATATTTCATTCGAGAAAGACCGCATGAACAATCTTATATCATATATAGAAACCTTTGTGGTAGAAATTTATCCGATTCGAAATAATTTTAGGTGACGAAAATTGGGCACACAAAACTAAGTATAAAACCGTAAAAAGCACCCAAATTCCGACCATTTGGTGATAGATCATTCGAGCAAGACCGCACGAACAATCTTATATCACATATAGAAGCACTGTGATAGAAATTCGTCCGATTCTGAAATAATTTTCCGGTGACGAAAATTGGGCACACAAAACTAAGTATAAAACCGTAAAAAGACACCCAAATTCCGATCATTTGGCGATGGTTCATTCGATAAAAACCGCACGAACAATCTTATATCACATATAGAATCACTGTGATAGAAATTCGTCCGATTCTGAAATAATTATCCGGTGACGAAAATTGGGCACACAAAACTAAGTATAAAACCGTAAAAAGACACCCAAATTCCGACCATTTGGTGATAGTTCATTCGAGAAAGACCGCATGAACAATCTTATATCATATATAGAAGCACTGTGGTAGAAATTTATCCGATTCTGAAATAATTTTCCAGGTGTGAAAATTGGGCACACAAAACTAAGTATAAAACCGTAAAAATCACCCAAATTCCGACCATTTGGTGATAGTTCATTCGAGAAAGACCGCATGAACAATCTTATATCATATATAGAAGCACTGTGGTAGAAATTTATCCGATTCTGAAATAATTTTCCGGTGACGAAAATTGGGCACACAAAACTAAGTATAAAACCGTAAAAAGCACCCAAATTCCGACCATTTGGTGATAGATCATTCGAGAAAGACTGCACGAACAATCTTATATCACATATAGAAGCACTGTGGTAGAAATTCATCCGATTCTGAAATAATTTTCCGGTGACGAAAATTGGACGCCTAAAACTAAGTATAAAACCATAAAAAGACACCCAAATTACAACCATTTGGTGATAGTTCATTCGAGAAAGACCACGTGAACAATCTTATATCACATATAGAAGCACTGTGGTAGAAATTCATCCGATTCTGAAATAATTTTTTGGTGACGAAAATTGGGCACACAAAATTAAGTATAAAACCGTAAAAAGATACCCAAATTCCGATCATTTGGTGATGGTTCATTCGATAAAAACCGCACGAACAATCTTATATCACATATAGAAGCACTGTGATATAAATTCGTCCGATTCTGAAATAATTTTCCGGTGACGAAAATTGGGCACACAAAACTAAGTATAAAACCGTAAAAAGACATCCAAATTCCGATCATTTGGTGATGGTTCATTCGATAAAAACCGCACGAACAATCTTATATCACATATAGAATCACTGTGATAGAAATTCGTCCGTCTCAAATAATTTTCCTGGCGAAAATTGGGCACACAAAACTAAGTATAAAACCGTAAAACGACACCCAAATTCCGACCATTTGGTGATATTTCATTCGAGAAAGACCGCATGAACAATCTTATATCATATATAGAAGCACTGTGGTAGAAATTTATCCGATTCTGAAATAATTTTTAGGTGGCGAAAATTGGGCACACAAAACTAAGTATAAAACCGTAAAAGCACCCAAATTCCGACCATTTGGTGATAGATCATTCGAGCAAGACCGCACGAACAATCTTATATCACATATAGAAGCACTGTGATAGAAATTCGTCCGGTCTCAAATAATTTTCGGTGACGAAAATTGGGCACACAAAACTAAGTATAAAACCGTAAAAGACACCCAATTCCGATCATTTGGCGATGGTTCATTCGATAAAAACCGCACGAACAATCTTATATCACATATAGAATCACTGTGATAGAAATTCGTCCGATTCTGAAATAATTTTCCGGTGACGAAAATTGGGCACACAAAACTAAGTATAAAACCGTAAAAAGACACCCAAATTCCGACCATTTGGTGATAGTTCATTCGAGAAAGACTGCATGAACAATCTTATATCATATATAGAAGCACTGTGGTAGAAATTTATCCGATTCTGAAATAATTTTCCGGTGACGAAAATTGGGCACACAAAACTAAGTATAAAACCGTAAAAAGCACCCAAATTCCGACCATTTGGTGATAGATCATTCGAGCAAGACCGCACGAACAATCTTATATCACATATAGAAGCACTGTGATAGAAATTCGTCCGATTCTGAAATAATTTTCCGGTGACGAAAATTGGGCACACAAAACTAAGTATAAAACCGTAAAAAGACACCCAAATTCCGATCATTTGGCGATGGTTCATTCGATAAAAACCGCACGAACAATCTTATATCACATATAGAATCACTGTGATAGAAATTAAATCCGATCTCAAATAATTATCCGATGTGAAAATTGGGCACACAAAACCAAGTATAAAACCCTAAAAAGACACCCAAATTCCGACCATTTGGTGATAGTTCATTCGAGAAAGACAGCATGAAAAATCTTATATCATATATAGAAGCAATGGTAGAAATTTATCCGATCGAAATAATTTTAGGTGACGAAAATTGGGCACACAAAACTAAGTATAAAACCGTAAAAATCACCCAAATTCCGACCATTTGGTGATAGTTCATTCGAGAAAGACCGCATGAACAATCTTATATCATATATAGAAGCACCGTGGTAGAAATTTATCCGATTAAAATAATTTTCCGGTGACGAAAATTGGGCACACAAAACTAATTATAAAACGTTAAAATTCACCCAAATTCCGACCATTTGGTGATAGATCATTCGAGAAAGACTGCACGAACAATCTTATATCACATATAGAAGCACTGTGGTAGAAATTCATCCGATTCTGAAATAATTTTCCGGTGACGAAAATTGGACGCCTAAAACTAAGTATAAAACCATAAAAAGACACCCAAATTACAACCATTTGGTGATAGTTCATTCGAGAAAGACCACGTGAACAATCTTATATCACATATAGAAGCACTGTGGTAGAAATTCATCCGATTCTGAAATAATTTTTTGGTGACGAAAATTGGGCACACAAAATTAAGTATAAAACCGTAAAAAGATACCCAAATTCCGATCATTTGGTGATGGTTCATTCGATAAAAACCGCACGAACAATCTTATATCACATATAGAAGCACTGTGATATAAATTCGTCCGATTCTGAAATAATTTTCCGGTGACGAAAATTGGGCACACAAAACTAAGTATAAAACCGTAAAAAGACATCCAAATTCCGATCATTTGGTGATGGTTCATTCGATAAAAACCGCACGAACAATCTTATATCACATATAGAATCACTGTGATAGAAATTCGTCCGATTCTGAAATAATTTTAGGTGTGAAAATTGGGCACACAAAACTAAGTATAAAACCGTAAAACGACACCCAAATTCCGACCATTTGGTGATATTTCATTCGAGAAAGACCGCATGAACAATCTTATATCATATATAGAAGCACTGTGGTAGAAATTTATCCGATTCTGAAATAATTTTCCGGTGACGAAAATTGGGCACACAAAACTAAGTATAAAACCGTAAAAAGCACCCAAATTCCGACCATTTGGTGATAGATCATTCGAGCAAGACCGCACGAACAATCTTATATCACATATAGAAGCACTGTGATAGAAATTCGTCCGATTCTGAAATAATTTTCCGGTGACGAAAATTGGGCACACAAAACTAAGTATAAAACCGTAAAAAGACACCCAAATTCCGATCATTTGGCGATGGTTCATTCGATAAAAACCGCACGAACAATCTTATATCACATATAGAATCACTGTGATAGAAATTCGTCCGATTCTGAAATAATTTTCCGGTGACGAAAATTGGGCACACAAAACTAAGTATAAAACCGTAAAAAGACACCCAAATTCCGACCATTTGGTGATAGTTCATTCGAGAAAGACTGCATGAACAATCTTATATCATATATAGAAGCACTGTGGTAGAAATTTATCCGATTCTGAAATAATTTTCCGGTGACGAAAATTGGGCACACAAAACTAAGTATAAAACCGTAAAAATCACCCAAATTCCGACCATTTGTTGATATTTCATTCGAGAAAGACCGCATGAACAATCTTATATCATATATAGAAGCACTGTGGTAGAAATTTATCCAATTCTGAAATAATTTTCCGGTGACGAAAATTGGGCACACAAAACTAAGTATAAAACCGTAAAAAGCACCCAAATTCCGACCATTTGGTGATAGATCATTCGAGAAAGACCGCACGAACAATCTTATATCACATATAGAAGCACTGTGGTAGAAATTCATCCGATTCTGAAATAATTTTCCGGTGACGAAAATTGGACGCCTAAAACTAAGTATAAAACCATAAAAAGACACCCAAATTACAACCATTTGGTGATAGTTCATTCGAGAAAGACCACGTGAACAATCTTATATCACATATAGAAGCACTGTGGTAGAAATTCATCCGATTCTGAAATAATTTTTCGGTGACGAAAATTGGGCACACAAAATTAAGTATAAAACCGTAAAAAGATACCCAAATTCCGATCATTTGGTGATGGTTCATTCGATAAAAACATACGAACAATCTTATATCACATATAGAAGCACCGTGATATAAATTCGTCCGATTCAAATAATTTTAGGTGACGAAAATTGGGCCCACAAAACTAAGTATAAAACCGTAAAAAGACATCCAAATTCCGATCATTTGGCGATGGTTCATTCGATAAAAACCGCACGAACAATCTTATATCACATATAGAATCACTGTGATAAAAATTCGTCCGATTCTGAAATAATTTTCCGGTGACGAAAATTGGGCACACAAAACTAAGTATAAAACCGTAAAAAGACACCCAAATTCCGACCATTTGGTGATATTTCATTCGAGAAAGACCGCATGAACAATCTTATATCATATATAGAAGCACTGTGGTAGAAATTTATCCGATTCTGAAATAATTTTAGGTGACGAAAATTGGCCACACAAAACTAAGTATAAAACCGTAAAAGCACCCAAATTCACCATTTGGTGATAGTTCATTCGAGAAAGACCACGTGAACAATCTTATATCACATATAGAAGCACCGTGGTAGAAATTCATCCGGTCTGAAATAATTTTTCGGTGACGAAAATTGGGCACACAAAATTAAGTATAAAACCGTAAAAGATACCCAAATTCCGATCATTTGGTGATGATTCATTCGATAAAAACCGCCGAACAATCTTATATCACATATAGAAGCACCGTGATATAAATTCGTCCGATCTCAAATAATTTTCGGT
The DNA here is from genome assembly GCA_033398695.1 of Orobanche coerulescens. Classification (NCBI taxonomy): domain Eukaryota; kingdom Viridiplantae; phylum Streptophyta; class Magnoliopsida; order Lamiales; family Orobanchaceae; genus Orobanche; species Orobanche coerulescens. The sequence continues at coordinate 224,490 of JAWKAU010000158.1, forward strand.
GACGAAAATTGGGAAAACAAAACTAAGTATAAAACCGTAAAAAGACATCCAAATTCCGATCATTTGGTGTTGGTTCATTCGTATAAATCCGCACGAGCAATCTTATATCACATATAGAATCAACGTGATAGAAATTGTCCGATTCTGAAATAATTTTAGGTGACGAAAATTGGGCACACAAAACTAAGTATAAAACCGTAAAGCGACACCCAAATTCCGACCATTTGGTGATATTTCATTCGAGAAAGACCGCATGAACAATCTTATATCATATATAGAAGCCGTGGTAGAAATTTATCCGATCTCAAATAATTTTCGGTGACGAAAATTGGGCACACAAAACTAAGTATAAAACCGTAAAAAGCACCCAATTCCGACCATTTGGTGATAGATCATTCGAGCAAGACCGCACGAACAATCTTATATCACATATAGAAGCACCGTGATAGAAATTGTCCGATTCTCAAATAATTTTCCGGTGACGAAAATTGGGCACACAAAACTAAGTATAAAACCGTAAAAAGACACCCAATTCCGATCATTTGGCGATGGTTCATTCGATAAAAACGCACGAACAATCTTATATCACATATAGAATCACCGTGATAGAAATTCGTCCAGGTCGAAATAATTTTCCGGTGACGAAAATTGGGCACACAAAACTAAGTATAAAACCGTAAAAAGACACCCAAATTCCGACCATTTGGTGATAGTTCATTCGAGAAAGACTGCATGAACAATCTTATATCATATATAGAAGCACTGTGGTAGAAATTTATCCGATTCTGAAATAATTTTCCGGTGACGAAAATTGGGCACACAAAACTAAGTATAAAACCGTAAAAGCACCCAAATTCCGACCATTTGGTGATAGATCATTCGAGCAAGACCGCACGAACAATCTTATATCACATATAGAAGCACCGTGATAGAAATTCGTCCGATTCTGAAATAATTTTCGGTGTGAAAATTGGGCACACAAAACTAAGTATAAAACCGTAAAAAGACACCCAAATTCCGATCATTTGGCGATGGTTCATTCGATAAAAACCGCACGAACAATCTTATATCACATATAGAATCACCGTGATAGAAATTATCAGGTCTGAAATAATTATCCGATGTGAAAATTGGGCACACAAAACTAAGTATAAAACCGTAAAAAGACACCCAAATTCGACCATTTGGTGATAGTTCATTCGAGAAAGACCGCATGAACAATCTTATATCATATATAGAAGCACTGTGGTAGAAATTTATCCGATTCTGAAATAATTTTCCGGTGACGAAAATTGGGCACACAAAACTAAGTATAAAACCGTAAAAATCACCCAAATTCCGACCATTTGGTGATAGTTCATTCGAGAAAGACCGCATGAACAATCTTATATCATATATAGAAGCACTGTGGTAGAAATTTATCCGATTCTGAAATAATTTTCCGGTGACGAAAATTGGGCACACAAAACTAAGTATAAAACCGTAAAAAGCACCCAAATTCCGACCATTTGGTGATAGATCATTCGAGAAAGACTGCACGAACAATCTTATATCACATATAGAAGCACTGTGGTAGAAATTCATCCGATTCTGAAATAATTTTCCGGTGACGAAAATTGGACGCCTAAAACTAAGTATAAAACCATAAAAAGACACCCAAATTACAACCATTTGGTGATAGTTCATTCGAGAAAGACCACGTGAACAATCTTATATCACATATAGAAGCACTGTGGTAGAAATTCATCCGATTCTGAAATAATTTTTTGGTGACGAAAATTGGGCACACAAAATTAAGTATAAAACCGTAAAAGATACCCAAATTCCGATCATTTGGTGATGGTTCATTCGATAAAAACCGCACGAACAATCTTATATCACATATAGAAACCTTGTGATATAAATTCGTCCGATCTCAAATAATTTTAGGTGACGAAAATTGGGCACACAAAACTAAGTATAAAACATTAAAAAGACATCCAAATTCCGATCATTTGGTGATGGTTCATTCGATAAAAACCGCACGAACAATCTTATATCACATATAGAATCACTGTGATAGAAATTCGTCCGATTCTGAAATAATTTTCCGGTGACGAAAATTGGGCACACAAAACTAAGTATAAAACCGTAAAACGACACCCAAATTCCGACCATTTGGTGATATTTCATTCGAGAAAGACCGCATAAACAATCTTATATCATATATAGAAGCACTGTGGTAGAAATTTATCCGATTCTGAAATAATTTTCCGGTGACGAAAATTGGGCACACAAAACTAAGTATAAAACCGTAAAAAGCACCCAAATTCCGACCATTTGGTGATAGATCATTCGAGCAAGACCGCACGAACAATCTTATATCACATATAGAAGCACTGTGATAGAAATTCGTCCGATTCTGAAATAATTTTCCGGTGACGAAAATTGGGCACACAAAACTAAGTATAAAACCGTAAAAAGACACCCAAATTCCGATCATTTGGCGATGGTTCATTCGATAAAAACCGCACGAACAATCTTATATCACATATAGAATCACTGTGATAGAAATTCGTCCGATTCTGAAATAATTTTCCGGTGACGAAAATTGGGCACACAAAACTAAGTATAAAACCGTAAAAAGACACCCAAATTCCGACCATTTGGTGATAGTTCATTCGAGAAAGACTGCATGAACAATCTTATATCATATATAGAAGCACTGTGGTAGAAATTTATCCGATTCTGAAATAATTTTCCGGTGACGAAAATTGGGCACACAAAACTAAGTATAAAACCGTAAAAATCACCCAAATTCCGACCATTTGTTGATATTTCATTCGAGAAAGACCGCATGAACAATCTTATATCATATATAGAAGCACTGTGGTAGAAATTTATCCAATTCTGAAATAATTTTCCGGTGACGAAAATTGGGCACACAAAACTAAGTATAAAACCGTAAAAAGCACCCAAATTCCGACCATTTGGTGATAGATCATTCGAGAAAGACCGCACGAACAATCTTATATCACATATATAAGCACTGTGGTAGAAATTCATCCGATTCTGAAATAATTTTCCGTGACGAAAATCGACGCCTAAAACTAAGTATAAAACCATAAAAAGACACCCAAATTACAACCATTTGGTGATAGTTCATTCGAGAAAGACCACGTGAACAATCTTATATCACATATAGAAGCACTGTGGTAGAAATTCATCCGATTCTGAAATAATTTTTCGGTGACGAAAATTGGGCACACAAAATTAAGTATAAAACCGTAAAAAGATACCCAAATTCCGATCATTTGGTGATGGTTCATTCGATAAAAACCGCACGAACAATCTTATATCACATATAGAAACCGTGATATAAATTCGTCCGATTCAAATAATTTTCCTATGACGAAAATTGGGCACACAAAACTAAGTATAAAACCGTAAAAAGACATCCAAATTCCGATCATTTGGCGATGGTTCATTCGATAAAAACCGCACGAACAATCTTATATCACATATAGAATCACTGTGATAAAAATTCGTCCGATTCTGAAATAATTTTCCGGTGACGAAAATTGGGCACACAAAACTAAGTATAAAACCGTAAAAAGACACCCAAATTCCGACCATTTGGTGATAGTTCATTCGAGAAAGACCGCATGAACAATCTTATATCATATATAGAAGCACTGTGGTAGAAATTTATCCGATTCTGAAATAATTTTCCGGTGACGAAAATTGGCCACACAAAACTAAGTATAAAACCGTAAAAAGCACCCAAATTCCGACCATTTGGTGATAGTTCATTCGAGAAAGACCACGTGAACAATCTTATATCACATATAGAAGCACTGTGGTAGAAATTCATCCGATTCTGAAATAATTTTTCGGTGACGAAAATTGGGCACACAAAATTAAGTATAAAACCGTAAAAAGATACCCAAATTCCGATCATTTGGTGATGATTCATTCGATAAAAACCGCACGAACAATCTTATATCACATATAGAAGCACTGTGATATAAATTCGTCCGATTCTGAAATAATTTTCCGGTGACGAAAATTGGGCACCCAAAACTAAGTATAAAACCGTAAAAAGACATCCAAATTCCGATCATTTGGCGATGGTTCATTCGATAAAAACCGCACGAACAATCTTATATCACATATAGAATCACTGTGATAGAAATTCGTCCGATTCTGAAATAATTATCCAGTGACGAAAATTGGGCACACAAAACTAAGTATAAAACCGTAAAAAGACACCCAAATTCCGACCATTTGGTGATAGTTCATTCGAGAAAGACCGCATGAACAATCTTATATCATATATAGAAGCACTGTGGTAGAAATTTATCCGATTCTGAAATAATTTTCCGGTGACGAAAATTGGGCACACAAAACTAAGTATAAAACCGTAAAAATCACCCAAATTCCGACCATTTGGTGATATTTCATTCGAGAAAGACCGCATGAACAATCTTATATCATATATAGAAGCACTGTGGTAGAAATTCGTCCAGGTCTCAAATAATTTTCCGGTGACGAAAATTGGGCACACAAAACTAAGCATGAACCATCGCCAAATGAACCATCATTCGAGCAAGACCGCACGAACAATCTTATATCACATATAGAAGCACTGTGATAGAAATTCGTCCGATTCTGAAATAATTTTCCGGTGACGAAAATTGGGCACACAAAACTAATTATAAAACCGTAAATAGACACCCTAATTCCGATCATTTGGCGATGGTTCATTCGATAAAAACCACGAACAATCTTATATCACATATAGAATCACCGTGATAGAAATTCGTCCGATTCTCAAATAATTTTCCGTGACGAAAATTGGGCACACAAAACTAAGTATAAAACCGTAAAAAGACACCCAAATTCCGATCATTTGGCGATGGTTCATTCGATAAAAACCGCACGAACAATCTTATATCACATATAGAATCACTGTGATAGAAATTCGTCCGATTCTGAAATAATTTTAGGTGACGAAAATTGGGCACACAAACCGAGTATAAAACCGTAAAAGATGCCCAAATTCCGACCATTTGGTGATAGTTCATTCGAGAAAGACTGCACGAACAATCTTATATCACATATAGAAGCACCGTGGTAGAAATTCATCCGATTCTGAAATAATTTTCCTGTGACGAAAATTGGACGCCTAAAACTAAGTATAAAACCATAAAAAGACACCCAAATTACAACCATTTGGTGATAGTTCATTCGAGAAAGACCACGTGAACAATCTTATATCACATATAGAAGCACTGTGGTAGAAATTCATCCGATTCTGAAATAATTTTTCGGTGACGAAAATTGGGCACACAAAATTAAGTATAAAACCGTAAAAAGATACCCAAATTCCGATCATTTGGTGATGGTTCATTCGATAAAAACCGCACGAACAATCTTATATCACATATAGAAGCACTGTGATATAAATTCGTCCGATTCTGAAATAATTTTCCGGTGACGAAAATTGGGCGCCCAAAACTAAGTATAAAACCGTAAAAATACACCCAAATTCCGATCATTTAGTGATGGTTCATTCGATAAAAACCGCACGAACAATCTTATATCACATATAGAATCACTGTGATAGAAATTCGTCCGATTCTGAAATAATTTTCCGGTGACGAAAATTGGGCACACAAAACTAAGTATAAAACCGTAAAAAGACACCCAAATTCCGACCATTTGGTGATAGTTCATTCGAGAAAGACCGCATGAACAATCTTATATCATATATAGAAGCACTGTGGTAGAAATTTATCCGATTCTGAAATAATTTTCCGGTGACGAAAATTGGGCACACAAAACTAAGTATAAAACCGTAAAAAGCACCCAAATTCCGACCATTTGGTGATAGATCATTCGAGAAAGACCGCACGAACAATCTTATATCACATATAGAAGCACCGTGGTAGAAATTCATCCGATTCTGAAATAATTTTTCGGTGACGAAAATTGGGCACACAAAACTAAGTATAAAACCGTAAAAAGACACCCAAATTCCGATCATTTGGCGATGGTTCATTCGATAAAAACCGCACGAACAATCTTATATCACATATAGAATCACTATGATAGAAGTTAGTCCGATTCTCAAATAATTTTCCTACGAAAATTGGGCACACAAAACTAAGTATAAAACCGTAAAAAGACACCCAAATTCCGATCATTTGGCGATGGTTCATTCGATAAAAACCGCACGAACAATCTTATATCACATATAGAATCACTGTGATAGAAATTCGTCCGATTCTGAAATAATTATCCAGTGACGAAAATTGGGCACACAAAACTAAGTATAAAACCGTAAAAAGACACCCAAATTCCGACCATTTGGTGATAGTTCATTCGAGAAAGACCGCATGAACAATCTTATATCATATATAGAAGCACTGTGGTAGAAATTTATCCGATTCTGAAATAATTTTCCGGTGACGAAAATTGGGCACACAAAACTAAGTATAAAACCGTAAAAATCACCCAAATTCCGACCATTTGGTGATAGTTCATTCGAGAAAGACCGCATGAACAATCTTATATCATATATAGAAGCACTGTGGTAGAAATTTATCCGATTCTGAAATAATTTTCCGGTGACGAAAATTGGGCACACAAAACTAAGTATAAAACCGTAAAAAGCACCCAAATTCCGACCATTTGGTGATAGATCATTCGAGAAAGACCGCACGAACAATCTTATATCACATATAGAAGCACTGTGGTAGAAATTCATCCGATTCTGAAATAATTTTCCGGTGACGAAAATTGGACGCCTAAAACTAAGTATAAAACCATAAAAAGACACCCAAATTACAACCATTTGGTGATAGTTCATTCGAGAAAGACCACATGAACAATCTTATATCACATATAGAAGCACTGTGGTAGAAATTCATCCGATTCTGAAATAATTTTTCGGTGACGAAAATTGGGCACACAAAATTAAGTATAAAACCGTAAAAAGATACCCAAATTCCGATCATTTGGTGATGGTTCATTCGATAAAAACCGCACGAACAATCTTATATCACATATAGAAGCACTGTGATATAAATTCGTCCGATTCTGAAATAATTTTCCGGTGACGAAAATTGGGCACACAAAACTAAGTATAAAACCGTAAAAAGACATCCAAATTCCGATCATTTGGCGATGGTTCATTCGATAAAAACCGCACGAACAATCTTATATCACATATAGAATCACTGTGATAGAAATTCGTCCGATCTCAAATAATTTTCCGTGACGAAAATTGGGCACACAAAACTAAGTATAAAACCGTAAAAAGACACCCAAATTCCGACCATTTGGTGATATTTCATTCGAGAAAGACCGCATGAACAATCTTATATCATATATAGAAGCACTGTGGTAGAAATTTATCCGATTCTGAAATAATTTTCCGGTGACGAAAATTGGCCACACAAAACTAAGTATAAAACCGTAAAAAGCACCCAAATTCCGACCATTTGGTGATAGTTCATTCGAGAAAGACCACGTGAACAATCTTATATCACATATAGAAGCACTGTGGTAGAAATTCATCTGATTCTGAAATAATTTTTCGGTGACGAAAATTGGGCACACAAAATTAAGTATAAAACCGTAAAAAGATACCCAAATTCCGATCATTTGGTGATGGTTCATTCGATAAAAACCGCACGAACAATCTTATATCACATATAGAAGCACTGTGATATAAATTCGTCCGATTCTGAAATAATTTTCCGGTGACGAAAATTGGGCACACAAAACTAAGTATAAAACCGTAAAAAGACATCCAAATTCCGATCATTTGGCGATGGTTCATTCGATAAAAACCGCACGAACAATCTTATATCACATATAGAATCACTGTGATAGAAATTCGTCCGATTCTGAAATAATTATCCAGTGACGAAAATTGGGCACACAAAACTAAGTATAAAACCGTAAAAAGACACCCAAATTCCGACCATTTGGTGATAGTTCATTCGAGAAAGACCGCATGAACAATCTTATATCATATATAGAAGCCGTGGTAGAAATTTATCCGATTCTGAAATAATTTTCCGGTGACGAAAATTGGGCACACAAAACTAAGTATAAAACCGTAAAAATCACCCAAATTCCGACCATTTGGTGATATTTCATTCGAGAAAGACCGCATGAACAATCTTATATCATATATAGAAGCACTGTGGTAGAAATTCGTCCGATTCTGAAATAATTTTCCGGTGACGAAAATTGGGCACACAAAACTAAGCATGAACCATCGCCAAATGAACCATCATTCGAGCAAGACCGCACGAACAATCTTATATCACATATAGAAGCACTGTGATAGAAATTCGTCCGATTCTGAAATAATTTTCCGGTGACGAAAATTGGGCACACAAAACTAAGTATAAAACCGTAAAAAGACACCCAAATTCCGATCATTTGGCGATGGTTCATTCGATAAAAACCGCACGAACAATCTTATATCACATATAGAATCACTGTGATAGAAATTCGTCCGATTCTGAAATAATTTTCCGGTGACGAAAATTGGGCACACAAAACTGAGTATAAAACCGTAAAAAGACACCCAAATTCCGATCATTTGGCGATGGTTCATTCGATAAAAACCGCACGAACAATCTTATATCACATATAGAATCACTGTGATAGAAATTCGTCCGATTCTGAAATAATTTTCCGGTGACGAAAATTGGGCACACAAAACTGAGTATAAAACCGTAAAAAGATGCCCAAATTCCGACCATTTGGTGATAGTTCATTCGAGAAAGACTGCACGAACAATCTTATATCACATATAGAAGCACTGTGGTAGAAATTCATCCGATTCTGAAATAATTTTCCGGTGACGAAAATTGGACGCCTAAAACTAAGTATAAAACCATAAAAAGACACCCAAATTACAACCATTTGGTGATAGTTCATTCGAGAAAGACCACGTGAACAATCTTATATCACATATAGAAGCACTGTGGTAGAAATTCATCCGATTCTGAAATAATTTTTCGGTGACGAAAATTGGGCACACAAAATTAAGTATAAAACCGTAAAAATACCCAAATTCCGATCATTTGGTGATGGTTCATTCGATAAAAACCGCACGAACAATCTTATATCACATATAGAAGCACTGTGATATAAATTAAATGGATTCAAATAATTTTCGGTGACGAAAATTGGGCGCCCAAAACTAAGTATAAAACCGTAAAAATACACCCAAATTCCGATCATTTAGTGATGGTTCATTCGATAAAAACCGCACGAACAATCTTATATCACATATAGAATCACTGTGATAGAAATTCGTCCGATTCTGAAATAATTTTAGGTGTGAAAATTGGGCACACAAAACTAAGTATAAAACCGTAAAAAGACACCCAAATTCCGACCATTTGGTGATAGTTCATTCGAGAAAGACCGCATGAACAATCTTATATCATATATAGAAGCACTGTGGTAGAAATTTATCCGATTCTGAAATAATTTTCCGGTGACGAAAATTGGGCACACAAAACTAAGTATAAAACCGTAAAAAGCACCCAAATTCCGACCATTTGGTGATAGATCATTCGAGAAAGACCGCACGAACAATCTTATATCACATATAGAAGCACCGTGGTAGAAATTCATCCGATTCTGAAATAATTTTTCGGTGACGAAAATTGGGCACACAAAACTAAGTATAAAACCGTAAAAAGACACCCAAATTCCGATCATTTGGCGATGGTTCATTCGATAAAAACCGCACGAACAATCTTATATCACATATAGAATCACTGTGATAGAAATTCGTCCGATTCTGAAATAATTTTCCGGTGACGAAAATTGGGCACACAAAACTAAGTATAAAACCGTAAAAAGACACCCAAATTCCGATCATTTGGCGATGGTTCATTCGATAAAAACCGCACGAACAATCTTATATCACATATAGAATCACTGTGATAGAAATTCGTCCGATTCTGAAATAATTTTCCGGTGACAAAAATTGGGCACACAAAACTAAGTATAAAACCGTAAAAAGACACCCAAATTCCGATCATTTGGCGATGGTTCATTCGATAAAAACCGCACGAACAATCTTATATCACATATAGAATCACTGTGATAGAAATTCGTCCGATCTCAAATAATTATCCGTGTGAAAATTGGGCACACAAAACTAAGTATAAAACCGTAAAAAGACACCCAAATTCCGACCATTTGGTGATAGTACATTCGAGAAAGACCGCATGAACAATCTAAAATCATATAAAGAAGGCCAGTGGTAAAAATTTATCCGATGATTAAATAATTTTCGGTGACGAAAATTGGGCACACAAAACTAAGTATAAAACCGTAAAAATCACCCAAATTCCGACCATTTGGTGATAGTTCATTCGAGAAAGACCGCATGAACAATCTTATATCATATATAGAAGCACTGTGGTAGAAATTTATCCGATTCTGAAATAATTTTCCGGTGACGAAAATTGGGCACACAAAACTAAGTATAAAACCGTAAAAAGCACCCAAATTCCGACCATTTGGTGATAGATCATTCGAGAAAGACCGCACGAACAATCTTATATCACATATAGAAGCACTGTGGTAGAAATTCATCCGATTCTGAAATAATTTTCCGGTGACGAAAATTGGACGCCTAAAACTAAGTATAAAACCATAAAAAGACACCCAAATTACAACCATTTGGTGATAGTTCATTCGAGAAAGACCACGTGAACAATCTTATATCACATATAGAAGCACTGTGGTAGAAATTCATCCGATTCTGAAATAATTTTTCGGTGACGAAAATTGGGCACACAAAATTAAGTATAAAACCGTAAAAAGATACCCAAATTCCGATCATTTGGTGATGGTTCATTCGATAAAAACCGCACGAACAATCTTATATCACATATAGAAGCACTGTGATATAAATTCGTCCGATTCTGAAATAATTTTCCGGTGACGAAAATTGGGCACACAAAACTAAGTATAAAACCGTAAAAAGACATCCAAATTCCGATCATTTGGCGATGGTTCATTCGATAAAAACCGCACGAACAATCTTATATCACATATAGAATCACTGTGATAGAAATTCGTCCGATTCTGAAATAATTTTCCGGTGACGAAAATTGGGCACACAAAACTAAGTATAAAACCGTAAAAAGACACCCAAATTCCGACCATTTGGTGATATTTCATTCGAGAAAGACCGCATGAACAATCTTATATCATATATAGAAGCACTGTGGTAGAAATTTATCCGATTCTGAAATAATTTTCCGGTGACGAAAATTGGCCACACAAAACTAAGTATAAAACCGTAAAAAGCACCCAAATTCCGACCATTTGGTGATAGTTCATTCGAGAAAGACCACGTGAACAATCTTATATCACATATAGAAGCACTGTGGTAGAAATTCATCCGATTCTGAAATAATTTTTCGGTGACGAAAATTGGGCACACAAAATTAAGTATAAAACCGTAAAAAGATACCCAAATTCCGATCATTTGGTGATGGTTCATTCGATAAAAACCGCACGAACAATCTTATATCACATATAGAAGCACTGTGATATAAATTCGTCCGATTCTGAAATAATTTTCCGGTGACGAAAATTGGGCACACAAAACTAAGTATAAAACCGTAAAAAGACATCCAAATTCCGATCATTTGGCGATGGTTCATTCGATAAAAACCGCACGAACAATCTTATATCACATATAGAATCACTGTGATAGAAATTCGTCCGATTCTGAAATAATTATCCAGTGACGAAAATTGGGCACACAAAACTAAGTATAAAACCGTAAAAGACACCCAAATTCGACCATTTGGTGATAGTTCATTCGAGAAAGACCGCATGAACAATCTTATATCATATATAGAAGCACCGTGGTAGAAATTTATCCGATTCTAAATAATTTTCCGGTGACGAAATTTGGGAACACAAAACTAAGTATAAAACCGTAAAAATCACCCAAATTCCGACCATTTGGTGATAGTTCATTCGAGAAAGACCGCATGAACAATCTTATATCATATATAGAAGCACTGTGGTAGAAATTTATCCGATTCTAAATAATTTTCCGGTGACGAAAATTGGGCACACAAAACTAAGTATAAAACCGTAAAAAGCACCCAAATTCCGACCATTTGGTGATAGATCATTCGAGAAAGACTGCACGAACAATCTTATATCACATATAGAAGCACTGTGGTAGAAATTCATCCGATTCTGAAATAATTTTCCGGTGACGAAAATTGGACGCCTAAAACTAAGTATAAAACCATAAAAAGACACCCAAATTACAACCATTTGGTGATAGTTCATTCGAGAAAGACCACGTGAACAATCTTATATCACATATAGAAGCACTGTGGTAGAAATTCATCCGATTCTGAAATAATTTTTTGGTGACGAAAATTGGGCACACAAAATGAAGTATAAAACCGTAAAAAGATACCCAAATTCCGATCATTTGGTGATGGTTCATTCGATAAAAACCGCACGAACAATCTTATATCACATATAGAAGCACTGTGATATAAATTCGTCGATCTGAAATAATTTTCCGGTGACGAAAATTGGGCACACAAAACTAAGTATAAAACCGTAAAAAGACATCCAAATTCCGATCATTTGGTGATGGTTCATTCGATAAAAACCGCACGAACAATCTTATATCACATATAGAATCACTGTGATAGAAATTAAATGGGTCTGAAATAATTTTCCGGTGACGAAAATTGGGCACACAAAACTAAGTATAAAACCGTAAAACGACACCCAAATTCCGACCATTTGGTGATATTTCATTCGAGAAAGACCGCATGAACAATCTTATATCATATATAGAAGCACTGTGGTAGAAATTTATCCGATTCTGAAATAATTTTCCGGTGACGAAAATTGGGCACACAAAACTAAGTATAAAACCGTAAAAAGCACCCAAATTCCGACCATTTGGTGATAGATCATTCGAGCAAGACCGCACGAACAATCTTATATCACATATAGAAGCACCGTGATAGAAATTAAATCAGGTCTGAAATAATTTTCCGGTGACGAAAATTGGGCACACAAAACTAAGTATAAAACCGTAAAAAGACAACCAAATTCCGATCATTTGGCGATGGTTCATTCGATAAAAACCGCACGAACAATCTTATATCACATATAGAATCACTGTGATAGAAATTCGTCCGATTCTGAAATAATTTTCCGGTGACGAAAATTGGGCACCCAAAACTAAGTATAAAACCGTAAAAAGACATCCAAATTCCGATCATTTGGCGATGGTTCATTCGATAAAAACCGCACGAACAATCTTATATCACATATAGAATCACTGTGATAGAAATTATCCGATTCTCAAATAATTATCCTGTGAAGATAATTGCTCACACAAAACTAACCATAAAAACGTAAAAACACACCCAAATTCCGACCATTTGGTGATAGTTCATTCGAGAAACACCGCATGAACAAACTTATATCATATATAGAAGCACCGTGGTAGAAATTTATCCGATTAAAATAATTTTCGGTGACGAAAATTGGGCACACAAAACTAAGTATAAACCGTAAAAATCACCCAAATTCCGACCATTTGGTGATATTTCATTCGAGAAAGACCGCATGAACAATCTTATATCATATATAGAAGCACTGTGGTAGAAATTCGTCCGATTCTGAAATAATTTTCCGGTGACGAAAATTGGGCACACAAAACTAAGCATGAACCATCGCCAAATGAACCATCATTCGAGCAAGACCGCACGAACAATCTTATATCACATATAGAAGCACCGTGATAGAAATTGGTCCGATTCTCAAATAATTTTCCGGTGACGAAAATTGGGCACACAAAACTAAGTATACAACCGTAAAAAGACACCCAAATTCCGATCATTTGGCGATGGTTCATTCGATAAAAACCGCACGAACAATCTTATATCACATATAGAATCACTGTGATAGAAATTCGTCCAGGTCTGAAATAATTTTCCGGTGACGAAAATTGGGCACACAAAACTAAGTATAAAACCGTAAAAAGACACCCAAATTCCGATCATTTGGCGATGGTTCATTCGATAAAACCGCACGAACAATCTTATATCACATATAGAATCACCGTGATAGAAATTCGTCCGGTCAAATAATTTTCGGTGACGAAAATTGGGCACACAAAACTAAGTATAAAACCGTCAAAAGACACCCAAATTCCGACCATTTGGTGATAGTTCATTCGAGAAAGACTGCACGAACAATCTTATATCAAATATAGAAGCACGGTGGTAGAAATTCATCCGATTCTGAAATAATTTTCCGGTGACGAAAATAGGACGCCTCAAACTAAGTATAAAACAATAAAAGACACCCAAATTACAACCATTTGGTGATAGTTCATTCGAGAAAGACCACGTGAACAATCTTATATCACATATAGAAGCACCGTGGTAGAAATTCATCCGATTCTGAAATAATTTTTCGGTGACGAAAATTGGGCACACAACATTAAGTATAAAACCGTAAAAATACCCAAATTCCGATCATTTGGTGATGGTTCATTCGATAAAAACACGAACAATCTTATATCACATATAGAAACCGTGATATAAATTCGTCCGATCTGAAATAATTTTCCGGTGACGAAATTGGGCACACAAAACTAAGTATAAAACCGTAAAAAGACATCCAAATTCCGAGCATTTGGCGATGGTTAATTCGATAAAAACCGCACGAACAATCTTATATCACATATATAATCACTGTGATAAAAATTCTTCCGATTCTGAAATAATTTTCGGTGTGAAAATTGGGCACACAAAACTAAGTATAAAACCGTAAAAAGACACCCAAATTCCGACCATTTGGTGATAGTTCATTCGAGAAAGACCGCATGAACAATCTTATATCATATATAGAAGCACTGTGGTAGAAATTTATCCGATTCTGAAATAATTTTCCGGTGACGAAAATTGGGCACACAAAACTAAGTATAAAACCGTAAAAATCACCCAAATTCCGACCATTTGGTGATATTTCATTCGAGAAAGACCGCATGAACAATCTTATATCATATATAGAAGCACTGTGGTAGAAATTCGTCCGATTCTGAAATAATTTTCCGGTGACGAAAATTGGGCACACAAAACTAAGCATGAACCATCGCCAAATGAACCATCATTCGAGCAAGACCGCACGAACAATCTTACATCACATATAGAAGCACTGTGATAGAAATTCGTCCGATTCTGAAATAATTTTCCGGTGACGAAAATTGGGCACACAAAACTAAGTATAAAACCGTAAAAAGACACCCAAATTCCGATCATTTGGCGATTGTTCATTCGATAAAAACCGCACGAACAATCTTATATCACATATAGAATCACTGTGATAGAAATTCGTCCGATTCTGAAATAATTTTCCGGTGACGAAAATTGGGCACACAAAACTAAGTATAAAACCGTAAAAAGACACCCAAATTCCGATCATTTGGCGATGGTTCATTCGATAAAAACCGCACGAACAATCTTATATCACATATAGAATCACTGTGATAGAAATTCGTCCGATTCTGAAATAATTTTCCGGTGACGAAAATTGGGCACACAAAACTGAGTATAAAACCGTAAAAAGATGCCCAAATTCCGACCATTTGGTGATAGTTCATTCGAGAAAGACTGCACGAACAATCTTATATCACATATAGAAGCACTGTGGTAGAAATTTATCCGATTCTGAAATAATTTTCCGGTGACGAAAATTGGGCACACAAAAATAAGTATAAAACCGTAAAAAGCACCCAAATTCCGACCATTTGGTGATAGATCATTCGAGAAAGACTGCACGAACAATCTTATATCACATATAGAAGCACTGTGGTAGAAATTCATCCGATTCTGAAATAATTTTCCGGTGACGAAAATTGGACGCCTAAAACTAAGTATAAAACCATAAAAGACACCCAAATTACAACCATTTGGTGATAGTTCATTCGAGAAAGACCACGTGAACAATCTTATATCACATATAGAAGCACTGTGGTAGAAATTCATCCGATTCTGAAATAATTTTTCGGTGACGAAAATTGGGCACACAAAATTAAGTATAAAACCGTAAAAAGATACCCAAATTCCGATCATTTGGTGATGGTTCATTCGATAAAAACCGCACGAACAATCTTATATCACATATAGAAGCACTGTGATATAAATTCGTCCGATCTCAAATAATTTTCAGGTGAAAATTGGGCGCCCAAAACTAAGTATAAAACCGTAAAAATACACCCAATTCCGATCATTTAGTGATGGTTCATTCGATAAAAACCACGAACAATCTTATATCACATATAGAATCACCGTGATAGAAATTAAATGGATTCTGAAATAATTTTCCTGTGAAAATTGGGCACACAAAACTAAGTATAAAACCGTAAAAAGACACCCAAATTCCGACCATTTGGTGATAGTTCATTCGAGAAAGACCGCATGAACAATCTTATATCATATATAGAAGCACTGTGGTAGAAATTTATGCGATTCTGAAATAATTTTCCGGTGACGAAAATTGGGCACACAAAACTAAGTATAAAACCGTAAAAAGCACCCAAATTCCGACCATTTGGTGATAGATCATTCGAGAAAGACCGCACGAACAATCTTATATCACATATAGAAGCACCGTGGTAGAAATTCATCCGATTCTCAAATAATTTTCGGTGACGAAAATTGGGCACACAAAACTAAGTATAAAACCGTAAAAAGACACCCAAATTCCGATCATTTGGCGATGGTTCATTCGATAAAAACATACGAACAATCTTATATCACATATAGAATCACTATGATAGAAATTAAATTCTCAAATAATTTTCCGGTGACGAAAATTGGGCACACAAAACTAAGTATAAAACCGTAAAAAGACACCCAAATTCGATCATTTGGCGATGGTTCATTCGATAAAAACCGCACGAACAATCTTATATCACATATAGAATCACCGTGATAGAAATTCGTCCGGTCTGAAATAATTATCGTTGTGACGAAAATTGGGCACACAAAACTAAGTATAAAACCGTAAAAGACACCCAAATTCCGACCATTTGGTGATAGTTCATTCGAGAAAGACCGCATGAACAATCTTATATCATATATAGAAGCACCGTGGTAGAAATTTATCCGATTCTGAAATAATTTTCCGTGACGAAAATTGGGCACACAAAACTAAGTATAAAACCGTAAAAATCACCCAAATTCCGACCATTTGGTGATAGTTCATTCGAGAAAGACCGCATGAACAATCTTATATCATATATAGAAACCGTGGTAGAAATTTATCCGATTCAAATAATTTTCGGTGTGAAAATTGGGCACACAAAACTAAGTATAAAACCGTAAAAGCACCCAAATTCCGACCATTTGGTGATAGATCATTCGAGAAAGACCGCACGAACAATCTTATATCACATATAGAAGCACTGTGGTAGAAATTCATCCGATTCTGAAATAATTTTCCGGTGACGAAAATTGGACGCCTAAAACTAAGTATAAAACCATAAAAAGACACCCAAATTACAACCATTTGGTGATAGTTCATTCGAGAAAGACCACGTGAACAATCTTATATCACATATAGAAGCACCGTGGTAGAAATTCATCCGATTCTGAAATAATTTTTCGGTGACGAAAATTGGGCACACAAAATTAAGTATAAAACCGTAAAAAGATACCCAATTCCGATCATTTGGTGATGGTTCATTCGATAAAAACCGCATACGAACAATCTTATATCACATATAGAAGCACCGTGATATAAATTCGTCCGATCTCAAATAATTTTCGGTGACGAAAATTGGGCACACAAAACTAAGTATAAAACCGTAAAAGACATCCAAATTCCGATCATTTGGCGATGGTTCATTCGATAAAAACCGCACGAACAATCTTATATCACATATAGAATCACCGTGATAGAAATTCGTCCGATTCTCAAATAATTTTCCTGACGAAAATTGGGCACACAAAACTGAGTATAAAACCGTAAAAGATGCCCAAATTCACCATTTGGTGATAGTTCATTCGAGAAAGACCGCACGAACAATCTTATATCACATATAGAAGCACTGGTAGAAATTCATCCGATTCTCAAATAATTTTCCTGTGACGAAAATCGACGCCTAAAACTAAGTATAAAACCATAAAAAGACACCCAAATTACAACCATTTGGTGATAGTTCATTCGAGAAAGACCACGTGAACAATCTTATATCACATATAGAAGCACCGTGGTAGAAATTCATCCGATTCTCAAATAATTTTTCTGACGAAAATTGGGCACACAAAATTAAGTATAAAACCGTAAAAAGATACCCAAATTCCGATCATTTGGTGATGGTTCATTCGATAAAAACCGCACGAACAATCTTATATCACATATAGAAGCACTGTGATATAAATTCGTCCGATTCTGAAATAATTTTCCGGTGACGAAAATTGGGCACACAAAACTAAGTATAAAACCGTAAAAAGACATCCAAATTCCGATCATTTGGCGATGGTTCATTCGATAAAAACCGCACGAACAATCTTATATCACATATAGAATCACTGTGATAAAAATTCGTCCGATTCTGAAATAATTTTCCGGTGACGAAAATTGGGCACACAAAACTAAGTATAAAACCGTAAAAAGACACCCAAATTCCGACCATTTGGTGATAGTTCATTCGAGAAAGACCGCATGAACAATCTTATATCATATATAGAAGCACTGTGGTAGAAATTTATCCGATTCTGAAATAATTTTCCGGTGACGAAAATTGGGCACACAAAACTAAGTATAAAACCGTAAAAATCACCCAAATTCCGACCATTTGGTGATATTTCATTCGAGAAAGACCGCATGAACAATCTTATATCATATATAGAAGCACTGTGGTAGAAATTCGTCCGATTCTGAAATAATTTTCCGGTGACGAAAATTGGGCACACAAAACTAAGCATGAACCATCGCCAAATGAACCATCATTCGAGCAAGACCGCACGAACAATCTTATATCACATATAGAAGCACTGTGATAGAAATTCGTCCGATTCTGAAATAATTTTCCGGTGACGAAAATTGGGCACACAAAACTAAGTATACAACCGTAAAAAGACACCCAAATTCCGATCATTTGGCGATGGTTCATTCGATAAAAACCGCACGAACAATCTTATATCACATATAGAATCACTGTGATAGAAATTCGTCCGATTCTGAAATAATTTTCCGGTGACGAAAATTGGGCACACAAAACTAAGTATAAAACCGTAAAAAGACACCCAAATTCCGATCATTTGGCGATGGTTCATTCGATAAAAACCGCACGAACAATCTTATATCACATATAGAATCACTGTGATAGAAATTCGTCCTATTCTGAAATAATTTTCCGGTGACGAAAATTGGGCACACAAAACTAAGTATAAAACCGTAAAAAGACACCCAAATTCCGACCATTTGGTGATAGTTCATTCGAGAAAGACTGCACGAACAATCTTATATCACATATAGAAGCACTGTGGTAGAAATTCATCCGATTCTGAAATAATTTTCCGGTGACGAAAATTGGACGCCTAAAACTAAGTATAAAACCATAAAAAGACACCCAAATTACAACCATTTGGTGATAGTTCATTCGAGAAAGACCACGTGAACAATCTTATATCACATATAGAAGCACTGTGGTAGAAATTCATCCGATTCTGAAATAATTTTCGGTGACGAAAATTGGGCACACAAAATTAAGTATAAAACCGTAAAAATACCCAAATTCCGATCATTTGGTGATGGTTCATTCGATAAAAACATACGAACAATCTTATATCACATATAGAAGCACCGTGATATAAATTCGTCCGATCTGAAATAATTTTAGGTGACGAAAATTGGGCACACAAAACTAAGTATAAAACCGTAAAAAGACATCCAAATTCGATCATTTGGCGATGGTTCATTCGATAAAAACCGCGAACAATCTTATATCACATATAGAATCACCGTGATAGAAATTCGTCCGGTCTGAAATAATTTTTAGGTGACGAAAATTGGGCACACAAAACTAAGTATAAAACCGTAAAAAGACACCCAAATTCCGACCATTTGGTGATAGTTCATTCGAGAAAGACCGCATGAACAATCTTATATCATATATAGAAACCTTGTGGTAGAAATTTATCCGATTCTAAATAATTTTCGGTGACGAAAATTGGGCACACAAAACTAAGTATAAAACCGTAAAAATCACCCAAATTCCGACCATTTGGTGATATTTCATTCGAGAAAGACCGCATGAACAATCTTATATCATATATAGAAGCACCGTGGTAGAAATTCGTCCGATCTCAAATAATTTTCAGTAACGAAAATTGGGCACACAAAACTAAGCATGAACCATCGCCAAATGAACCATCATTCGAGCAAGACCGCACGAACAATCTTATATCACATATAGAAGCACCGTGATAGAAATTCGTCCGGTCTGAAATAATTTTCGGTGACGAAAATTGGGCACACAAAACTAAGTATAAAACCGTAAAAAGACACCCAATTCCGATCATTTGGCGATGGTTCATTCGATAAAAACATACGAACAATCTTATATCACATATAGAATCACCGTGATAGAAATTCGTCCGATTCTCAAATAATTTTCGGTGACGAAAATTGGGCACACAAAACTAAGTATAAAACCGTAAAAGACACCCAAATTCCGATCATTTGGCGATGGTTCATTCGATAAAAACGCACGAACAATCTTATATCACATATAGAATCACCGTGATAGAAATTCGTCCGATTCTGAAATAATTTTCCGGTGTGAAAATTGGACGTCTAAAACTAAGTATAAAACCATAAAAGACACCCAAATTACAACCATTTGGTGATAGTTCATTCGAGAAAGACCACGTGAACAATCTTATATCACATATAGAAGCACCGTGGTAGAAATTCATCCGATCTGAAATAATTTTTCGGTGACGAAAATTGGGCACACAAAATTAAGTATAAAACCGTAAAAATACCCAAATTCCGATCATTTGGTGATGGTTCATTCGATAAAAACCATGAACAATCTTATATCACATATAGAAGCACCGTGATATAAATTCGTCGAATCTCAAATAATTTTCGGTGTGAAAATTGGGCACACAAAACTAAGTATAAAACCGTAAAAAGACATCCAAATTCGATCATTTGGCGATGGTTCATTCGATAAAAACCGCACGAACAATCTTATATCACATATAGAATCACCGTGATAGAAATTCGTCCGATCTGAAATAATTTTCGGTGACGAAAATTGGGCACACAAAACTAAGTATAAAACCGTAAAAAGACACCCAAATTCCGACCATTTGGTGATAGTTCATTCGAGAAAGACCTCATGAACAATCTTATATCATATATAGAAGCACCGTGGTAGAAATTTATCCGATTGAAATAATTTTAGGTGAAAATTGGGCACACAAAACTAAGTATAAAACCGTAAAAATCACCCAAATTCCGACCATTTGGTGATATTTCATTCGAGAAAGACCGCATGAACAATCTTATATCATATATAGAAGCACCGTGGTAGAAATTGTCCGATTCTCAAATAATTTTCGGTGTGAAAATTGGGCACACAAAACTAAGCATGAACCATCGCAAATGAACCATCATTCGAGCAAGACCTTACGAACAATATTATATCACATATAGAAGCACCGTGATAGAAATTCGTCCGATCTGAAATAATTTTCGGTGACGAAAATTGGGCACACAAAACTAAGTATAAAACCGTAAAAGACACCCAAATTCGATCATTTGGCGATGGTTCATTCGATAAAAACCACGAACAATCTTATATCACATATAGAATCACCGTGATAGAAATTAAATCATTCTCAAATAATTTTCGGTGACGAAAATTGGGCACACAAAACTAAGTATCAAACCGTAAAAAGACACCCAAATTCCGATCATTTGGCGATGGTTCATTCGATAAAAACGCACGAACAATCTTATATCACATATAGAATCACCGTGATAGAAATTGTCGATTCTCAAATAATTTTCCGTGACGAAAATTGGGCACACAAAACTAAGTATAAAACCATAAAAAGACACCCAAATTCCGATCATTTGGCGATGGTTCATTCGATAAAAACATACGAACAATCTTATATCACATATAGAATCACCGTGATAGAAATTAAATCAGGTCTGAAATAATTTTAGGTGTGAAAATTGGGCACACAAAACTAAGTATAAAACCGTAAAAAGACACCCAAATTCCGACCATTTGGTGATAGTTCATTCGAGAAAGACCGAATGAACAATCTTATATCATATATAGAAGCACTGTGGTAGAAATTCATCCGATTGAAATAATTTTCCGGTGTGAAAATTGGGCACACAAAACTAAGTATAAAGCGTAAAAATCACCCAAATTCCGACCATTTGGTGATATTTCATTCGAGAAAGACCGCATGAACAATCTTATATCATATATAGAAGCACCGTGGTAGAAATTCGTCGATTCAAATAATTTTAGGTGACGAAAATTGGGCACACAAAACTAAGCATGAACCATCGCCAAATGAACCATCATTCGAGCAAGACCGCACGAACAATATTATATCACATATAGAAGCACCGTGATAGAAATTCGTCCGGTCTCAAATAATTTTCGGTGACGAAAATTGGGCACACAAAACTAAGTATAAAACCGTAAAAAGACACCCAAATTCCGATCATTTGGCGATGGTTCATTCGATAAAAACCGCACGAACAATCTTATATCACATATAGAATCACTGTGATAGAAATTCGTCGGATTCTGAAATAATTTTCCGGTGACGAAAATTGGGCACACAAAACTAAGTATCAAACCGTAAAAAGACACCCAAATTCCGATCATTTGGCGATGGTTCATTCGAT
This sequence comes from Orobanche coerulescens, assembly GCA_033398695.1. NCBI lineage: Eukaryota > Viridiplantae > Streptophyta > Magnoliopsida > Lamiales > Orobanchaceae > Orobanche > Orobanche coerulescens. The sequence continues at coordinate 247,479 of JAWKAU010000158.1, forward strand.
AAAAACCGCACGAACAATCTTATATCACATATAGAATCACCGTGATAGAAATTCGTCCAGGTCTGAAATAATTTTAGGTGACGAAAATTGGGCACACAAAACTAAGTATAAAACCGTAAAAAGATGCCCAAATTCCGACCATTTGGTGATAGTTCATTCGAGAAAGACTGCACGAACAATCTTATATCACATATAGAAGCACTGTGGTAGAAATTCATCCGATTCTGAAATAATTTTCCGTGACGAAAATTGGACGCCTAAAACTAAGTATAAAACCATAAAAAGACACCCAAATTACAACCATTTGGTGATAGTTCATTCGAGAAAGACCACGTGAACAATCTTATATCACATATAGAAGCACCGTGGTAGAAATTCATCCGATTAAAATAATTTTTCGGTGACGAAAATTGGGCACACAAAATTAAGTATAAAACCGTAAAAGATACCCAAATTCCGATCATTTGGTGATGGTTCATTCGATAAAAACCGCACGAACAATCTTATATCACATATAGAAGCACCGTGATATAAATTAAATCGATTCAAATAATTTTCCTGACGAAAATTGGGCGCCCAAAACTAAGTATAAAACCGTAAAAATACACCCAAATTCCGATCATTTAGTGATGGTTCATTCGATAAAAACCGCACGAACAATCTTATATCACATATAGAATCACCGTGATAGAAATTCGTCCAGGTTACAAATAATTTTAGGTGACGAAAATTGGGCACACAAAACTAAGTATAAAACCGTAAAAGACACCCAATTCCGACCATTTGGTGATAGTTCATTCGAGAAAGACTGCATGAACAATCTTATATCATATATAGAAGCACCGTGGTAGAAATTTTTCCGATTCGAAATAATTTTAGGTGACGAAAATTGGGCACACAAAACTAAGTATAAAACCGTAAAAGCACCCAAATTCCGATCATTTGGTGATGGTTCATTCGATAAAAACGCACGAACAATCTTATATCACATATAGAAGCACTGTGATAGAAATTAAATCCGGTCTGAAATAATTTTCGGTGACGAAAATTGGGCACACAAAACTAAGTATAAAACCGTAAAAAGACACCCAAATTCGACCATTTGGTGATATTTCATTCGAGAAAGACCGCATGAACAATCTTATATCATATATAGAAGCACCGTGGTAGAAATTTATCCGATTCAAATAATTTTTAGGTGGGAAAATTGGGCACACAAAACTAAGTATAAAACCGTAAAAAGCACCGAAATTCCGACCATTTGGTGATAGATCATTCGAGCAAGACCGCACGAACAATCTTATATCACATATAGAAGCACTGTGGTAGAAATTCGTCCGATTCTGAAATAATTTTCCGGTGACGAAAATTGGGCACACAAAACTAAGTATAAAACCGTAAAAAGACACCCAAATTCCGATCATTTGGCGATGGTTCATTCGATAAAAACCGCACGAACAATCTTATATCACATATAGAATCACTGTGATAGAAATTCGTCCGATTCTGAAATAATTTTCCGGTGACGAAAATTGGACGCCTAAAACTAAGTATAAAACCATAAAAAGACACCCAAATTACAACCATTTGGTGATAGTTCATTCGAGAAAGACCACGTGAACAATCTTATATCACATATAGAAGCACTGTGGTAGAAATTCATCCGATTCTGAAATAATTTTTCGGTGACGAAAATTGGGCACACAAAATTAAGTATAAAACCGTAAAAATACCCAAATTCCGATCATTTGGTGATGGTTCATTCGATAAAAACATACGAACAATCTTATATCACATATAGAAGCACTGTGATATAAATTCGTCCGATTCTGAAATAATTTTCCGGTGACGAAAATTGGGCACACAAAACTAAGTATAAAACCGTAAAAAGACATCCAAATTCCGATCATTTGGCGATGGTTCATTCGATAAAAACGCACGAACAATCTTATATCACATATAGAATCACAGTGATAGAAATTCGTCCGATTCTCAAATAATTTTCCAGTGACGAAAATTGGGCACACAAAACTAAGTATAAAACCGTAAAAAGACACCCAAATTCCGACCATTTGGTGATAGTTCATTCGAGAAAGACCGCATGAACAATCTTATATCATATATAGAAGCACTGTGGTAGAAATTTATCCGATTCTGAAATAATTTTCCGGTGACGAAAATTGGGCACACAAAACTAAGTATAAAACCGTAAAAATCACCCAAATTCCGACCATTTGGTGATATTTCATTCGAGAAAGACCGCATGAACAATCTTATATCATATATAGAAGCACTGTGGTAGAAATTCGTCCGATTCTGAAATAATTTTCCGGTGACGAAAATTGGGCACACAAAACTAAGCATGAACCATCGCCAAATGAACCATCATTCGAGCAAGACCGCACGAACAATATTATATCACATATAGAAGCACTGTGATAGAAATTCGTCCGATTCTGAAATAATTTTCCGGTGACGAAAATTGGGCACACAAAACTAAGTATAAAACCGTAAAAAGACACCCAAATTCCGATCATTTGGCGATGGTTCATTCGATAAAAACCGCACGAACAATCTTATATCACATATAGAATCACTGTGATAGAAATTCGTCCGATTCTGAAATAATTTTCCGGTGACGAAAATTGGGCACACAAAACTAAGTATCAAACCGTAAAAAGACACCCAAATTCCGATCATTTGGCGATGGTTCATTCGATAAAAACCGCACGAACAATCTTATATCACATATAGAATCACTGTGATAGAAATTCGTCCGATTCTGAAATAATTTTCCGGTGACGAAAATTGGGCACACAAAACTAAGTATAAAACCATAAAAAGACACCCAAATTCCGATCATTTGGCGATGGTTCATTCGATAAAAACCGCACGAACAATCTTATATCACATATAGAATCACTGTGATAGAAATTCGTCCGATTCTGAAATAATTTTCCGGTGACGAAAATTGGGCACACAAAACTAAGTATAAAACCGTAAAAAGACACCCAAATTCCGACCATTTGGTGATAGTTCATTCGAGAAAGACCGCATGAACAATCTTATATCATATATAGAAGCACTGTGGTAGAAATTCATCCGATTCTGAAATAATTTTCCGGTGACGAAAATTGGGCACACAAAACTAAGTATAAAACCGTAAAAATCACCCAAATTCCGACCATTTGGTGATATTTCATTCGAGAAAGACCGCATGAACAATCTTATATCATATATAGAAGCACTGTGGTAGAAATTCGTCCGATTCTGAAATAATTTTCCGGTGACGAAAATTGGGCACACAAAACTAAGCATGAACCATCGCCAAATGAACCATCATTCGAGCAAGACCGCACGAACAATATTATATCACATATAGAAGCACTGTGATAGAAATTCGTCCGATTCTGAAATAATTTTCCGGTGACGAAAATTGGGCACACAAAACTAAGTATAAAACCGTAAAAAGACACCCAAATTCCGATCATTTGGCGATGGTTCATTCGATAAAAACCGCACGAACAATCTTATATCACATATAGAATCACTGTGATAGAAATTGCGGATTCAAATAATTTTCCGGTGACGAAATTGGGCACACAAAACTAAGTATCAAACCGTAAAAGACACCCAAATTCCGATCATTTGGCGATGGTTCATTCGATAAAACCGCACGAACAATCTTATATCACATATAGAATCACCGTGATAGAAATTCGTCCGATTCTGAAATAATTTTCCGGTGACGAAAATTGGGCACACAAACGAGTATAAACCGTAAAAAGATGCCCAAATTCACCATTTGGTGATAGTTCATTCGAGAAACACACCACGAACAATCTTATATCACATATAGAAGCACAGTGGTAGAAATTCATCCGATTCTGAAATAATTTTCCGGTGACGAAAATTGGACGCCTAAAACTAAGTATAAAACCATAAAAAGACACCCAAATTACAACCATTTGGTGATAGTTCATTCGAGAAAGACCACGTGAACAATCTTATATCACATATAGAAGCACTGTGGTAGAAATTCATCCGATTCTGAAATAATTTTTCGGTGACGAAAATTGGGCACACAAAATTAAGTATAAAACCGTAAAAAGATACCCAAATTCCGATCATTTGGTGATGGTTCATTCGATAAAAACCGCACGAACAATCTTATATCACATATAGAAGCACTGTGATATAAATTCGTCCGATTCTGAAATAATTTTCCGGTGACGAAAATTGGGCGCCCAAAACTAAGTATAAAACCGTAAAAATACACCCAAATTCCGATCATTTAGTGATGGTTCATTCGATAAAAACCGCACGAACAATCTTATATCACATATAGAATCACTGTGATAGAAATTCGTCCGATTCTGAAATAATTTTCCGGTGACGAAAATTGGGCACACAAAACTAAGTATAAAACCGTAAAAAGACACCCAAATTCCGACCATTTGGTGATAGTTCATTCGAGAAAGACTGCATGAACAATCTTATATCATATATAGAAGCACTGTGGTAGAAATTTATCCGATTCTGAAATAATTTTCCGGTGACGAAAATTGGGCACACAAAACTAAGTATAAAACCGTAAAAAGCACCCAAATTCCGATCATTTGGTGATGGTTCATTCGATAAAAACCGCACGAACAATCTTATATCACATATAGAAGCACTGTGATAGAAATTCGTCCGATTCTGAAATAATTTTCCGGTGACGAAAATTGGGCACACAAAACTAAGTATAAAACCGTAAAAAGACACCCAAATTCCGACCATTTGGTGATATTTCATTCGAGAAAGACCGCATGAACAATCTTATATCATATATAGAAGCACTGTGGTAGAAATTTATCCGATTCTGAAATAATTTTCCGGTGACGAAAATTGGGCACACAAAACTAAGTATAAAACCGTAAAAAGCACCCAAATTCCGACCATTTGGTGATAGATCATTCGAGCAAGACCGCACGAACAATCTTATATCACATATAGAAGCACTGTGATAGAAATTCGTCCGATTCTGAAATAATTTTCCGGTGACGAAAATTGGGCACACAAAACTAAGTATAAAACCGTAAAAAGACACCCAAATTCCGATCATTTGGCGATGGTTCATTCGATAAAAACCGGACGAACAATCTTATATCACATATAGAATCACTGTGATAGAAATTCGTCCGATTCTGAAATAATTTTCCGGTGACGAAAATTGGGCACACAAAACTAAGTATAAAACCGTAAAAAGACACCCAAATTCCGATCATTTGGTGATAGTTCATTCGAGAAAGACCGCGTGAACAATATTATATCACATATAGAAGCACTGTGGTAGAAATTCGTCCGATTCTGAAATAATTTTTCGGTGACGAAAATTGGACGCCTAAAACTAAGTATAAAACCATAAAAAGACACCCACATTATAACCATTTGGTGATAATTCATTCGAGAAAGACCACGTGAACAATCTTATATCACATATAGAAGCACTGTGATAGAAATTCATCCGATTCTGAAATAATTTTTCGGTGACGAAAATTGGGCACACAAAATTAAGTATAAAACCGTAAAAATACACCCAAATTCCGATCATTTGGTGATGGTTCATTCGATAAAAACCGCACGAACAATCTTATATCACATATAGAAGCACTGTGATAGAAATTCGTCCGATTCTGAAATAATTTTCCGGTGACGAAAATTTGGCACACAAAACTAAGTATAAAACCGTAAAAAGACACCCAAATTCGATCATTTGGTGATGGTTCATTCGATAAAAACCGCACGAACAATCTTATATCACATATAGAAGCACCGTGATAGAAATTGTCCGATTCTCAAATAATTTTCCGGTGACGAAAATTGGGCGCCAAAACTAAGTATAAAACCGTAAAAATACACCCAAATTCCAATCATTTGGTGATGGTTCATTCGATAAAAACCGCACGAACAATCTTATATCACATATAGAATCACCGTGATAGAAATTAATCCGATTCTCAAATAATTTTCCGTTGTGAAAATTGGGCACACATAACTAAGTATAAAACCGTAAAAAGACACCCAAATTCCGATCATTTGGCGATGGTTCATTCGATAAAAACCGCACGAACAATCTTATATCACATATAGAATCACTGTGATAGAAATTCGTCCGATGCTGAAATAATTTTCCGGTGACGAAAATTGGGCACACAAAACTAAGTATAAAACCGTAAAAAGACACCCAAATTCCGATCATTTGGTGATGGTTCATTCGATAAAAACCGCACGAACAATCTTATATCACATATAGAAGCACTGTGATAGAAATTCGTCCGATTCTGAAATAATTTTCCGGTGACGAAAATTGGGCGCCCAAAACTAAGTATAAAACCGTAAAAATACACCCAAATTCCAATCATTTGGTGATGGTTCATTCGATAAAAACCGCACGAACAATCTTATATCACATATAGAATCACTGTGATAGAAATTCGTCCGATTCTGAAATAATTTTCCGGTGACGAAAATTGGGCACACAAAACTAAGTATAAAACCGTAAAAAGACACCCAAATTCCGATCATTTGGCGATGGTTCATTCGATAAAAACCGCACGAACAATCTTATATCACATATAGAATCACTGTGATAGAAATTCGTCCGATTCTGAAATAATTTTCCGGTGACGAAAATTGGGCACACAAAACTAAGTATAAAACCGTAAAAAGACACCCAAATTCCGATCATTTGGCGATGGTTCATTCGATAAAAACCGCACGAACAATCTTATATCACATATAGAATCACTGTGATAGAAATTCGTCCGATTCTGAAATAATTTTCCGGTGACGAAAATTGGGCACACAAAACTGAGTATAAAACCGTAAAAAGATGCCCAAATTCCGACCATTTGGTGATAGTTCATTCGAGAAAGACTGCACGAACAATCTTATATCACATATAGAAGCACTGTGGTAGAAATTCATCCGATTCTGAAATAATTTTCCGTGACGAAAATCTACGCCTAAAACTAAGTATAAAACCATAAAAAGACACCCAAATTACAACCATTTGGTGATAGTTCATTCGAGAAAGACCACGTGAACAATCTTATATCACATATAGAAGCACTGTGGTAGAAATTCATCCGATTCTGAAATAATTTTTCGGTGACGAAAATTGGGCACACAAAATTAAGTATAAAACCGTAAAAAGATACCCAAATTCCGATCATTTGGTGATGGTTCATTCGATAAAAACCGCACGAACAATCTTATATCACATATAGAAGCACCGTGATATAAATTGTCCGATTCTGAAATAATTTTCCGGTGACGAAAATTGGGCACCCAAAACTAAGTATAAAACCGTAAAAAGACATCCAAATTCCGATCATTTGGCGATGGTTCATTCGATAAAAACCGCACGAACAATCTTATATCACATATAGAATCACTGTGATAGAAATTCGTCCGATTCTGAAATAATTATCCAGTGACGAAAATTGGGCACACAAAACTAAGTATAAAACCGTAAAAAGACACCCAAATTCCGACCATTTGGTGATAGTTCATTCGAGAAAGACCGCATGAACAATCTTATATCATATATAGAAGCACTGTGGTAGAAATTTATCCGATTCTGAAATAATTTTCCGGTGACGAAAATTGGGCACACAAAACTAAGTATAAAACCGTAAAAATCACCCAAATTCCGACCATTTGGTGATATTTCATTCGAGAAAGACCGCATGAACAATCTTATATCATATATAGAAGCACTGTGGTAGAAATTCGTCCGATTCTGAAATAATTTTCCGGTGACGAAAATTGGGCACACAAAACTAAGCATGAACCATCGCCAAATGAACCATCATTCGAGCAAGACCGCACGAACAATCTTATATCACATATAGAAGCACTGTGATAGAAATTCGTCCGATTCTGAAATAATTTTCCGGTGACGAAAATTGGGCACACAAAACTAAGTATACAACCGTAAAAAGACACCCAAATTCCGATCATTTGGCGATGGTTCATTCGATAAAAACCGCACGAACAATCTTATATCACATATAGAATCACTGTGATAGAAATTCGTCCGATTCTGAAATAATTTTCCGGTGACGAAAATTGGGCACACAAAACTAAGTATAAAACCGTAAAAAGACACCCAAATTCCGATCATTTGGCGATGGTTCATTCGATAAAAACCGCACGAACAATCTTATATCACATATAGAATCACTGTGATAGAAATTCGTCCGATTCTGAAATAATTTTCCGGTGACGAAAATTGGACGCCTAAAACTAAGTATAAAACCATAAAAAGACACCCAAATTACAACCATTTGGTGATAGTTCATTCGAGAAAGACCACGTGAACAATCTTATATCACATATAGAAGCACTGTGGTAGAAATTCATCCGATTCTGAAATAATTTTTCGGTGACGAAAATTGGGCACACAAAATTAAGTATAAAACCGTAAAAATACCCAAATTCCGATCATTTGGTGATGGTTCATTCGATAAAAACCGCACGAACAATCTTATATCACATATAGAAGCACTGTGATATAAATTCGTCCGATTCTGAAATAATTTTCCGGTGACGAAAATTGGGCGCCCAAAACTAAGTATAAAACCGTAAAAAGACATCCAAATTCCGATCATTTGGCGATGGTTCATTCGATAAAAACCGCACGAACAATCTTATATCACATATAGAATCACTGTGATAGAAATTCGTCCGATTCTGAAATAATTTTCCGGTGACGAAAATTGGGCACACAAAACTAAGTATAAAACCGTAAAAAGACACCCAAATTCCGACCATTTGGTGATAGTTCATTCGAGAAAGACCGCATGAACAATCTTATATCATATATAGAAGCACTGTGGTAGAAATTTATCCGATTCTGAAATAATTTTCCGGTGACGAAAATTGGGCACACAAAACTAAGTATAAAACCGTAAAAATCACCCAAATTCCGACCATTTGGTGATATTTCATTCGAGAAAGACCGCATGAACAATCTTATATCATATATAGAAGCACTGTGGTAGAAATTGTCCGATTCTTAAATAATTTTCCGGTGACGAAAATTGGGCACACAAAACTAAGCATGAACCATCGCCAAATGAACCATCATTCGAGCAAGACCGCACGAACAATATTATATCACATATAGAAGCACTGTGATAGAAATTCGTCCGATTCTGAAATAATTTTCCGGTGACGAAAATTGGGCACACAAAACTAAGTATAAAACCGTAAAAAGACACCCAAATTCCGATCATTTGGCGATGGTTCATTCGATAAAACCGCACGAACAATCTTATATCACATATAGAATCACCGTGATAGAAATTCGTCCGATTCAAATAATTTTCCGGTGACGAAAATTGGGCACACAAAACTAAGTATCAAACCGTAAAAAGACACCCAAATTCCGATCATTTGGAGATCGTTCATTCGAGAAAGACCGCACGAACAATCTTATATCACATATAGAATCACCGTGATAGAAATTGGTCCGATTCTCAAATAATTTTCCTGACGAAAATTGGGCACACAAAACTAAGTATAAAACCATAAAAAGACACCCAAATTCCGATCATTTGGCGATGGTTCATTCGATAAAACCGCACGAACAATCTTATATCACATATAGTATCACTGTGATAGATATTCGTACGTTTCTGAACAAATTTTCAGGTGAGGAAAATTGGGCACACAAAACTAAGTATAAAACCGTAAAAAGACACCCAAATTCCGACCATTTGGTGATAGTTCATTCGAGAAAGACTGCACGAACAATCTTATATCACATATAGAAGCACCGTGGTAGAAATTCATCCGATTCTCAAATAATTTTCCGGTGACGAAAATTCGACGCCTAAAACTAAGTATAAAACCATAAAAAGACACCCAAATTACAACCATTTGGTGATAGTTCATTCGAGAAAGACCACGTGAACAATCTTATATCACATATAGAAGCACCGTGGTAGAAATTCATCCGATTCTAAATAATTTTTCTATGACGAAAATTGGGCACACAAAATTAAGTATAAAACCGTAAAAATACCCAAATTCCGATCATTTGGTGATGGTTCATTCGATAAAAACCGCACGAACAATCTTATATCACATATAGAAGCACTGTGATATAAATTCGTCCGATTCTGAAATAATTTTCCGGTGACGAAAATTGGGCACACAAAACTAAGTATAAAACCGTAAAAAGACATCCAAATTCCGATCATTTGGCGATGGTTCATTCGATAAAAACCGCACGAACAATCTTATATCACATATAGAATCACTGTGATAGAAATTCGTCCGATTCTGAAATAATTTTCCGGTGACGAAAATTGGGCACACAAAACTAAGTATAAAACCGTAAAAAGACACCCAAATTCCGACCATTTGGTGATAGTTCATTCGAGAAAGACCGCATGAACAATCTTATATCATATATAGAAGCACTGTGGTAGAAATTTATCCGATTCTGAAATAATTTTCCGGTGACGAAAATTGGGCACACAAAACTAAGTATAAAACCGTAAAAATCACCCAAATTCCGACCATTTGGTGATATTTCATTCGAGAAAGACCGCATGAACAATCTTATATCATATATAGAAGCACTGTGGTAGAAATTCGTCCGATTCTGAAATAATTTTCCGGTGACGAAAATTGGGCACACAAAACTAAGCATGAACCATCGCCAAATGAACCATCATTCGAGCAAGACCGCACGAACAATATTATATCACATATAGAAGCACTGTGATAGAAATTCGTCCGATTCAAATAATTTTCCTGACGAAAATTGGGCACACAAAACTAAGTATAAAACCGTAAAAAGACACCCAAATTCCGATCATTTGGCGATGGTTCATTCGATAAAAACCGCACGAACAATCTTATATCACATATAGAATCACTGTGATAGAAATTCGTCCGATTCAAATAATTTTCCGGTGACGAAAATTGGGCACACAAAACTAAGTATCAAACCGTAAAAGACACCCAAATTCCGATCATTTGGCGATGGTTCATTCGATAAAAACCGCACGAACAATCTTATATCACATATAGAATCACCGTGATAGAAATTGTCCGATTCTCAAATAATTTTCCTATGACGAAAATTGGGCACACAAAACCGAGTATAAAACCGTAAAAGATGCCCAAATTCGACCATTTGGTGATAGTTCATTCGAGAAAGACTGCACGAACAATCTTATATCACATATAGAAGCACCGTGGTAGAAATTCATCCGATTCAAATAATTTTCCTGACGAAAATCGACGCCTAAAACTAAGTATAAAACCATAAAAAGACACCCAAATTACAACCATTTGGTGATAGTTCATTCGAGAAAGACCACGTGAACAATCTTATATCACATATAGAAGCACCGTGGTAGAAATTCATCCGATTCTCAAATAATTTTTCGGTGACGAAAATTGGGCACACAAAATTAAGTATAAAACCGTAAAAAGATACCCAAATTCCGATCATTTGGTGATGGTTCATTCGATAAAAACCGCACGAACAATCTTATATCACATATAGAAGCACCGTGATATAAATTCGTCCGATTCAAATAATTTTCCGGTGACCAAAATTGGGCGCCAAAAAATAAGTATAAAACCGTAAAAATACAACCAAATTCCGATCATTTAGTGATGGTTCATTCGATAAAACCGCACGAACAATCTTATATCACATATAGAATCACCGTGATAGAAATTAAGTCCGATTCAAATAATTTTCCTGACGAAAATTGGGCACACAAAACTAAGTATAAAACCGTAAAAAGACACCCAAATTCCGACCATTTGGTGATAGTTCATTCGAGAAAGACCGCATGAACAATCTTATATCATATATAGAAGCACCGTGGTAGAAATTTATCCGATTCTCAAATAATTTTCCTGGACGAAAATTGGGCACACAAAACTAAGTATAAAACCGTAAAATCACCCAAATTCCGACCATTTGGTGATATTTCATTCGAGAAAGACCGCATGAACAATCTTATATCATATATAGAAGCACCGTGGTAGAAATTCGTCCGATTCTGAAATAATTTTCCGGTGACGAAAATTGGGCACACAAAACTAAGCATGAACCATCGCCAAATGAACCATCATTCGAGCAAGACCGCACGAACAATATTATATCACATATAGAAGCACTGTGATAGAAATTCGTCCGATTCTGAAATAATTTTCCGGTGACGAAAATTGGGCACACAAAACTAAGTATAAAACCGTAAAAAGACACCCAAATTCCGATCATTTGGCGATGGTTCATTCGATAAAAACCGCACGAACAATCTTATATCACATATAGAATCACTGTGATAGAAATTCGTCCGATTCTGAAATAATTTTCCGTGACGAAAATTGGGCACACAAAACTAAGTATCAAACCGTAAAAGACACCCATATTCCGATCATTTGGCGATGGTTCATTCGATAAAAACCGCACGAACAATCTTATATCACATATAGAATCACCGTGATAGAAATTCGTCCGATTCTCAAATAATTTTCCTATGACGAAAATTGGGCACACAAAACTAAGTATAAAACCATAAAAAGACACCCAAATTCCGATCATTTGGCGATGGTTCATTCGATAAAACCGCACGAACAATCTTATATCACATATAGAATCACTGTGATAGAAATTCGTCCGATTCTGAAATAATTTTCCGGTGACGAAAATTGGGCACACAAAACTAAGTATAAAACCGTAAAAAGACACCCAAATTCCGACCATTTGGTGATAGTTCATTCGAGAAAGACTGCACGAACAATCTTATATCACATATAGAAGCACTGTGGTAGAAATTCATCCGATTCTGAAATAATTTTCCGGTGACGAAAATTGGACGCCTAAAACTAAGTATAAAACCATAAAAAGACACCCAAATTACAACCATTTGGTGATAGTTCATTCGAGAAAGACCACGTGAACAATCTTATATCACATATAGAAGCACTGTGGTAGAAATTCATCCGATTCTGAAATAATTTTTCGGTGACGAAAATTGGGCACACAAAATTAAGTATAAAACCGTAAAAATACCCAAATTCCGATCATTTGGTGATGGTTCATTCGATAAAAACCGCACGAACAATCTTATATCACATATAGAAGCACTGTGATATAAATTCGTCCGATTCTGAAATAATTTTCCGGTGACGAAAATTGGGCACACAAAACTAAGTATAAAACCGTAAAAAGACATCCAAATTCCGATCATTTGGCGATGGTTCATTCGATAAAAACCGCACGAACAATCTTATATCACATATAGAATCACTGTGATAGAAATTCGTCCGATTCTGAAATAATTTTCCGTAGACGAAAATTGGGCACACAAATCTAATTATAAAACAGAAAAAAGACAACCAAATTCCGACCATTTGGTGATATTTCATTCGAGAAAGACCGCATGAACAATCTTATATCATATATAGAAGCACCGTGGTAGAAATTTATCCGATTTCAAATAATTTTCCTGACGAAAATTGGGCACACAAAACTAAGTATAAAACCTTAAAATTCACCCAAATTCAGACCATTTGGTGATATTTCATTCGAGAAAGACCGCATGAACAATCTTATATCATATATAGAAGCACTGTGGTAGAAATTCGTCCGATTCTGAAATAATTTTCCGGTGACGAAAATTGGGCACACAAAACTAAGCATGAACCATCGCCAAATGAACCATCATTCGAGCAAGACCGCACGAACAATATTATATCACATATAGAAGCACTGTGATAGAAATTCGTCCGATTCTGAAATAATTTTCCGGTGACGAAAATTGGGCACACAAAACTAAGTATAAAACCGTAAAAAGACACCCAAATTCCGATCATTTGGCGATGGTTCATTCGATAAAAACCGCACGAACAATCTTATATCACATATAGAATCACTGTGATAGAAATTCGTCCGATTCTGAAATAATTTTCCGGTGACGAAAATTGGGCACACAAAACTAAGTATCAAACCGTAAAAAGACACCCAAATTCCGATCATTTGGCGATGGTTCATTCGATAAAAACCGCACGAACAATCTTATATCACATATAGAATCACTGTGATAGAAATTCGTCCGATTCTGAAATAATTTTCCTGTGACGAAAATTGGGCACACAAAACTGAGTATAAAACCGTAAAAAGATGCCCAAATTCCGACCATTTGGTGATAGTTCATTCGAGAAAGACTGCACGAACAATCTTATATCACATATAGAAGCACTGTGGTAGAAATTCATCCGATTCTGAAATAATTTTCCTATGACGAAAATCGACGCCTAAAACTAAGTATAAAACCATAAAAAGACACCCAAATTACAACCATTTGGTGATAGTTCATTCGAGAAAGACCACGTGAACAATCTTATATCACATATAGAAGCACCGTGGTAGAAATTCATCCGATTCTCAAATAATTTTTCTATGACGAAAATTGGGCACACAAAATTAAGTATAAAACCGTAAAAGATACCCAAATTCCGATCATTTGGTGATGGTTCATTCGATAAAACCGCACGAACAATCTTATATCACATATAGAAGCACCGTGATATAAATTCGTCCGATTCTCAAATAATTTTCCGGTGACGAAAATTGGGCGCCCAAAACTAAGTATAAACCGTAAAATACACCCAAATTCCGATCATTTAGTGATGGTTCATTCGATAAAACCGCACGAACAATCTTATATCACATATAGAATCACCGTGATAGAAATTCGTCCGATTCTCAAATAATTTTCCTGACGAAAATTGGGCACACAAAACTAAGTATAAAACCGTAAAAAGACACCCAAATTCCGACCATTTGGTGATAGTTCATTCGAGAAAGACCGCATGAACAATCTTATATCATATATAGAAGCACCATGGTAGAAATTTATCCGATTCTCAAATAATTTTCCGGTGACGAAAATTGGGCACACAAAACTAAGTATAAACCGTAAAAATCACCCAAATTCCGACCATTTGGTGATATTTCATTCGAGAAAGACCGCATGAACAATCTTATATCATATATAGAAGCACCGTGGTAGAAATTCGTCCGATTCTCAAATAATTTTCCTGACGAAAATTGGGCACACAAAACTAAGCATGAACCATCGCCAAATGAACCATCATTCGAGCAAGACCGCACGAACAATATTATATCACATATAGAAGCACCGTGATAGAAATTCGTCCGATCAAATAATTTTCCGGTGACGAAAATTGGGCACACAAAACTAAGTATAAAACCGTAAAAAGACACCCAAATTCCGATCATTTGGCGATGGTTCATTCGATAAAAACCGCACGAACAATCTTATATCACATATAGAATCACTGTGATAGAAATTCGTCCGATTCTGAAATAATTTTCCGGTGACGAAAATTGGGCACACAAAACTAAGTATCAAACCGTGAAAAGACACCCAAATTCCGATCATTTGGCGATGGTTCATTCGATAAAAACCGCACGAACAATCTTATATCACATATAGAATCACTGTGATAGAAATTCGTCCGATTCTGAAATAATTTTCCGGTGACGAAAATTGGGCACACAAAACTAAGTATAAAACCATAAAAAGACACCCAAATTCCGATCATTTGGCGATGGTTCATTCGATAAAAACCGCACGAACAATCTTATATCACATATAGAATCACTGTGATAGAAATTCGTCCGATTCTGAAATAATTTTCCGGTGACGAAAATTGGGCACACAAAACTAAGTATAAAACCGTAAAAAGACACCCAAATTCCGACCATTTGGTGATAGTTCATTCGAGAAAGACTGCACGAACAATCTTATATCACATATAGAAGCACTGTGGTAGAAATTCATCCGATTCTGAAATAATTTTCCGGTGACGAAAATTGGACGCCTAAAACTAAGTATAAAACCATAAAAAGACACCCAAATTACAACCATTTGGTGATAGTTCATTCGAGAAAGACCACGTGAACAATCTTATATCACATATAGAAGCACTGTGGTAGAAATTCATCCGATTCTGAAATAATTTTTCGGTGACGAAAATTGGGCACACAAAATTAAGTATAAAACCGTAAAAATACCCAAATTCCGATCATTTGGTGATGGTTCATTCGATAAAAACCGCACGAACAATCTTATATCACATATAGAAGCACTGTGATATAAATTCGTCCGATTCTGAAATAATTTTCCGGTGACGAAAATTGGGCACACAAAACTAAGTATAAAACCGTAAAAAGACATCCAAATTCCGATCATTTGGAGATGTTTCATTCGATAAAAACCGCACTAACAATCTAATATAACATATAGAATCACCGTGATAGAAATTCGTCCGATTCTCAAATAATTTTCCGGTGACGAAAATTGGGAAAACAAAAAAAAGAATAAAACCTTAAAAAACACCCAAATTCCGACCATTTGGTGATAGTTCATTCGAGAAAGACCGCATGAACAATCTTATATCATATATAGAAGCACTGTGGTAGAAATTTATCCGATTCTGAAATAATTTTCCTGTGACGAAAATTGGGCACACAAAACTAAGTATAAAACCGTAAAAATCACCCAAATTCCGACCATTTGGTGATATTTCATTCGAGAAAGACCGCATGAACAATCTTATATCATATATAGAAGCACTGTGGTAGAAATTCGTCCGATTCTGAAATAATTTTCCGGTGACGAAAATTGGGCACACAAAACTAAGCATGAACCATCGCCAAATGAACCATCATTCGAGCAAGACCGCACGAACAATATTATATCACATATAGAAGCACTGTGATAGAAATTCGTCCGAATCTGAAATAATATTCCCGTGACGAACATTGGGCCCACAAAACTAAGTATAAAACCGTAAAAGACACCCAAATTCCGATCATTTGGCGATGGTTCATTCGATAAAAACCGCACGAACAATCTTATATCACATATAGAATCACTGTGATAGAAATTCGTCCGATTCTGAAATAATTTTCCGGTGACGAAAATTGGGCACACAAAACTAAGTATCAAACCGTAAAAAGACACCCAAATTCCGATCATTTGGCGATGGTTCATTCGATAAAAACCGCACGAACAATCTTATATCACATATAGAATCACTGTGATAGAAATTCGTCCGATTCTGAAATAATTTTCCGGTGACGAAAATTGGGCACACAAAACTGAGTATAAAACCGTAAAAAGATGCCCAAATTCCGACCATTTGGTGATAGTTCATTCGAGAAAGACTGCACGAACAATCTTATATCACATATAGAAGCACTGTGGTAGAAATTCATCCGATTCTGAAATAATTTTCCGGTGACGAAAATTGGACGCCTAAAACTAAGTATAAAACCATAAAAAGACACCCAAATTACAACCATTTGGTGATAGTTCATTCGAGAAAGACCACGTGAACAATCTTATATCACATATAGAAGCACTGTGGTAGAAATTCATCCGATTCTGAAATAATTTTTCGGTGACGAAAATTGGGCACACAAAATTAAGTATAAAACCGTAAAAAGATACCCAAATTCCGATCATTTGGTGATGGTTCATTCGATAAAAACCGCACGAACAATCTTATATCACATATAGAAGCACTGTGATATAAATTCGTCCGATTCTGAAATAATTTTCCGGTGACGAAAATTGGGCGCCCAAAACTAAGTATAAAACCGTAAAAATACACCCAAATTCCGATCATTTAGTGATGGTTCATTCGATAAAAACCGCACGAACAATCTTATATCACATATAGAATCACTGTGATAGAAATTCGTCCGATTCTGAAATAATTTTCCTGTGACGAAAATTGGGCACACAAAACTAAGTATAAAACCGTAAAAAGACACCCAAATTCCGACCATTTGGTGATAGTTCATTCGAGAAAGACTGCATGAACAATCTTATATCATATATAGAAGCACTGTGGTAGAAATTTATCCGATTCTGAAATAATTTTCCGGTGACGAAAATTGGGCACACAAAACTAAGTATAAAACCGTAAAAAGCACCCAAATTCCGATCATTTGGTGATGGTTCATTCGATAAAAACCGCACGAACAATCTTATATCACATATAGAAGCACTGTGATAGAAATTCGTCCGATTCTGAAATAATTTTCCGGTGACGAAAATTGGGCACACAAAACTAAGTATAAAACCGTAAAAAGACACCCAAATTCCGACCATTTGGTGATATTTCATTCGAGAAAGACCGCATGAACAATCTTATATCATATATAGAAGCACTGTGGTAGAAATTTATCCGATTCTGAAATAATTTTCCGGTGACGAAAATTGGGCACACAAAACTAAGTATAAAACCGTAAAAAGCACCCAAATTCCGACCATTTGGTGATAGATCATTCGAGCAAGACCGCACGAACAATCTTATATCACATATAGAAGCACTGTGATAGAAATTCGTCCGATTCTGAAATAATTTTCCGGTGACGAAAATTGGGCACACAAAACTAAGTATAAAACCGTAAAAAGACACCCAAATTCCGATCATTTGGCGATGGTTCATTCGATAAAAACCGGACGAACAATCTTATATCACATATAGAATCACTGTGATAGAAATTCGTCCGATTCTGAAATAATTTTCCGGTGACGAAAATTGGGCACGCAAAACTAAGTATAAAACCGTAAAAAGACACCCAAATTCCGATCATTTGGTGATAGTTCATTCGAGAAAGACCGCGTGAACAATATTATATCACATATAGAAGCACTGTGGTAGAAATTCGTCCGATTCTGAAATAATTTTTCGGTGACGAAAATTGGACGCCTAAAACTAAGTATAAAACCATAAAAAGACACCCACATTATAACCATTTGGTGATAATTCATTCGAGAAAGACCACGTGAACAATCTTATATCACATATAGAAGCACTGTGATAGAAATTCATCCGATTCTGAAATAATTTTTCGGTGACGAAAATTGGGCACACAAAATTAAGTATAAAACCGTAAAAATACACCCAAATTCCGATCATTTGGTGATGGTTCATTCGATAAAAACCGCACGAACAATCTTATATCACATATAGAAGCACTGTGATAGAAATTCGTCCGATTCTGAAATAATTTTCCGGTGACGAAAATTTGGCACACAAAACTAAGTATAAAACCGTAAAAAGACACCCAAATTCTGATCATTTGGTGATGGTTCATTCGATAAAAACCGCACGAACAATCTTATATCACATATAGAAGCACTGTGATAGAAATTCGTCCGATTCTGAAATAATTTTCCGGTGACGAAAATTGGGCGCCCAAAACTAAGTATAAAACCGTAAAAATACACCCAAATTCCAATCATTTGGTGATGGTTCATTCGATAAAAACCGCACGAACAATCTTATATCACATATAGAATCACTGTGATAGAAATTCGTCCGATTCTGAAATAATTTTCCGTTGACGAAAATTGGGCACACATAACTAAGTATAAAACCGTAAAAAGACACCCAAATTCCGATCATTTGGCGATGGTTCATTCGATAAAAACCGCACGAACAATCTTATATCACATATAGAATCACTGTGATAGAAATTCGTCCGATGCTGAAATAATTTTCCGGTGACGAAAATTGGGCACACAAAACTAAGTATAAAACCGTAAAAAGACACCCAAATTCCGATCATTTGGTGATGGTTCATTCGATAAAAACCGCACGAACAATCTTATATCACATATAGAAGCACTGTGATAGAAATTCGTCCGATTCTGAAATAATTTTCCGGTGACGAAAATTGGGCGCCCAAAACTAAGTATAAAACCGTAAAAATACACCCAAATTCCAATCATTTGGTGATGGTTCATTCGATAAAAACCGCACGAACAATCTTATATCACATATAGAATCAATGTGATAGAAATTCGTCCGATTCTGAAATAATTTTCCGGTGACGAAAATTGGGCACACAAAACTAAGTATAAAACCGTAAAAAGACACCCAAATACCGATCATTTGGTGATGGTTCATTCGATAAAAACCGCACGAACAATCTTATATCACATATAGAAGCACTGTGATAGAAATTCGTCCGATTCTGAAATAATTTTCCGGTGACGAAAATTGGGCACACAAAACTAAGTATAAAACCGTAAAAAGCACCCAAATTCCGACCATTTGGTGATAGATCATTCGAGAAAGACCGCACGAACAATCTTATATCACATATAGAAGCACCGTGGTAGAAATTCATCCGATTCTGAAATAATTTTCCGGTGACGAAAATTGGGCACACAAAACTAAGTATAAAACCGTAAAAAGACACCCAAATTCCGATTATTTGGCGATGGTTCATTCGATAAAAACCGCACGAACAATCTTATATCACATATAGAATCACTGTGATAGAAATTCGTCCGATTCTGAAATAATTTTCCGGTGACGAAAATTTGGCACACAAAACTAAGTATAAAACCGTAAAAAGACACCCAAATTCCGATCATTTGGTGATAGTTCATTCGAGAAAGACCGAGTGAACAATCTTATATCACATATAGAAGCATTGTGGTAGAAATTCGTCCGATTCTGAAATAATTTTTCGGTGACGAAAATTGGACGCCTAAAACTAAGTATAAAACCATAAAAAGACACCCAAATTACAACCATTTGGTGATAGTTCATTCGAGAAAGACCACGTGAACAATCTTATATCATATATAGAAGCACTGTGATAGAAATTCGTCCGATTCTGAAATAATTTTCCGGTGACGAAAATTGGGCACACAAAACTAAGTATAAAACCGTAAAAAGACACCCAAATTCCGATCATTTGGTGATAGTTCATTCGAGAAAGACCGCGTGAACAATCTTATATCACATATAGAAGCACTGTGGTAGAAATTCGTCCGATTCTGAAATAATTTTTCGGTGACGAAAATTGGACGCCTAAAACTAAGTATAAAACCATAAAAAGACACTCAAATTACAACCATTTGGTGATAGTTCATTCGAGAAAGACCACGTGAACAATCTTATATCACATATAGAAGCACTGTGATAGAAATTCGTCCGATTCTGAAATAATTTTTCGGTGACGAAAAATGGGCACACAAAACTAAGTATAAAACCGTAAAAAGATGCCCAAATTCCGACCATTTGGTGATAGATCATTCGAGAAAGACCGCACGAACAATCTTATATCACATATAGAAGCACTGTGGTATAAATTCGTCCGATTCTGAAATAATTTTCCGGTGACGAAAATTGGACGCCTAAAACTAAGTATAAAACCATAAAAAGACACCCAAATTACAACCATTTGGTGATAGTTCATTCGAGAAAGACCGCATGAACAATCTTATATCAAGTATAGAAGCACTGTGGTAGAAATTCATCCGATTCTGAAATAATTTTCCGGTGACGAAAATTGGGCGCCCAAAACTAAGTATAAAACCGTAAAAATACACCCAAATTCCAATCATTTGGTGATGGTTCATTCGATAAAAACCGCACGAATAATCTTATATCATATATAGAAGCACTGTGATAGAAATTCGTCCGATTCTGAAATAATTTTCCGGTGACGAAAATTGGGCGCCCAAAACTAAGTATAAAACCGTAAAAATACACCCAAATTCCAATCATTTGGTGATGGTTCATTCGATAAAAACCGCACGAACAATCTTATATCACATATAGAAGCACTGTGATAGAAATTCGTCCGATTCTGAAATAATTTTTCGGTGACGAAAATTGGGCACACAAAACTAAGTATAAAATTGTAAAAAGACACCCAAATTCCGACCAATTGGTGATAGTTCATTCGAGAAAGACTGCACGAACAATCTTATATCACATATAGAAGCACTGTGGTAGAGATTCGTCCGATTCTAAAATAATTTTTCGGTGACGAAAATTGGGCACACAAAACTAAGTATAAAACCGTAAAAAGCACCCAAATTCCGACCATTTGGTGATAGATCATTCGAGAAAGACCGCACGAACAATCTTATATCACATATAGAAGCACTGTGGTAGAAATTCATCCGATTCTGAAATAATTTTTCGGTGACGAAAATTGGGCACACAAAACTAAGTATAAAACCGTAAAAAGCACCCAAATTCCGATCATTTGGTGATGGTTCATTCGATAAAGACCGCGTGAACAATCTTATATCACATATAGAAGCACTGTGGTAGAAATTCGTCTGATTCTGAAATAATTTTTCGGTGACGAAAATTGGGCACACAAAACTGAGTATAAAACCGTAAAAAGATGCCCAAATTCCGACCATTTGGTGATAGTTCATTCGAGAAAGACCGCGTGAACAATCTTATATCACATAGAGAAGCACTGTGGTAGAAATTCGTCCGATTCTGAAATAATTTTCCGGTGACGAAAATTGGACGCCTAAAACTAAGTATAAAACCGTAAAAAGACACCCAAATTCCGACCATTTGGTGATAGTTCATTCGAGAAAGACCGCACGAACAATCTTATATCACATATAGAAGCACTGTGGTAGAAATTCATCCAATTCTGAAATAATTTTTCGGTGACGAAAATTGGGCACACAAAACTAAGTATAAAACCGTAAAAAGCACCCAAATTCCGACCATTGGTGGTAGATCATTCGAGAAAGACCGCACGAACAATCTTATATCACATATAGAAGCACTGTGGTAGAAATTCATCTGATTCTGAAATAATTTTTCGGTGACGAAAATTGGGCACACAAAACTAAGTATAAAACCGTAAAAAGACACCCAAATTCCGACCATTTGGTGATAGTTCATTCGAGAAAGACCGCATGAACAATCTTATATCATATATGGAAGCATTGTGGTAGAAATTTATCCGATTCTGAAATAATTTTCCGATGACGAAAATTGGGCACAGAAAACTAAGTATAAAACCGTAAAAAGCACCCAAATTCCGACCATTGGTGGTAGATCATTCGAGAAAGACCGCACGGACAATCTTATATCACATATAGAAGCACTGTGGTAGAAATTCGTCCGATTCTGAAATAATTTTCCGGTGACGAAAATTGGACGCCTAAAACTAAGTATAAAACCATAAAAAGACACCCAAATTACAACCATTTGGTGATAGTTCATTCGACAAAGACCACGTGAACAATCTTATATCACATATAGAAGCACTGTGGTAGAAATTCGTCCGATTCTGAAAGAATTTTCCGGTGACGAAAATTGGGCGCCAAAACTAAGTATAAAACCGTAAAAATACACCCAAATTCCGACCATTTGGTAATAGTTCATTCGATAAAGACCACGTGAACAATCTTATATCACATATAGAAGCACTGTGGTAAAAATTCATCCGATTCTGAAATAATTTTTCGGTGACGAAAATTGGACGCCTAAAACTAAGTATAAAACCATAAAAAGCACCCAAATTCCGACCATTGGTGGTAGATCATTCGAGAAAGACCGCACGAACAATCTTATATCACATATAGAAGCACTGTGGTAGAAATTCATCCGATTCTGAAATAATTTTTCGGTGACGAAAATTGGGCAGACAAAACTAAGTATAAAACCGTAAAAAGCACCCAAATTCCGATCATTTGGTGATGGTTCATTCGATAAAGACCGCGTGAACAATCTTATATCACATATAGAAGCACTGTGGTAGAAATTCGTCTGATTCTGAAATAATTTTTCGGTGACGAAAATTGGGCACACAAAACTGAGTATAAAACCGTAAAAAGATGCCCAAATTCCGACCATTTGGTGATAGTTCATTCGAGAAAGACCGCGTGAACAATCTTATATCACATAGAAAAGCACTGTGGTAGAAATTCGTCCGATTCTGAAATAATTTTCCGGTGACGAAAATTGGGCGCCCAAAACTAAGTATAAAACCGTAAAAAGATGCCCAAATTCCGACCATTTGGTGATAGATCATTCGAGAAAGACCGCACGAACAATCTTATATCACATATAGAAGCACTGTGGTATAAA
Source organism: Orobanche coerulescens (assembly GCA_033398695.1). Classification (NCBI taxonomy): domain Eukaryota; kingdom Viridiplantae; phylum Streptophyta; class Magnoliopsida; order Lamiales; family Orobanchaceae; genus Orobanche; species Orobanche coerulescens. The sequence continues at coordinate 271,479 of JAWKAU010000158.1, forward strand.
TTCGTCCGATTCTGAAATAATTTTCCGGTGACGAAAATTGGACGCCTAAAACTAAGTATAAAACCATAAAAAGACACCCAAATTACAACCATTTGGTGATAGTTCATTCGAGAAAGACCGCAGGAACAATCTTATATCAAGTATAGAAGCACTGTGGTAGAAATTCATCCGATTCTGAAATAATTTTCCGGTGACGAAAATTGGGCGCCCAAAACTAAGTATAAAACCGTAAAAATACACCCAAATTCCAATCATTTGGTGATGGTTCATTCGAGAAAGACCGCATGAACAATCTTATATCATATATAGAAGCACTGTGGTAGAAATTTATCCGATTCTGAAATAATTTTCCGGTGACGAAAATTGGGCACAGAAAACTAAGTATAAAACCGTAAAAAGCACCCAAATTCCGACCATTGGTGGTAGATCATTCGAGAAAGACCGCACGAACAATCTTATATCACATATAGAAGCACTGTGGTAGAAATTCGTCCGATTCTGAAATAATTTTCCGGTGACGAAAATTGGACGCCTAAAACTAAGTATAAAACCATAAAAAGACACCCAAATTACAACCATTTGGTGATAGTTCATTCGACAGAGACCACGTGAACAATCTTATATCACATATAGAAGCACTGTGGTAGAAATTCGTCCGATTCTGAAAGAATTTTCCGGTGACGAAAATTGGGCGCCAAAACTAAGTATAAAACCGTAAAAATACACCCAAATTCCGACCATTTGGTAATAGTTTATTCGATAAAGACCACGTGAGCAATCTTATATCACATATAGAAGCGCTGTGGTAAAAATTCATCCGATTCTGAAATAATTTTTCGGTGACGAAAATTGGACGCCTAAAACTAAGTATAAAACCATAAAAAGCACCCAAATTCCGACCATTGGTGGTAGATCATTCGAGAAAGGCCGCACGAACAATCTTATATCACATATAGAAGCACTGTCGTAGAGATTCGTCCGATTCTAAAATAATTTTTCGGTGACGAAAATTGGGCACACAAAACTAAGTATAAAACCGTAAAAAGCACCCAAATTCCGACCATTGGTGGTAGATCATTTGAGAAAGACCGCACGAACAATTTTATATCACATATAGAAGCACTGTGGTAGAAATTCATCCGATTCTGAAATAATTTTTCGGTGACGAAAATTGGGCACACAAAACTAAGTATAAAACCGTAAAAAGACACCCAAATTCCGACCATTTGGTGATAGTTCTGTAACACCCCCAGAATATGACCTGGAATGTCACACGCCGTAGACCCTTATCGCAAGGATCTACCAGGCTAAACTCCAAGAGACTACTCGATGATTGACCGACCGGGGTCAAAATTAAATAGAAAACAGACCGACAAGGTCATAAACCAATTCAGAAACTAACGACATTCATATTACAATGACCACAATAAACTTGAACATAGAAAAGAATGACAACTCCATTTAATAAACGATAACTACACCCATGCAAGGGTGAATACTCGAACAACAAGGAAATACCGACCAAAATGATACAAAAGAAAAGACTCTGACTCTGGTGTGATTAGCATCGTCGTCTTCCATCTCCTTCCAAGCCAATCCCGTGATCGCTCCCGAGCCGCCAAAACCTGAGCGCATAACAGCACCCACCCCGAAAACTCGGGGGTTAGCAAACGGAATTTTGCTAGTGCAAGTACATAATATACAAGATATACGAACAAGAATAACACAAAATTCAACCACCGTGAAGCCTTAACACAAACCATACATTCCCACAACAAGACAGAATAACACTCGCATACACGAGGTGAAAGGTAATCACATAGTCATATTCTCCTTACGGAAAATAACATTCATGAAACTTTAAACGAGCCCAAGGAGTCAGGAAGATCTCTTTTGTAAAAGGAAAAATATTTTGATAAGATACTTTGCAATCCTTATTATTGACTCGGGCCGTTTAGTGGTTTTTAAAATCGAATGGGAATACTTTTGGAAATAATTTCAAAACTTTCGGGTCCTTGACCCAACGTATGGAAAACGATTACACAAAACCAAGTCAACTTATTTGGGGTTCTCGACCCAATTTATAGAACACCGTCACAAACGAAATCATTACAACATCTCACAGGGTTCTCAACCCATTCCAAATAACATCATCACGAAACCAATCATCTCAACATTCCACAGGGTTCTCGACCCAATACACAGAATAGCACCACAATACAATCAAAGGTACAGAACTCTCATACGACATATCCTGCTCAAGACCCCCGACACTAACCCTGAGATTTCACAAACCTCCGTGGTTAACTAACCCTGATACCAACGCTTTAAAAACAATTTGAAACAAGCTTTCAAAAACACGGATTGCGGTCTGTATCAAGACAAACATTAAAAGTGAGTTGAAAGAATTTGAGATACGAACATCGTTCGGTAACGGGGTCTTAGCTATCACTCAAATACCCGTAATCAATAAGCCTGTCAGGCGCCTCCACTGCACACCTGTGCACCGGCGTTCACTCCACTATGTCGGCCGCTCCTTGAACATGTCACCGCACCGGCGTCACTCCCGCAAGAGCCGCCCCTTGCACGCGCATTAGGTGACACCGGCGTTCACCACCCATATGGAGCCGCACATTGCAGCGTACACCAGGCCGGAGTACACCGCCCGCCCTCGAGGTTCCGGATATGACGTTTCTCACCACAAGTATCCACATTGTTCAAACATCAAGCACACGGACAATTGTCACAACTATTTTCAACTCGGTACATCAAGTCACACAATTTCTCCGCCAGTCCATATCCACACAAATAAACAATAACACGCACGTTATCAATCAAACTCAATCAACACCGCACATATATCTCTATGTTGCGACTCAACCGAATATATACACATTTATATATATAGATATATATATATATATATATATAACCTCACTATATTATATGAATAACTATAGTTCGCCCATCAATCCAAGTTGAGCACGTCAACTAATGGTAGAATTCAACACTCGTCGATCACCGACATAAACATATATATTAATATACGTATATACATACATATATTTAACATGTAACTATATAATATAAACACACACATATATATATATACACATACATATATATACCTCCATATAAACTCATACACTTCGACAACAATGATTTCACGCAGTTACAATTTGTATATCGAGGTACTTGCCTTGGTAATACGACGCGAAGGCGACGACGAAGGAATAGATTCCGGTCCGAACAATCCTCTAAAATCCGACCCTAACACAATAATGATATACAATCAATCTCACATCAAGAATACGAAGAAATCCCTCCTAGTTCTACCCGTTGGGACAATTTATCGAACACCAAGAGTGCGTAGGGAATTGAAATCGGTTAACGGTGAACTAACGGGATTTCATCCCAACCAAAAACAAGAAAACCAAGGGTCACGAGAGTACTATCAAAATCTAACAACATCATCGGTTAATTCGGATTAAAACACAAGATCACCACCAAACCCTCCCCAAAAATCATACTAGGGTATAAGAGATCTTACCTCTTGAAGATACAAACCCTATAATCCGAAGAACACGTGCTAGATCCACAATCCGAGCTACACGATCGAAGGAAGATGAAGAAAAACACACAATCAAAAGGGTGGATGGAGAAGAAATCCCCCTCTCAACCCTCTCTCTCTCGCGCACGGTGGGAGAAAAGGAGGAAATGAGCGAAACTCGCTGAAAACACCCAGTTATAGCGCTGACCGCATTGTGTGCCGCGGCTCAGCTAATCAGGCCGCGGCACAGGGCCAAAAATTGCGCCGGTGGTGGTGGCCGCTCGTTGTGCCGCGGCTCGGACTCGGCATGTGCCGCAAGATCGCGGGATCTTGCCGAGGCACGCGGCAGACAGAGGTTTTAGCCGGCAGTGCCACACGGGTGTGCCGCGGCCCGACAAGTGTGTGCCGCGGCTTCGACTGTGCCGCGGCGCACAATCCTTGTGCCGCGGCACACACGCAGTGCAGCTGCCGCCAACAATCGGTAGTATGTGTGCCGCGCGCAATCCTTGTGCGGCTCATACCCCCTCGGGTCCCAAAAATGACGAAAATGATCCGGAAGAGAATAAAAGCAATAGGAATCGATATTTGGGCAACAATAACACGAAATGGAAGTACGGAACCCCAAAACGATCTGAGGTACACAACCAAAGTTGAACAAGGAACAAATTCCCTAAATTTCTAGGAAATTACAAAAACGGCCCAAACATCCGAAAATCACAATACAACGTCGGATTAACAATCCGAAACTCACAACATGCTCTAATCAAGCATACTAACTCATGGAAGTAAGAAAGTGACGGAATCGAACGAGTTTAAGGAGAACCGAATACGCATGAGACAAAATATACCACAAGATGAAATTACGTAAAAACATCATCGAGACCCGTCTAAGCGGAGAAACTCCAAGAACAAAATAGGTTCAGAATTCCAAAACAGCGACAAGCGAGTTGTCGAACGGACCTCACGGAAAAATGAAAATTACCTAAATCGAACTTGCGGATATTACATTCTACCCTCCTTAAAAGAAGTTTCGTCCGAAACTTAAAATAAAGAGCGGCGGAACAATCAAGGAAATAACTACTTGCTCAATTTCAAATCATCACGAGCAAAGCGCGAAAGAAGTGTTCCATAAATACGACGAGTAGATGTGAAGGGCTATGAATTTGGATACCAAAGCTCCCCGAGTTAAGAAAATCACAAAATAGTTCAGACGTCCTGAAAATCATGTTTCGAGCTCAACCAACCACAATCCAAGTTCATAACACATTCAGAAGTGTCAATTGCACGCGAGGGAATATTAGCTTCGAACAAAATTTCTGCAAGAATTAGGTTCAGATATGGAAAGACCACAATAATTCACGGAGTCTAACAACACGGTTCTGAAATTCGTTTGGAGAACGGTAGGCTAAGTACAACAGGGTAGTTTAAAAAAAATTATCGAGAGGGTCATAGATGAAGTACCAGCAATGAAAGTCACCCAACACTGAAAATACCATGAAGAGTACGGGTAGTACATTTCCCCATACTAAGAAAACATTTCGATCCCGAACTTAGAACAGCAAGAGTTGGTAACATAGAGCAATGAAATGAAGAACGATCAAAGTCACGATTGTCCAAAACAGCAACGATTAGGGCATATTACAAAATATTCATCCTCCCATGTTAGGTTCTTCAGAAGGAGATATAGGGTTTCGGGACATTCTCCAGTCACTTGCTCTGCTCTCTCTCAGGGCGGCATTCTTTGCCAATTCGGAAACTGTCTCACAGTGTTTCTCCCGATGACCTTCACACCCACACCGGTAACAAGTCAAGAGTGGAAAGGGACAATTTGCACGAACATGTCCCTGACGATTGCAGTTGAAGCACCCTCCCTTCTTACCGAGAGTCACCGATGCTGGCTTGGGATTCCAAGTGTTCACTCCTGATCGCGAAGACGACGCGTTCGAACGACGTTGGGGTTTGGGAGCCTTAGGCTCTTCACCGCCCAAAAACTTCCCAGATATCCTCGGTCTCTTGGCTTCGCTCGTGGGCTCGACCACTGAGGAGATTTCATAGGATACCGATTGATCTAGATACTCCTTCACCGTAGCATGGATCGTGGTCGTACGAACCACCTTGCCGCTTCCATTTCCATCATCACGTCCACGTCCGCCGAGGCTTGACATACTAATAAGGATAACACCGATCAACAGTATTAGGTTATCAGTCGTACAATATACCACAATTATCAACCCGAGTTTTAGTTAGCATCCTTAGAATAACGGTACTATCGTAAAGCATAGAGTTTTATGAAGTCAAGTTCGAGTTCCTCGACGAGGACGATCATTATATGTATGCACTTAATGAAAACAAATTTTTGAAAAATGGGCTAGTCACGTTGCGCCCAAGACTTGTAACCACTGTCTTTTATTTCGGAAGAGGAAGTTTACATAATGACTCTAAAGATTATTTTCGAGTGATGAATAAAAGAAAAAAAAAGAAATCGAAATTTAATTCGTAACTAATTTGAAATATTTCAAAAATATTGAGTCCCAAATACCACAATTTTGAAAATCTTTCCTCTTCTTCCAAAATGTTTATTTGAGAGAATTTTCCACCGAGATACGTGACCATTTAACATGACGATATTAAATCATGGCTTTACACAATGTTAGAAAATTTCAAAGCATTGCTTTAAAATATTCGAGATACTACACGCCGTGGGTCCGTCTGGAACCCACTGTGCTAAAAATCATTTTAAAAAAAAATGATCAAAATGCCAAAAAGGCCGAAGTCGGTAATATTCTCAAATACTCACAAAATTCATTTATAAAACATCAAATACCGTCATAAGAATACTATCAAAACATGCAAGACCAAAATATCAAAACTCGGTTTGCAAGATAATAAAAGCCATCTTAAAATACTCATGCGGTGGATAAAATTGTCATTCGTAAATTCATTCTAATAAAGTACCGAAACAGATAAACATGTTCGACTTCCATGTGATATCCTAAAACGATAATATCACCAACAAGTTCCAATTCCTAGTTCACATTAAGCATATTAGCACAATGTAATCAAATACGTATATAAGGGGACTTACGATCGGGAGGCTTACCATCACGGATTGCCGGAAGATGATGTCGGAACCACGATACTAATCACGACTCTGATGCGCGCGACTTACACAAGACATGGACTTGACCCAACGGCCTAGGTTTTTCGCAAACCTAAGCTCTGATACCATAAATGTAACACCCCGAATATGACACTGAATGTCACACGCCGTAGACCCTTATCGCAAGGATCTACCAAAGCTAAACTCCAAGAGACTACTCGATGATTGACCGACCGGGGTCAAAATTAAATAGAAAACAGACCGACAAGGTCATAAACCAATTCAGAAACTAACGACATTCATATTACAATGACCACAATAAACTTGAACATAGAAAAGAATGACAACTCCATTTAATAAACGATAACTACACCCATGCAAGGGTGAATACTCGAACAACAAGAAAATACCGACCAAAATGATACAAAAGAAAAGACTCTGACTCTGGCGTGATTAGCATCGTCGTCTTCCATCTCCTTCCAAGCCAATCCCGTGACTGCTCCCGAGCTGCCAAAACCTGAGCGCATAACAGCACCCACCCCGAAAACTCTGGTTAGCAAACCGGAATTTTGCTAGTGCAAGTACATAATATACAAGATATACGAACAAGAATAACACAAAATTCAACCGTCGTGAAGCCTTAACACAAACCATACATTCCCACAAGACAGAATAACACTCGCATACACGAGGTGAAAGGTAATCACATAGTCATATTCTCCTTACGGAAAATAACATTCATGAAACTTTAAACGAGCCCAAGGAGTCAGGAAGATCTCTTTTGTAAAAGGAAAAGTATTTTGATAAGATAGTTTGCAATCCTTATTATTGACTCGGGCCGTTTAGGGGTTTTTAAAATCGAATGGGAATACTTTTGGAAATAATTTCAAAACTTTCGGGTCCTTGACCCAACGTATGGAAAACGATTACACAAAACCAAGTCAACTTATTTGGGGTTCTCGACCCAATTTATAGAACACCGTCACAAACGAAATCATTACAACATCTCACAGGGTTCTCAACCCATTCCAAATAACATCATCACGAAACCAATCATCTCAACATTCCACAGGGTTCTCGACCCAATACACAGAATAGCACCACAATACAATCAAAGGTACGTAACTCTCATTCGACATATCCCGCTCAAGACCCCGACATTAACCCTGAGATTTCGTCAAACCTCCGTGGTTAACTAACCCCGATACCAACGCTTTAAAAACAATTTGAAACAAGCTTTCAAAACACGGATTGCGGTCTGTATCAAGACAAACATTAAAAGTGAGTTGAAAGAATTTGAGATACGAACATCGTTCGTAACGGGTCTTAGCTATCACTCAAATACCCGTAACTAATAAGCACTGCCAGCGCCTCCACCGCACACTGTGCACCGGCGTTCACTCCACTATGTCGGCCGCTCCTTGAACATGTCACCGCACCGGCGTCACTCCCGCAAGAGCCGCCCCTTGCACGCGCATTAGGTGACACCGGCGTTCACCACCCATATGGAGCCGCACATTGCAACAGACACCAGCCGGAGTACACCGCCCGCCTCGAGGTTCCGGATATGACGTTTCTCACCACAAGTATCCACATTGTTCAAACATCAAGCACACGGACAATTGTCACAACTATTTTCAACTCGGTACATCAAGTCACACAATTTCTCCGCCAGTCCATATCCACACAAATAAACAATAACACGCACGTTATCAATCAAACTCAATCAACACCGCACATATATCTCTATGTTGCGACTCAACCGAATATATACACATTTACATATATAGATATATATATATAAATATATAACCTCACTATATTATATGAATAACTATAGTTCGCCCATCAATCCAAGTTGAGCACGTCAACTAATGGTAGAATTCAACACTCGTCGATCACCGACATAAACATATATATTAATATACGTATATACATACATATATTTAACATGTAACTATATAATATAAACACACACATATATATATATACACATACATATATATACCTCCATATAAACTCATACACTTCGACAACAATGATTTCACGCAGTTACAATTTGTATATCGAGGTACTTGCCTTGGTAATACGACGCGAAGGCGACGACGAAGGAATAGATTCCGGTCCGAACAATCCTCTCAAATCCGACCCTAACACAATAATGATATACAATCAATCTCACATCAAGAATACGAAGAAATCCCTCCTAGTTCTACCCGTTGGGACAATTTATCGAACACCAAGAGTGCGTAGGGAATTGAAATCGGTTAACGGTGAACTAACGGGATTTCATCCCAACCAAAAACAAGAAAACCAAGGGTCACGAGAGTACTATCAAAATCTAACAACAACATCGGTTAATTCGGATTAAAACACAAGATCACCACCAAACCCTCCCCAAAATTATACTAGGGTATAAGAGATCTTACCTCTTGAAGATACAAACCCTATAATCCGAAGAACACGTGCTAGATCCACAATCCGAGCTACACGATCGAAGGAAGATGAAGAAAAACACACAATCAAAAGGGTGGATGGAGAAGAAATCCCCCTCTCAACCCTCTCTCTCTCGCGCACGGTTGGAGAAAAGGAGGAAATGAGCGAATCTCGCTGAAAACACCCAGATTATAGCGCCGACCGCATTGTGTGCCGCGGCTCGGCTAATCTGTGCCGCGGCACAGGCCAAAATTGCACCCAGTGGTGGTGACCGCTCGTTGTGCCGCGGCTCATAAGGAGTGTGCCGCGGCTCGACTCGGCATGTGCCGCGGCCTTTGCCGGGATCTTGGGCACGCGGTGACAGAGGTTTTAGCCGGCAGTGCCACACGGGTGTGCGCGGCCGGACAAGTGTGCCGCGACACCGACTTCTGTGTGCCGCGGCGCACAATCCTTGTGCCGCGGCACAGACTGCTCGGCCAACAATCGGGTAGTATGTGTGCCGCGCGCACAATCCTTGTCTTGCGGCTCATACCCCCTCGGGTCCCAAAAATGACGAAAATGATCCGGAAGAGAATAAAAGCAATAGGAATCGATATTTGGGCAACAATAACACGAAATGGAAGTACGGAACCCCAAAACGATCTGAGGTACACAACCAAAGTTGAACAAGGAACAAATTCCCTAAATTTCTAGGAAATTACAAAAACGGCTCAAACATCCGAAAATCACAATACAACGTCGGATTAACAATCCGAAACTCACAACATGCTCTAATCAAGCATACTAACTCATGGAAGTAAGAAAGTGACGGAATCGAACGAGTTTAAGGAGAACCGAATACGCATGAGACAAAATATACCACAAGATGAAATTACGTAAAAACATCATCGAGACCCGTCTAAGCGGAGAAACTCCAAGAACAAAATAGGTTCAGAATTCCAAAACAGCGACAAGCGAGTTGTCGAAACGGACCTCCGCCGGAAAAATGAAAATTACCGGAAATCGAACTTGCGGATATTACAAGTTCATTCGAGAAAGACCGCATGAACAATCTTATATCATATATAGAAGCACTGTGGTAGAAATTTATCCGATTCTGAAATAATTTTCCGGTGACGAAAATTGGGCACACAAAATGTTTAGTATATTTTGAGTAATATTTTTATTAGTATTTTATGTATATAATTGTGTGTTTTGTGTGATAATTTATTCGTTTTACCATATATTTATATTATTTCATTTTCTTAGGATTTTCTATAATTTTATGTCATTTTTGGATAATTAATTGGAATTAAATTATATCTGCAGGTTAACCAACCAAGATGAGACGCATCAATTGGTTCAAGGGCGATATTTTTACAAAACTCAAATATAGTCACTACTGGTCTCACTTTATTCGTCTCGTCGAGACGATCGCTTTAAAAAAATTCATCCAAATCCGAGTTCGTATGAAGAAGTTATGACCGTCGAAGGATAATTAAATAGACGACCATATTGTGCGCGTGTCAACACCGATTGGACCGAATTTCAACTCTGTGCTGATGTCATCCATGACATCAGCACTCATGGCAGCCGTGTATTATTGTTGGGGGTGTATTTTTTTTTTGTTCTAATGATTATTTTATTGATTTTGAAGTAGTATAAATAGGGATGATTGTGTAGTGTTTGAGGAGGAGAAAAAGGAGAAAAAATAGAGAGATATTATTGTAAGGGAGAGAAAAAAATATTGTGTAATAAAATTATATTTGTGTAATAATATTATGGAATATTTATTTATTTGTGTTGTTATTATGAGTGAGTAATTTTCTTTTGGGGTTATGATGAAACCATGTCAATATTATTATTAATATTTATATAAAAATACCAAATAAATATTTTTAACGATTATGATTTTCTATTCAAAAGGTGAATATTATATAATCAATTATATCACTTATTTTTTAAAGTTATAAATTCCCCCTTGCTTTGTGATTATTGATATTAGTTAATTTCTTTGATTATTTGTTTTCCATTAAATTGGATACATATAATGCTTAGAAATTACATTTTTTAAGCGAAGGAAAATCTATATTTGAATTATTATTTTGTACTTATTGTCAAATCTATAGGGATATAGTGAGATTGATTTCAGAATCTATTCCCTGAATTTCTTGGAGTTAAAATATAAAATAAATAATAAATAGACATTGGTGGACTCTAAACCCTAGTAAATTATTTAAAATCAATTTATCTAAAATCTACTTAAAAATTACTGTTATTTAATGCAATTATTATAACCATTCAAAAATAAATTATTTGGGACTAGGTTAGAATTTAATATAATTTGGTTCAAAACGATAGGAATCATTTGACTTCACTAGTATAGTCCTCCCTGTGGAATCGACCTTGCACCGCATATCTACATCGAACAAATCGTGCGCTTGCGAGTATAAGACTAAAGAATCAAACAACAACAAGTTTTTGGCGCCGTTGCCGGGGAGGCGCAAACGAAGTACAAGAAGACCGTCGTCACCAAGTTAGTTGAATTCTTCTACTAGTTATTTATTTTACTGCTTTTCTTTATTATTATCTGCCTTTTTAATATCTGTTAGTTGTAGAATTTATTTTATTCATAAAGAAAAATCTGAAAAACTTTAAAAACTTTTAATAATAAATATAAGTAATAATAATAAAATCTACTGTTCATTTTCGTAAAAATAATAATAAAATAATAATAAAAAAAATAAAAAAGTCCAAAAATATATAAAAATATAAAAAAATCTGAAAAACTTTAAAAATTCAGAACTTATTTATTTTTATTTTAAAAAAAAAAGAGATCTGGAAAATACAAAAAGTTTCAGATTTTAAGGTAATATTTTTGTAATTTTGGTATATTAATATTATAAAAATCAAAATTTTTAATTTAAATTCGAAAAAATAAAAAATAAAATAAAAATAAAAAAAATAAATTAAAAATAATCTGGAATATTATTTTCCGTAATAAATAAAAATCTGAATTATTTTATTTTATTTTTAAAAGTAAAACTCGCTAGTTTTATTAAAAATTTAATTTTCATAAAAATCTAAAAAAAAAATCAATTAAGAATTAATAATTTAAACAATCTGGAATATATATAATAAAATAAACTTTCTGAACTTTGAATTTTTTTTAATAAAAACAGAATTTATATTTTTTAAAATAAATTACAATATTTTAATAAAAAAAGGGAAAATACTAAAAAAAATTTAAAAACCTGAAAAATTTATAAAAAAAAAACAGAAACGAAAATTTGTAAAAAAAAAAACTATTTCTATTGTTTGCATAAAATAAAAGTTTGTAATTTTAATTTTTTTAATTACCTTTTTTTAAAAGGTAAAAAACTGTTTTACCTTTTATAAAAACTTTTATAAAAATTGTTTTAAAAGCTGTTTGCATAAAAGCTGTTTTAAAAAATCTGATTTTTTTATAAAAATAAATAATATATCTTGATATATATATATATTAGCTCAATATTATTAGTCTAAAAATATAATAAAATTATAATAAATATAAAAATATAAAATAAATATAAAATAATACAAAAAAATCGATTTTTTTAATTTTTATATCTTGTCTTTAGTTCTAATAGAATCTTCTAGTGGTAAATTTAGATTGTGTTTTTAGTTGTTATTTTCTACTTACATTATTCTTAGACATTTAGTTTAGTTGTAATATTTCTCGTCGTATAATTTAGTTTATCAATAGATATTGCTTCCGTAGATCAATTAGTAAATTTATTCCTTTGCAATCTATTACATCCTATAATTTTAGTAATAATTATAATAATTATCATTATTATTAATAATAATAAAAATATAAAAACTTAAAAAAAATAATAATTAAAACAATAAAATCCTTTAAAAGATTCAACAAGGGATTGATATTTTTCACTCACTACTTTGTTCGATTCGAATAGAGAAAAGCTAAATATCAATCTCGTACAAACTGATTTTGAAAATCGATTGAATTTTGGCAAAAAGGCCTCTGTTGTACATGCCGAAGAAAGTTGGATTTTAAGTGCGACCGTTGTGACGCCACCAACGATCTGGAAGTTCGATCGACTATCATAATTTGGTTTGTATGCAAAGTTAAAAAAATTGTAATATCGGTGAATGCAAGTTTGGCAACGAAATAATAAAGGTCGATTAACGAGAAGAAGATTGTCCTTAACTAAAATTGAAGTTCAACAAATAAAACCGATACAAAAAATGGACGAAATCGAAAATCGGAATAATCAAGTTGCAAAAGAAAAAACTTTAATAGAATATTTTTCTCCAGTGAGTGTTAATTCTCCCTCTTGCATAGTGTTGCCTACGACTAATGCAACTCATTTCGAACTTAAACCATCAATAATTCAACTTCTTCCATCTTTTCACGGTTTGGAAAGAGAAGATCCGTATATGCATGTCAAGGAATTTCTCGATATTTGTTCTACTTTCCGATTCCAAAATTTCTCGATGAATCACAAACTTAGATTATTTCCATTTTCTCTCAAAGATAAAGCAAAATTCGCTAAATTCTCTTCAAGCAAGAACAATTACTAGTTGGGACCAACTAGTGAATAAATTTCTCGCAAAATTTTTCCAATGTCCAAATCGATAGTCTTAGAAGAGAAATATCCGAATTTTTCCAAAAAGAAAATGAAGAATTTTACGAGTGTTGGGAAAGATTTAATGATTTAATCCTTAAGTGTCCCCATCATGGTTTTGAAATATGGCGTTTGGTAAAATATTTTTATGACGGTTTAACTCCAAACAATCGCCAATTAATCCAATCAATGCATGGTGGAAAATTTCTTCACCTTATTGGAGGAAGCTTGGAATGCACTTGAAAATATGTCAATTAATTCACAACAATGGAATTCACTCGACTCTAGAGCCAAATCGATGCATACGACCCCAAAAAAGGTGGAATTTACGAGGTTAAACAAGATGTTGAAATAAAATCTACTATAGATGATTTAGTACGAAAAGTGGATGCGTTAGTCTTGAAGCAATCCATCCCCTCGTCAAACTCAAAAAATGAATTTTGCATTTCATGTGCGGAATCATTTCATTCATCTCAATCTTGTCCTCCGGTCCACAAAATCAAGAAATTTTTAATGAAGAAGTCAATGTGTTACATTCATATGGAAAATCTTGGACTGATCCATTTGCTCCAACTTATAATCCAAATTGGAGGAATCATCCAAATTTTCTGGAAGCAAAATATGCCTCCAATGAATCAAGGAGGACATCAAATGAATATGCCAAATCAACAAAATGTCCGTCCTAATCAATATCCTCCAAATACTTATCAAGATCCTTCTATAGTGCCAAAGAAACCATCTTTGGAAGATACGTTGCAACAATTCATGCAATCTACTCAACAAATGTTCCAATCAACTCAAAAGTATGCAGTCAAACTCACAGGCTATTTCTAAGCTTGAAACACAAATTGGTCAACTTGCAACAACTTTAGTTGAAGAGAAAAGGAAAATTTCGAGTCACCCATCCCTAATCCTAAAGGACAATATGAAGTAAACTCTTCTAACGCAAAAGTTCAGTCTATAACTACCCTTAGAAGCGGAAAAGAAATACAAAAGCCTGACTATGATCCGGAAGAAAAATCAAATGAACCACAAGTTTCAAAACCAAAAGATTCTAAGGAAAAAGAAAAGCCTTACGTTCCAAAAGCTCCATTTCCTGAAAGACTTATTCCAAAAGATAAAAGTGCGCAATACAAAGATATAATGGAAATATTTAAACAAGTTCGAATAAATATCCATTCCTTGATGCTATTAAACAAGTGCCTGCTTATTCTAAGTTCTTGAAAGATCTTTGCCTTTGTAAAAGAAGAACAAATGTTCCAAGAAAGGCATTTTTAGTGAACATGTTAGCTCAATAATCAAAATAAAACTCCCGTTAAGTATAAAGATCTGGTAGTCCTACAATATCTTGTGTCATTGGAGATCACATCATTAAACGAGCCTTGCTTGATTTAGGAGCAGTGTGAATTTATTACCATATTCGTTTATACACAACTTGGATTAGGGAGCTAAAATCAACATCCGTGATACTTCAACTAGCCGATAGATCTATAAAAATACCTCGAGGAATCGTAGAGGATGTTACGATTCAAGTAGATAAATTCTACTTTCTGTTGATTTTATAGTCATAGACACTTGAACTGTTGAGAATACCAAAGATCAAATCCTGTTATTTTAGGAAGGCCATTTTTAGCTACTTCAAATGCATTAATTAAGCGTAGAAATGGCATCATAAAATTTTCTTTTGGAAATATGGTATTGAACTAAATATGTTTAACATTTCTCAACAACATGATGATCTTGATGATGTCTGTGAGGTAAATATGATAGAGAGTATGGGTCCTTATTTCTTTCCAAAAATGGATGATGATGATCTTTTTGAAAGTCAGTCTTGCTCATTTTGGCTCGATTTTGACATCGACAATTCAATTAATGAAGTAAATTCTTTACTAGAGTCTACACCATTATTGGATAATGATAAATGGAAAGCTAAAACCGAACCACTTGAGAGCCAAATGAATAATGAAGTAACTATTGAGGATTCAAAGATAGAGCTCAATCCATTACCCGAATCTCTAAAATATGCATTTTTAGGACCATCGAAACCACACTGTCATCATAGCATCCGATTTAGATGAAGAACGAGAAGATAAGTTAATAAATGTTCTTAAAGAACATAAAGAAGCAATAAATTTGGACCATCTCCGATATTAAAGGTATTAATCCTTCTATATGCATGCATCGAATTCACCTTGAAGAAAATGCGAAAACTTCCCGAGAATTTCAAAGAAGACTAAATCCTAATTTGAAAGAAGTTGTAAGAGCTGAAATAATCAAACTCTTAGATGTAGGGATCATCTACCCTATTTCGATAGCTCTTGGGTCATCCTGTTCATATGGTTCCAAAGAAATCGCATAAGCGTAATCACGAATGAAGAAAATGAACTTGTTCCAACCAATTCAAATCGATGGAGAGTCGTATTGATTACAGAAAATTGAACTCTGTTACAAGAAAAGATCACTTTCCACTTCCTTTTATTGATCAAATGCTAGAAAGGTTAGCCGGCCATGCTTATTATTGTTTTCTTGATGGATATTCCGGCTATAACCAAATTCCCATTGCTCCTGAAGATCAAGAAAAAACCACTTTTACCTGTCCTTTCTAACTTTTGCTTATCGACAAATGCCATTTGGTTCATGTAATGCACCTGCTACTTTTCAGCGGTGTATGATGAGCATTTTTCTGACATGGTTGAGCGTTTTTGGAAATTTTTATGGATGATTTTTCTGTATTCGGGTCTAGCTTTGATGAATGTTTACACCACTTAACCCAAGTGTTGGTTAGGTGTAAGGAGAAGAATCTTGTCCTAAATCGGAAAAATGTCATTTTATGGTTAAAAGGAATTGTCTTAGGACATGTGATTTACGAAAAAGGAATTGAGGTGGACAAATCTAAAGTTGATTTAATATCCAGTCTTCCACCCCCACGAACGATTAAAGAAATTCGGTCATTCTTAGGCCATCTTTGGTTTTTCTTGTCGATTCATCAAAGATTTTAGTAAAATCTCAAGGCCATTATGTAATTTACTTTCAAAACACACACCTTTCGTATTTGATGATCATTGTCTAAAAGCTTTTAAGACACTCAAATCTATGTTGAGCTCTGCACCTATCATCAAATCTCAATGGAATCTTCCTTTTGAAATAATGTGCGATGCATCCGACTATGCCGTCGGTGTAGTATTGGGTCAAAGAGAAAATAAATTGCCAATCGTAATATATTATGCAAGTAGAACTCTAAATGATGCCCAATTAAATTATTCTACAACCGAAAAGAATTGCTTGCGATCGTTTTTGCTTTAGACAAATTTCGACCTTACTTGATTGGTTCAAAAGTCATAATTTACTCCGATCATGCCGCATTAAAATATCTTCTTTCTAAGAAAGATGCTAAACCTCGCTTGATCCGTTGGATTCTATTGTTACAAGAGTTTGACTTAGAAATTCGAGATAAAAAAGGTGTTGAAAATGTTGTTCTTTGATCATTTGTCTAGGCTAATCGTGAATTTTACCGATAAAGAACCTCCCATTAATGAAACTTTCCACGATGAACAACTCATGTACATTTCTCAAATACCTTGGTATGCGGACATTGTCAATTACCTTATTCTTGGTAACATGCCATCTCATTGGAATAATCAAGATAAAACAAAATTTTTAAACGAAGTAAAAATTCTTTTGGGATGATCCATATTTGTTCAAATATTGTCTGATCAAATTATTAGGAGATGTGTGCGAACATGAACAACAAAATATCATTTCCTTTTGTCATGATCATGCATGTGGAGGTCATTTTAGTTCAAAGAAAACAAGCGCTAAAATTTGCAATGTGGTTTTTATTGGCCAACACTTTTCAAAGATACACATTCATATTGCGGCACATGTGATAGATGTCAAAGATTAGGTCGAATTTCTAAACGAAATATGATGCCTTTAAACCCAATTTTAATTATTGAAATATTTGATGTTTGGGGCATAGATTTTATGGGACCTTTTCCAATTTCTTTTGGCAATCTTTACATCCTTGTGGTAAATCGATTATGTTTCAAAATGGGTAGAAGCAATTGCTTGCAAAACAAATGACCACAAATTCGTGGTAAAATTTTTGAAAGAAAATATTTTTCAGATTTGGAACACCACGAGCAATTATAAGTGATGGAGGAAAACATTTTTGTAATAAATTTTTGAATCATTTATTTAAAAATATGGTGTTACACATAAAGTTGCTACTCCTTATCACCCTCAAACAAGTGGCCAAGTTGAAATTTCAAACAGAGAAATCAAACATATTCTTGAAAAAAGCTGTTAATCCTACAAGGAAAGATTGGTCTTTGCGATTGAATGATGCATTGTGGGCTTACCGTCTCGCTTTTAAAACTCCCATCTAATGTCTCCATTTAGGCTTGTCTTTGGAAAACCATGTCATTTGCTGTTGAATTGGAACATAGAGCATCTTGGGCCATAAAGCGATTAAATTTTTCATTAGACATGGTGGAATTCATAGGAAACTTCAACTAAATGAATTGGAAGAAATCGAAATGATGCGTACGATTGTGCAAGGAAATATAAGGACAAAATGAAATTTTTCATGATAAACACATTTTGAGAAAAACTTTTTCTCTGGTCAAAAAGTCCTTCTTTTTAACTCTCGTTTGTTATTATTTCCGAGGCAAGTTGCGTTCACGATGGTCCAGTCCATTTATCATTCATACGGTCTATCCTCACGAGTGTAGAAATTGAAAATCGAAAAATGGTAATATTTTCAAAGTAAATGGTCAACGGTTAAAACCATATTTGGAATTAAAATCTTTTGAGGTAGAAGAGATTCTTCTTAAGGACCCGATATTATGGATTAATACTCCATTATGTTTGCCCGTCAAGTGGCGGATAACGGTACTCGTGGCTAGTAAAGTCGGATTTTGATTTCCCACAATAAGCGATTTTGTAGATATTTTTATTTTATTTTTAATTATGGAAGAAACTTTGAAAACAATTGAAAAAGATTTCACTTTCTTAGCAAAAAGTCATTTTGAAACTTTACCAAGCGAGTTGAAAGAATGAGGTTGCTTATGAATAACGGCATACCTTTTGATATTCGATTCATTATTGAAGCCAAAGTGAGAATAGCGGGTGAATTCACGGAAACACCAACTAGATTTTTACGGGCTTGGAAAAGTTCAAATGCCAAGAAACGACGAGCAAAGAAAATCGCCGTTTGCTACAAATGTGCTAGGTGGAACTGTGATTCAAGATGTCGATCTTTAGGAATTCCTTCCACAAACAGAGAAGATAAAATTCGGTTCATCAAGGATGGTCCGAATAAGGAGAATTTAGATGATATCGAAATTTCTCTTGACACGCATCCTAGTGGACTCGTACATTACGGGATTCGATGTTTGTGGAATAAATTCAAACCGAGAATATGAACAACGTCTTGGGAATCGACGTTAAAAGACCTGTTTGCCAATTTGTAAGAAAATTGGATGGGAAGCTTCTCCCGACTCATAGAAGGCGTTTAAGCCGTTTCGAACGTAAAATCGAGAGGAAGATGTGAGCCACAATCACAACTCTGTACATACACGTGAGTATCTTTATTTTTGTCGTTTTTAGATTTTCGAATAAAAAACGTGATACGCAATAAATGCATTCATTATTCTATTGAGTAGTTGAAGCGCAATTAACGCTGGTCCAGATTTGATAAATCTTTTTACTTTATTTTGCATCTATAAATAAACATTGCGGTTGTTTCTTTTACGCATCCCTCAAACTTGTATTCTTTTCATTATCTCTCTAAGTAATTTTCTTTTCAAAAAAAAAAATGGAATCATCATCTTCCGCAAAAGATTTAACTCCATGCATTTTTGGTGGAGCTAGTCATGGGAAAGAGGCTTGCTTTCTTGAGCGGCCCACAACTTGGGTCGTACCTTAGGAAAAAATGCATTCATGTAGTTTACGGAGGAGGAAGTCTAGGATTAATGGGACGTCTTTGCCATACGCCTATCTGGAAGGAGTAAGAGTGTTGGGAATCATTCCAAAACCTCTTTGAAAGTAAAATCACTGGAGCAACTATTGGAGATGAGTTCGAGTGTGAATATGCAAGACCGCATAACTCACATGATAAATAATGTTGATGCCTTTATCACCCTTCCGGTGGTTTTGGCACTCTTGAGGAACTTTTTCATGTGGTTACGAGCCCGGCTAAATGTTCATATGAAACCAATAGTCTGCTAAATGTCAATGGTTTCTTCGATGGTTTACTATCTTTCATCAACTACTCTTACGAAAAGGTTTTATTTCGAGCGTGCTAAACGAATCATAGTTGTTGCAACAACACCGGAAGAGCCGATCAAAAACTTATTGCATTTGTTCCTGAACCGGACCCGGCTCTAGCTAATATTGTTTGGATGGAAGATTTCACCGTGCGGAAACGCAAAATTGATACATTCCTTTCCCTCGATATCCCACTTCATCCCTCTTGTTGTTTTTACTTTTTAGCGAGTGTAAAAATCGTGAAAATGATGGCGGCTTAAGGAGTTTTCTTTTCGATCTCTTGACGCGCATCTATCCACGATTTATGTATTGTTATTTCTATTCTTGTACTTTTCTCGTTTGTTTTTAATAAAAGCATTGATGGCGCGTAAGGCGACTCTTCGGACTCTCTTGAAGCGCATCTAGGTTGTTTGTGTTATACTTAGGGTATATATTTTCTTTTGTTGTTTTGCCACACTTATTTCTTGCAGTCCAAAAAAAAGGCTTGAGCAAAGCGTCGTCTTTCATAAACAGGGAAGCCTTATTTAAACCCTTACTCCATTGTTCTTTTTACACAATAAGGATATTATTTATCATTAAGTGTGGGGGAAGGTGTATATCTATATCTATATATATATATATATGTGCAATATTAAATAAAAAAAGGCTGAAAATCACGGCACCATTTTCTTGAGAAAACGTTAGTGAAAAAATCATTTTTGGGATATTTCACTGGTTTTGATAATGGATTTGGATGAAGGTGTATGGGATTCAGTACACAACACCCTTTTTGTGAGTTTTGAGCCTTAGAGCAATCCTTATATATACGCTCTATATTTTTTGTTGTGTGGTCAAACATATTGTGTTCATTCTAGAACTTGCTCATTTATACATTTCGAGACTACATTCATAAACTCTTGCATTAAGATGATAAAGGCAATTAGGATTAACCCTTGTTGGCTTATATTTTTCCCACCCATTACATTTTATCCTTAGAAGCCCCATTGAGCCTGAGCCTATTTCTTTGATCAAGCACATTACTTTAGCCATTATCCATTCTTGTTGATGACTCATCCATTTGCACCCTCTAGTCAAAGATTTAATTGTGAACTAGATGTGTGACAAATAGGGGCCGATGTTCATAAGAGTATTGTGGAGATTAAGAGCTTTTGTTGAAAGTGAAAGGGTGTGAAGTACATTGGAGTATTGAACCAAAAAAAAAAATATAAATAAAGGCCAAAAAAAAAAAAATCTAAAAAAAAAAAAACGGCCTAAAAAAAAAATATAAATAAAGGCCAAAAAAAAAAAAAAAAAAAAAAAAGGCCTAAATTCATAAAAAAAAAAAATATAAAAAAGAAAAAGCGGGAGGTCAAGTGCGAAAATCATCACTATATATACATAAAATAGCACTTGAACTATCTCTTGAGTGATACATAATTCCTTCCAGAAGATCCATTGCATACTTTTTCTTACACAAGAGTATGACCTTACCAGATGAATATTCAAATACCATGTACTGAATAACTTGGGGATGATGGGTTGAGAGTTTTCATTACAGAAGAGGGGGTGTTGATTGTTATTTGTAGGATTTGTTATGCATCTAAATTCACAATTGATCTTGGCTAGCAAACCTCATAATTTTCCCTTTATCCTACCCATTCCCAAAGCCACGTTACAACCAAATGAAAGACCTTTTGATTTATGCATGAGTTTATTTTTAAGTAGTGGAGATTTGATTTTTGACCAAGCATATGGTAATGACACATTATGCTTTGATATGAGTGAACTCTTCTTGAATATCCCGTATATACACTTGAGTGAAGAGTGATATCCTTGTGAGGGTATTGAATCTTTTGACATTCGATTCTCAATGAAGTTGTTAGAATTTGGTGCGGCATCCTATTTTTCTCTGATCTCACTTGGGTCATGATCACTTGTTCTCTCTTGATATTGGTTTTGTCATGATTTTTTCAGCATATGAGTATTATAACTCGGGTATAAGATTTGCCCGAGGACGTGCAAAAGATAAGTGTGGGGAATTTGTTTAGTATATTTTGAGTAATATTTTTATTAGTATTTTATGTATATAATTGTGTGTTTTGTGTGATAATTTATTCGTTTTACCATATATTTATATTATTTCATTTTCTTAGAATTTTCTATAATTTTATGTCATTTTTGGATAATTAATTGGAATTAAATTATATCTGCAGGTTAACCAACCGATACAAGACAGATCAATTGGTTCAAGGGCGATATTTTTACAAAACTCAAATATAGTCACGACTGGTCTCACTTTATTCGTCTCGTCGAGACGATCGTTTTCAAAAAAAATTCATCCAAATCCGAGTTCGTATGAAGAAGTTATGACCGTTCGAAGGATAATTAAATAGACGGACCATATTGTGCCACGTGTCAACACCTGATTGGACCGGAATTTCAACTCTGTGCTGATGTCATCCATGACATCAGCACTCATATAACCGTGTATTATTGTTGGGGGTGGAATTTTTAATTGTAAAAATGATTATTTTATTGATTTTGAAGTAGTATAAATAGGGGATGATTGTGTAGTGTTTGAGGAGGAGAAAAAGGAGAAAAATAGAGAGATATTATTGTAAGGGAGAGAAAAAAATATTGTGTAATAAAATTATATTTGTGTAATAATATTATGGAATATTTATTTATTTGTGTTGTTATTATGAGTGAGTAATTTTCTTTTACTGGGGTTATGATGAAACCATGTCTATATTATTATTAATATTTATATAATAATTCCAAATAAATATTTTTAACGATTATGATTTTCGCTTCAATAGGGAATATTATTTCATCAATTATATCACGTATTTTTGATAGTTATAAATTCCCCCTTGCTTTGTGATTATTGATATTAGTTAATTTCTTTGATTATTTGTTTTCCATTAAATTGGATACATATAATGCTTAGAAATTACATTTTTTAAGCGAAGGAAAATCTATATTTGAATTATTATTTTGTACTTATTGTCAAATCTATAGGAAATAGTGAGATTGATTTGAATCTATTCCCTGAATTTCTTGGAATTAAAATATAAAATAAATAATAAATAGACATTGGTGGACTCTAAACCTAGTAAATTATTTAAAATCAATTTATCTAAAATCTACTTAAAAATTACTGTTATTTAATGCAATTATTATAACCATTCAAAAATAAATTATTTGGGACTAGGTTAGAATTTAATATAATTTGGTTCAAAACGATAGGAATCATTTGACTTCACTAGTATAGTCCTCCCTGTGGAATCGACCTTGCACCGCATATCTACATCGAACAAATCGTGCGCTTGCGAGTATAAGACTAAAGAATCAAACCAACAACACAAAACTAAGTATAAAACCGTATAAAGCACCCAAATTCCGACCATTGGTGGTAGATCATTCGAGAAAGACCGCACGAACAATCTTATATCACATATAGAAGCATTGTGGTAGAGATTCGTCCGATTCTAAAATAATTTTTCGGTGACGAAAATTGGGCACACAAAACTAAGTATAAAACCGTAAAAAGACACCCAAATTCCGATCATTTGGTGATGGTTCATTCGATAAAAACTGCACGAACAATCTTATATCACATATAGAAGCACTGTGGTAGAAATTCGTCCGATTCTGAAATAATTTTCCGGTGACGAAAATTGGGCAGACAAAACTAAGTATAAAACCGTAAAAAGATGCCCAAATTCCGACCATTTGGTGATAGATCATTCGAGAAAGACCGCACGAACAATCTTATATCACATATAGAAGCACTGTGGTAGAAATTCGTCCGTTCTGAAATAATTTTCCGGTGACGAAAATTGGACGCCTAAAACTAAGTATAAAACCATAAAAAGACACCCAAATTACAACCATTTGGTGATAGTTCATTCGAGAAAGACCGCATGAACAATCTTATATCAAGTATAGAAGCACTGTGGTAGAAATTCATCCGATTCTGAAATAATTTTCCGGTGACGAAAATTGGGCGCCCAAAACTAAGTATAAAACCGTAAAAATACACCCATATTCCAATCATTTGGTGATGGTTCATTCGATAAAAACCGCACGAACAATATTATATCATATATAGAAGCACTGTGATAGAAATTCGTCCGATTCTGAAATAATTTTTCGGTGACGAAAATTGGGCACACAAAACTAAGTATAAAACCGTAAAAAGACACCCAAATTCCGACCATTTGGTGATAGTTCATTCGAGAAAGACCGCATGAACAATCTTATATCATATATAGAAGCACTGTGGTAGAAATTCATCCGATTCTGAAATAATTTTCCGGTGACGAAAATTGGGCACACAAAACTAAGTATAAAACCGTAAAAAGCACCCAAATTCCGACCATTGGTGGTAGATCATTCGAGAAAGACCGCACGAACAATCTTATATCACATATAGAAGCACTGTGGTAGAGATTCGTCCGATTCTAAAATAATTTTTCGGTGACGAAAATTGGGCACACAAAACTAAGTATAAAACCGTAAAAAGACACCCAAATTCCGATCATTTGGTGATGGTTCATTCGATAAAAACCGCACGAACAATCTTATATCACATATAGAAGCACTGTGGTAGAAATTCGTCCGATTCTGAAATAATTTTCCGGTGACGAAAATTGGGCACACAAAACTAAGTATAAAACCGTAAAAAGATGCCAAAATTCCGACCATTTGGTGATAGATCATTCGAGAAAGACCGCACGAACAATCTTATATCACATATAGAAGCACTGTGGTAGAAATTCGTCCGATTCTGAAATAATTTTCCGGTGACGAAAATTGGACGCCTAAAACTAAGTATAAAACCATAAAAAGACACCCAAATTACAACCATTTGGTGATAGTTCATTCGATAAAGACCGCATGAACAATCTTATATCAAGTATAGAAGCACTGTGGTAGAAATTCATCCGATTCTGAAATAATTTTCCGGTGACGAAAATTGGGCGCCCAAAACTAAGTATAAAACCGTAAAAATACACCCAAATTCCGACCATTTGGTAATAGTTCATTCGATAAAGACCACGTGAACAATCTTATATCACATATAGAAGCACTGTGGTAGAAATTCATCCGATTCTGAAATAATTTTTCGGTGACGAAAATTGGGCACACAAAACTAAGTATAAAACCGTAAAAAGACACCCAAATTCCGACCATTTGGTGATAGTTCATTCGCGAAAGACCGCGTGAACAATATTATATCACATATAGAAGCACTGTGGTAGAAATTCGTCCGATTCTGAAATAATTTTCCGATGACGAAAATTGGGCACACAAAACTAAGTATAAAACCGTAAAAAGACACCCAAATTCCGATCATTTGGTGATGGCTCATTCGATAAAGACTGCGTGAACAATCTTATATCACATATAGAAGCACTGTGGTAGAAATTCGTCCGATTCTGAAATAATTTTTCGGTGACGAAAATTGGGCACACAAAACTAAGTATAAAACCGTAAAAAGACGCCCAAATTCCGACCATTTGGTGATAGTTCATTCGAGAAAGACCGCGTGAACAATCTTATATCACATATAAAAGCACTATGGTAGAAATTCGTCCGATTCTGAATTAATTTTTCGGTGACGAAAATTGGATGCCTAAAACTAAGTATAAAACCGTAAAAATCACCCAAATTCCGACCATTGGTGGTAGATCATTCGAGAAAGACCGCACGAACAATCTTATATCACATATAGAAGCACTGTGGTAGAGATTCATCCGATTCTGAAATAATTTTCCGGTGACGAAAATTGGGCGCCCAAAACTAAGTATAAAACCGTAAAAATACACCCAAATTCCGACCATTTGGTAATAGTTCATTCGATAAAGATCACGTGAACAATCTTATATCACATATAGAAGCACTGTGGTAGAAATTCATCCGATTCTGAAATAATTTTTCGGTGACGAAAATTGGGCACACAAAACTAAGTATAAAACCGTAAAAAGACACCCAAATTCCGATCATTTGGTGATAGTTCATTCGCGAAAGACCGCGTGAACAATCTTATATCACATATAGAAGCACTGTGGTAGAAATTCGTCCGATTCTGAAATAATTTTCCGATGACGAAAATTGGGCACACAAAACTAAGTATAAAACCATAAAAAGACACCCAAATTCCGATCATTTGGTGATAGTTCATTCGCGAAAGACCGCGTGAACAATCTTATATCACATATAGAAGCACTGTGGTAGAAATTCGTCCGATTCTGAAATAATTTTCCGATGACGAAAATTGGGCACACAAAACTAAGTATAAAACCGTAAAAAGACACCCAAATTCCGATCATTTGGTGATGGCTCATTCGATAAAGACTGCGTGAACAATCTTATATCACATATAGAAGCACTGTGGTAGAAATTCGTCCGATTCTGAAATAATTTTTCGGTGACGAAAATTGGGCACACAAAACTAAGTATAAAACCGTAAAAAGACGCCCAAATTCCGACCATTTGGTGATAGTTCATTCGAGAAAGACCGCGTGAACAATCTTATATCACATATAAAAGCACTATGGTAGAAATTCGTCCGATTCTGAATTAATTTTCCGGTGACGAAAATTGGATGCCTAAAACTAAGTATAAAACCGTAAAAATCACCCAAATTCCGACCATTGGTGGTAGATCATTCGAGAAAGACCGCACGAACAATCTTATATCACATATAGAAGCACTGTGGTAGAGATTCATCCGATTCTGAAATAATTTTCCGGTGACGAAAATTGGGCGCCCAAAACTAAGTATAAAACCGTAAAAATACACCCAAATTCCGACCATTTGGTAATAGTTCATTCGATAAAGACCACGTGAACAATCTTATATCACATATAGAAGCACTGTGGTAGAAATTCGTCCGATTCTGAAATAATTTTTCGGTGACGAAAATTGGGCACACAAAACTAAGTATAAAACCGTAAAAAGATGCCCAAATTCCGACCATTTGGTGATAGTTCATTCGAGAAAGACCGCATGAACAATCTTATATCACATATAGAAGCACTGTGGTAGAAATTCGTCCGATTCTGAAATAATTTTTCGGTGACGAAATTTGGGCACACAAAACTAAGTATAAAACCGTAAAAAGATACCTAAATTCCAATAATTTGATGATGGTTCATTCGATAAAGACCGCGTGAACAATCTTTTATCACATATAGAAGCACTGTGGTAGAAATTCGTCCGATTCTGAAATAATTTTCCGGTGACGAAAATTGGACGCCTAAAACTAAGTATAAAACCATAAAAAGACACCCAAATTACAACCATTTGGTGATAGTTCATTCGAGAAAGACCACGTGAACAATCTTATATCACATATAGAAGCACTGTGGTAGATATTCGTCCGATTCTGAAATAATTTTCCGGTGACGAAAATTGGACGCCTAAAACTAAGTATAAAACCATAAAAAGACACCCAAATTACAACCATTTGGTGATAGTTCATTCGAGAAAGACCACGTGAACAATCTTATATCACATATAGAAGCACTGTGGTAGAAATTCGTCCGATTCTGAAAGAATTTTCCGGTGACGAAAATTGGGCGCCCAAAACTAAGTATAAAACCGTAAAAATACACCCAAATTCCGACCATTTGGTAATAGTTCATTCGATAAAGACCAAGTGAACAATCTTATATCACATATAGAAGCACTGTGGTAGAAATTCATCCGATTCTGAAATAATTTTCCGGAGAAGAAAATTGGGCACACAAAACTAAGTATAAAACCGTAAAAAGACACTCAAATTACGATTATTTGGTGATAGTTCATTCGAGAAAGACCACGTGAAAAATCTTATATCACATATAGAAGCACTATGGTAGAAATTCGTCCGATTCTGAAATAATTTTCTGGTGACGAAAATTGGGCGCCCAAAACTAAGTATAAAACCGTAAAAAACCCAAATTCCGATCATTTGGTGATGGTTCATTCGATAAAGACCGCGTGAACAATCTTATATCACATATAGAAGCACTGTGGTAGAAATTCGTCTGATTCTGAAATAATTTTTCGGTGACGAAAATTGGGCACACAAAACTAAGTATAAAACCGTAAAAAGATGCCCAAATTCCGACCATTTGGTGATAGTTCATTCGAGAAAGACCGCGTGAACAATCTTATATCACATAGAGAAGCACTGTGGTAGAAATTCGTCCGATTCTGAAATAATTTTCCGGTGACGAAAATTGGACGCCTAAAACTAAGTATAAAACCGTAAAAAGACACCCAAATTCCGACCATTTGGTGATAGTTCATTCGAGAAAGACCGCATGAACAATCTTATATCACATATAGAAGCACTGTGGTAGAAATTCATCCGATTCTGAAATAATTTTCCGGTGACGAAAATTGGACGCCTAAAACTAAGTATAAAACCATAAAAAGACACCCAAATTACAACCATTTGGTGATAGTTCATTCGAGAAAGACCACGTGAACAATCTTATATCACATATAGAAGCATTAAGTTATTTACTTTTGAAATCAACTATATATTTTTAAAAGTTTTGGATTTACTTTTGTATTCATTTGTTTCTCAAAGCCCTCTTGCCTTTCGGCAACTTCACCAACTCGTAAGTGTTATTCTCATGCAAGGAACTCATCTCGTCTTGCATGACATCCATCCATTCCTTCTTCTTTTCATCCTCCATGGCCTCCGCAAAATATTCGGGCTCTCCCTCGTTGGTGAGTAAAACATACTCATCGGCCGAATAATGGGTGGAGGGATGACGGTCCCTCGTCGACCGCCTATGTGGAACAAAAGATGGCATGTTCGTCACAGGTAGCTCGGGATGAGCTCCATCGATGTCATCTTGCCTCAATTCATCGTTCTCACCGTCATCATGTTGTTCATTATTTTGGACGTCATTGTAATACCCAGTTGTAACTCAGTAATTATCACTCAATAATTATCATTCAGTATTTATCATTCAGTAATTGCCGATGTTTTTCCAGACGAGTTACCTGGTTTGCCTCCACAGAGGGATGTGGAATTCACGATTGAGTTGGAGCCTGGTACGTCCCCGATATCGAAGACACCGTACCGGATGGCCCCGACCGAAATGCAGGAGTTAAAGAACCAACTTGAAGAGTTATTCGAGAAAGGTTATATCCGACCGAGTGCGTCCCCGTGGGGAGCACCAGTGTTGTTTGTCAGGAAGAAGGATGGTTCATTTCGCTTATGTATTGATTATCGGGAGTTGAACAGGGTGACAATCAAGAATAAGTATCCCTTACCCCGTATTGATGATCTCTTAGATCAACTTCAGGGAGCTTCAGTATTTTCCAAGATCGACTTAAGATCTGGATATCATCAGTTGCGGATTCGAGAGTCGGATATCGCGAGGACGGCGTTTCGAACACGCTATGGTCATTATGAGTTTGTGGTTATGCCGTTCGGATTGACTAATGCACCTGCGGTATTCATGGAGTTAATGAATCGGGTCTTCATCGACTTTTTGGATCGGTTTGTTGTTGTCTTCATCGATGACATTTTGATTTATTCTCGTGACCGGGAGGAACACGAGTTTCACCTTCATCAAGTGCTCGACGTGTTGAGACGAGAACAACTTTTTGGGAAGTTTTCCAAATGTGAGTTCTGTATGTCCGAAGTGACTTTTCTCGGACATGTAATTTCATCAGACGGAGTTCGTGTCGATCCTCAGAAGACGGAGGCTATTCGGGATTGGCTACCTCCGAAGAACGTTAAGGAAATCCGAAGTTTTCTCGGACTAGCGGGTTATTATCGGCGGTTTGTGGAAGGATTTTCTAGAATCGCTCAACCCTTAACGAATCTTCTGCGGAAGGATAAGAAATACACGTGGTCCGACGCGTGTCAACGGAGTTTTGAGGAACTCAAGAGCCGGTTAATGTCAGCACCTGTACTTTCCTTGCCGCAGGGGACGGAAGGATTCGTGGTTTATAGTGATGCATCCGGACAGGGTCTCGGATGTGTACTCATGCAGAACGGGAAGGTTATTGCCTATGCTTCACGGCAATTGAGACCTTACGAGGCTAATTATCCGACCCACGACCTGGAGCTAGCAGCCGTGGTGTTCGCTTTGAAAATTTGGCGTCATTATCTTTATGGCGTTACCTGTCAGATATTCACCGATCATAAGAGCTTAAAGTATATATTTACTCAGAAGGAGTTAAATATGCGTCAGAGACGGTGGTTGGAATTAATCAAGGATTATGATATTGAGATCCTCTACCACCGGCAAGGCGAACGTTATCGCCGACGCCTTGAGTCGTAAGTCGATTCGGAGCAGATGCTTGCCCGTTTAATGATTCGAAGGAGCTTGCGAGAATTCCTTAGATCCGAGATCGAGGTCCGTTCAGCGAGTTCGAAGCGGCTTTGTATGTTAGAGATTTCATCGTCACTCGAGGAGGAAATCCGAGAGAATCGGGTTCGGACCCATCATTGTTGCGCATCCGAGAAGATGTGGCTCGGGGAAAGCCTGGATTTGTGGTCCACGAGGATGGACTTTTGAGGTTTAAGAATCGGTTGTGCGTATCGCGATTGACGAGTTGAAAAACTCGATTTTGAAAGAAGCTCATGCTACCCCTTATTCCGTTCATCCGGGGTCTAGCAAGATGTACAAGGACTTGAAACAAAATTACTGGTGGAGTAATATGAAGCGAGAAGTCGCAGAATTTGTTTCGAGATGCTTAACCTGTCAACAAGTTAAGATTGAACATCAGCGACCGGCGGGTATGCTGAAACCTCTTCCTATTCCCGAATGGAAGTGGGAAGACATTTCTATGGATTTCATCACGAGTTTGCCGACGAGTCGTCGTGGTATGAATACGATCTGGGTGATCGTGGACCGCTTAACTAAATCAGCTCATTTCCTTGAGATCAAGGATACATGGGGTCCCGAGAGACTTGCCCAGCTTTTCATCAAAGAGATAGTGAGACTTCACGGTACTCCTAAAAGTATCGTTTCCGATCGTGACGGACGGTTTGTGTCTCATTTTTGGAAATCAGTTCATCGTGCTATGGGAACCCAGCTTAATCTCAGTACCGCTTTTCATCCTCGGTCAACGGACAATCAGAGAGGACCATTCAGACATTAGAGGACATGTTGAGGGCATGCGTCCTCGATTGGAAAGACGATTGGGAAGCCCAACTACCATTGATCGAGTTCACGTATAATAATAGTTGGCATGCTTCGATTAAGATGGCACCTTACGAGGCCTTGTACGGTCGTCGTTGTCGATCTCCGTTGTGTTGGGACGACCTATCAGAATCATTGGGCACCGAGCCCGATATGCTTATAGCCGCCCGTGAGAAGGTAGCTTTAATCAGGAGTCGTTTGTTGACACTCAGTCGGCGAAATCATATGCAGATAACCGTCGTCGACCATTAGAGTTCGGGGCTGGCGACCATGTGTTGGTCAAGGTATCCCCGAGTCGTGGTATTTTCCGTTTTGGGAAGAGGGGGAAGTTGAGTCCGAGATTCATTGGACCGTTCGAGATTTTGGATCGAGTGGGCGAGTTAGCTTATCGATTGGCTTTACCTCCGGCGTTGAGCCGAATTCATAATGTGTTTCATGTCTCTCAGTTGCGGAAGTATGTTGCCGACCCGAGTCACATACTTCATTCGATGAAATCGAGATCGCCTAAGATCATTCATATTAGGAGCGTCCTATACGAATTTTAGAGCGGCGAATCAAACAGTTGAGAAATAAGACGATTCCTTTGGTTAAAATTCAGTGGTCTAGACACGGAGTCGAAGAGGCTACTTGGGAAACCGAGGATAGTATGCGGGAGAGTTATCCCGAGTTGTTTTGACCCTTAGTTTCGGGGACGAAACTCTTTTAAGGGGGGGTGTATGTAATACCCGCTTGTAACTCAAGAATTATCACTCAATAATTATCATTCGATTTATCATTCAAGAATTGATACTCGGTAATTTCATTCATCATTGATCATTTGTCACTCATATTGATCATGGTATTCATCATTCGAGTAATTGTATCGTGTATCAATCGTCATTCATCACTAATCTGATTGGAGTTTCGTGCCGTGTTTATCATCATTGTCATTTTCGTTGCGAGCTGTGCGTGAGGAGTAGCGCACGCTACATACTCCATTTAGCGTACGCTAATTGGGTATAGGTAGCGCACGCTACAACTCAGCAGTAGCGCACGCTAAGGTTACCTTGGCTGCAGTCCAGAAGGTACTGGACTGCAGGTGAGTTATAAGTAGCGCACGCTACGATTGGTAAGTAGCGCGCGCTAGCAGGTTGAAGTAGCGCACGCTAATATGAGGTGTAACGCGCGCTAAGGACGGATCAGGTTGAGTCCAGTGGCTACTGGACTGCACTGGATTATTTCATAGCGCACGCTATGTGATGTTGTTAGCGTACGCAACCGATATATTAGCGCACGCTAAACAATGGTTGTAGCGCACGCTATCGAGGTCAGATCAGAGGGCAGACAGTTTTCTGGACTCCAGTACTGGGCATCAATATTTCGTTAGCGCACGCTATTAATGGATCTTAGCGCACGCTAGTAAAATGGCCGTAGCGCACGCTACAAGAAGGTACGTAGCGCGCGCTACCGTGTTCGGACAGTGGGTACTGGACTACCCAAATTACTCGTTAGCGCACGCTACGCACAAGGGCTAGCGCACGCTAACCTGGACTGACTATAAATTGGACAGTTAGTCAGACTTCGTCATTTATTCATCTCATTTCACTCATTCGGTATTTTTGGGCGATTTCGAGCGTTTCGGAGAGGATTCTTCGAGGTGTAATCATCAATCATCATCTTCAAGCTCATCTTCCGGATTGATCATAATTTCATCATCTTCATCACATCGAATCAAAGGTATTAATCTCTTGGATCTAGAATTTCGGATTTTTGGGTTTTCCTTCCAATTTCTTCGTGTAAGCTTGGATTATCATTGGAATATGTTAGATATGGATTATCTACCTTGGATAAGTATATTCTTACGGATTTAATGGTTATTTTCGGAATTATTTCAAGAACCCTTGGGGTTGACTTCGGTTAATTGGGGATTTTCCGATTGATGTTGTTGTAATCATGAATTATGGATTCCTAATGGATTATTGATATCATTGAAGCGTTTTGTTAGTTCGAAATACTCATTTTAGTGTTGGTTTCGACATATTCGGGATTGGATATTTTCAAGTCGTGTGGTTGGTTACGTATTCGTTAGAATGCCCCAATGAGTTTGATTATCGTTGTTTCGACCTTTGGGTTAGTCGTGTTTTGTTGTTTGATGCGTGTATTGAGCGGTTGTTGGTAATTATTGTTATTCAAGGTTGTTCGAGCGGCCGGTATTTCACTTAGGGCGTTGTTCGTGGACGGACATTCTTCATCGGTCTTGTGTAAGTTGATTCTTACTCGGTTAAAAGGATATTCATTCCTTTTGTTGTTGATCATTCATAATCATAACTCATTCATCATTGTATTAATCATTTTGAGACTTGTAATTGTCGGATAATCATTTCATTAGCGAGGAACGGCGGTTCCAATCATTTCATTGAAAACTATCAATCACTTCATTATCACTTTCGTATCGGTGAGTCATTCTTGACTTTGTCGGATTAGTATTATTCATTGATATTCATTATGGTCATTCTTGTTCATATGACCTTCTGGGTTCATATTGCGTGGCCGGGTGCGGATGTGTGGAATTTTTAGTCGGGCACGTGATGGCCATGTATTGGGAGTGATACATTGGGTATGCACACAGTAACGATTACCTGCGTGAGACTAATTCGGTACGAGGACGGGTGTGTCCGGTCATGCGTCTTGTAGACTTGCTGTGAACAGTTCGGGCGGACTATGTTGCTCGTCTTGAGCGTAGTTCTTAACTAAGGCTATTTCATAACTTCGATTAAATCATGTTTGTGTATTTTCAGCCCTTGAGGATTGTTGTTACGTGTAATTGACCCGTTGGGATTTTGTTTTCGTGTCACGGCAAGGCAAAGGCACGGGAAGAGCATGTTGACGGCGACGAGTCCCAGTGATACTAGTAGGGGGCCCAGTCTTCCGTTTGTTCATCATTTTGATCATTTGATTATTTCGTCATTTGTATTTTCCGCTGCAAATTCCGTTTGTAATGTTTATTTATTCAGGGTGGTGTATTTTATCTTCATATAAAATACACTAGTATTCGGTATTGTCCTGGTGTGTTGTACTTAAACTCCTCATTGGAGTGTTTGGTAATATAATGTGGTTCGGTACTACAATTATATTATTTAATTCATCATTTTCATTTGCACAGTGGGTCCCGATCGGGGATTCACGGACCGTAATATCCGCCTAGTTTGGGGTGTTACAGAGTTGGTATCGGAGCGTGGTTTTGAATACTACCCTCCAAGTCATGTCTCATTTGAAATCATCGTCATCGGACTAGTACCATTGGACTTTCGCGTCACGTGTGACCTGTGCAAATGCCGAGCCAATCAGACCAAGAACTGTAAGATTTCTAATGCCATGGTATAATTTCTGGCATTAATCATTCATTCATAATTCATCAGTTAACAATCCTCAATCATCATTGTCATTTTGGCCGGACGGTCGAGTTAACTCGATGTCAGTCAATTCATTTCATTGTTCAGTTGTTGATCAGGAAGATCGAATCATTAATCTTGTTAACTCATTCAAGATAATCATTTCAGTAACTTTATCGGATAATCATGTCACGTCAATTAATCATTCATGTAATCGCTGTATTTGAGCGCGTATGCTCATTTTCGTCATTTCATAATATAATCATAATGTGTTACTCATGCGAGATATATAATCATCATATGACTTTCCACTTCAGTATGGAAGGGGCTGGCAGAGGACGTGGAGGACGAGGCCATGGAGCGGGCCGAATCCCGAGAACTCGTGCGAATACACGTGCAAATGCCAGGAATAACGCTAACTCATCGAGCAGCGACGCTGCCACTCATTCACCTGGACGCGACCATTCACTATCGGGGAGTCGTACCCGGGACACGGCTCAGTCAGAGGGTGTCCGGGTTGACCCACTCGCTTTTATGCAGGGCATGATGGCCCAAATGACCCAGATGGCTCAGTTGATGGAGACGATGCATAACTCCGTCAATCAGAATCAGCAGGCTCCTCCGCCGCCACCTCAGAGGCAAGAGAGGAATGTGAGTAATATCATCGGCGATATCTCTCGCCAGAGGCCACCTACTTTTGAGGGCTCGTCTGAGCCGGCAGATATCATTCATTGGCTCGAGCATTTCGAGAAATTGTTTGCTATGGTAGAGTGTCCCGAAGGACACAAAGTTTATGTTGCGGCTTACTACCTGGGTAAGAGCGCACATTCTTGGTGGTTAACGTTGAAGCCCACCGAAGGATCTTGTACTTGGGATCAGTTCAAGACTCTCATGATGGAGAGGTATTATCCGGCCCCACTCAGAGAGGCCAAGCTGTCGGAATTGCTCACCCCCGACCCCTCAACAGACGAGGATGTTCTCGCCATTGCCGAGAAATTTCAGGAACTTCTTCCTTTCGCCTCATCCATCATTCATTCGAGGCGGATAAGATCAAATATTTCAGAAGAGGTGAAACCCCGTATGAGACTTGATTACTTAATCATAATTGCACCACGTTGGTGAATTCATTGAGAAAGCTCTCACTTATGAGCTTACCGCTAAGGAAATTGCTAAGCGGCAACCTTCGTCTGCTAGCAAGAAATCGAAGAATCGTAATCATCGAAGGCGGTCGACAACCTTCAAGAAACCCCGTGCGGGCTCTGCTTTTCGAGCGACCTCCGAGTGTCGTCTAAACCCGCGGAATCTCGGGCCACGAGCGGCCGGTTCAGCCATCACCGTTACAACCGGGGGATCTTGGTCATGTCGGCACCAAGTGTCCGAGGCGATGTCACGTGTCATAAGCGTGGAATTGTGGGACATAAGGCCCGTTTTGCCGTAGGGGCTCCAAACCTACTCGACGTCATCTCGGGCACCTAAGCGATCGGCTCGTTGAATCGAGCCACTCAATCAGCGTCGTTTAAAACGACGGGAGCGACTAAAGGTGGAGATTTTAGCCATCGAGGCGGAGCGTCGGTCGGGACTAGCAAGCCCCGGATTTATGAGATGAAGAAGACCGATGATCCAGAGGCCCGAATGATCTCGTGTACACTCGATATTCTATCTCAACCTGTGTGTACCCTTTTTGATACCGTGCATCGCATTCATTCATTTCCGAGTCATGTTTGAGTAGACTACGTGCGGGTAGTGCTACTAGTTGTGAGCCTTATGTCATTGGACTACCCGATGGTAGACGAATTATCGTAATCGTGAGATTCGTAATTGTCGATTGATTTCATGGTCTTGTATGGCCAGAGGTCCTAATCGTGGTAGATTTGCCGAGAGACGACGTCATGTTGGGCATTGTTTGGATGGTTCGTCATGATGCCATCATTAGTGTTCGTAAGCATATGGTCACTATCATTTCGCACGATGGGGTGGAATGTGTGTTTCGAGGAGGTAATCCCGGCTGTTCTGGTAAGGTCATTAATTTGATGAAAGCAGTAAGATTACTCAATCAGGGATGTGTCGGTTATTGGTGCTATATGGCCAAAACCGAGAAGTCATCAGTAATGTTGACGGATATTCCGGTGGTGAGGGAATATGCCGATGTTTTTCAGACGAGTTACTGGTTTGCCTCCACGAGAGGGATGTGGAATTCACGATTGAGTTGGAGCACGTACGTCCCGATATCGAAGACACCGTACCGGATGGCCCCGACCGAAATGCAGGAGTTAAAGAACCAACTTGAAGAGTTATTCGAGAAAGGTTATATCCGACCGAGTGCGTCCCC
Source organism: Orobanche coerulescens (assembly GCA_033398695.1). Classification (NCBI taxonomy): domain Eukaryota; kingdom Viridiplantae; phylum Streptophyta; class Magnoliopsida; order Lamiales; family Orobanchaceae; genus Orobanche; species Orobanche coerulescens. The sequence goes on from JAWKAU010000158.1 coordinate 308,289, forward strand.
GTGGGGAGCACCAGTGTTGTTTGTGAGGAAGAAGGATGGTTCATTTCGCTTATGTATTGATTATCGGGAGTTGAACAGGGTGACAATCAAGAATAAGTATCCCTTACCCCGTATTGATGATCTCTTAGATGAACTTCAGGGAGCTTCAGTATTTTCCAAGATCGACTTAAGATCTGGATATCATCAGTTGCGGATTCGAGAGTCGGATATCGCGAGGACGGCGTTTCGAACACGCTATGGTCATTATGAGTTTGTGGTTATGCCGTTCGGATTGACTAATGCACTTGCGGTATTCATGGAGTTAATGAATCGGGTCTTCATCGACTTTTTGGATCGGTTTGTTGTTGTCTTCATCGATGACATTTTGATTTATTCTCGTGACCGGGAGGAACACGAGTTTCACCTGCATCAAGTGCTCGACGTGTTGAGACGAGAACAACTTTTTGGGAAGTTTTCCAAATGTGAGTTCTGGATGTCCGAAGTGACTTTTCTCGGACATGTAATTTCATCAGACGGAGTTCGTGTCGATCCTCAGAAGACGGAGGCTATTCGGGATTGGCTACCTCCGAAGAACATTAAGGAAATCCGAAGTTTTCTCGGACTAGCGGGTTATTATCGGTGGTTTGTGGAAGGATTTTCTAGAATCGCTCAACCCTTAACGAACCTTCTGCGGAAGGATAAGAAATACACGTGGTCCGACGCGTGTCAACGGATTTTTGAGGAACTCAAGAGCCGGTTAATGTCAGCACCTGTACTTTCCTTGCCGCAGGGGACGGAAGGATTCGTGGTTTATAGTGATGCATCCGGACAGGGTCTCGGATGTGTACTCATGCAGAACGGGAAGGTTATTGCCTATGCTTCACGGCAATTGAGACCTTACGAGGCTAATTATCCGACCCACGACCTGGAGCTAGCAGCCGTGGTGTTCGCTTTGAAAATTTGGCGTCATTATCTTTATGGCGTTACCTGTCAGATATTCACCGATCATAAGAGCTTAAAGTATATATTACTCAGAAGGAGTTAAATATGCGTTAGAGACGGTGGTTGGAATTAATCAAGGATTATGATATTGAGATCCTCTACCACCCGGGCAAGGCGAACGTTGTCGCCGACGCCTTGAGTCGTAAGTCAGTTCAGGAGCAGATGCTTGCCCGTTTGCTTGATTCGAAGGAGCTTGGCGGAATTCCTTAGATCCGAGATCGAGGTCTTCAGCGAGTTCGGGCGGCTTTGTATGTTAGAGATTTCATCGTCACTCGAGGAGGAAATCCGAGAGAATCGGGTTCGGACCCATCATTGTTGCGCATCCGAGAAGATGTGGCTCGGGGAAAGCCCTGGATTTGTGGTCCACGAGGATGGACTTTTGAGGTTTAAGAATCGGTTGTGCGTGCGCGAATGACGAGTTGAAAAACTCGATTTTGAAAGAAGCTCATGCTACCCCTTATTCCGTTCATCCGGGTCTAGCAAGATGTACAAGGACTTGAAACAAAATTACCGGTGGAGTAATATGAAGCGACAAGTCGCGAGAATTTGTTTCGAGATGCTTAACTGTCAACAAGTTAAGATTGAACATCAGCGGCCGGCGGGTATCTTGAAACCTCTTCCTATTCCCGAATGGAAGTGGGAAGACATTTCTATGGATTTCATCACGAGTTTGCCGGCGAGTCGTCGTGGTATGAATACGATCCGGGTGATCGTGGACCGCTTAACTAAATCAGCTCATTTCCTTGAGATCAAGGATACATGGGGTCCCGAGAGACTTGCCCGACTTTTCATCAAAGAGATAGTGAGACTTCACGGTACTCCTAAAAGTATCGTTTCCGATCGTGACGGACGGTTTGTGTCTCATTTTTGGAAATCGATTCATCGTGCTATGGGAACCCGGCTTAATCTCGATCACGCTTTTCATCCTCGGTCCACGGACAATCGAGAGAGGACCATTCGGACATTAGAGGACATGTTGAGGGCATGCGTCCTCGATTGGAAAGACGATTGGGAAGCCCAACTACCATTGATCGAGTTCACGTATAATAATAGTTGGCATGCTTCGATTAAGATGGCACCTTACGAGGCCTTATGCGGTCGTCGTTGTCGATCTCCGTTGTGTTGGGACGACCTATCGAATCATTGGGCACCGAGCCCGATATGCTTATAGCCGCCCGTGAGAAGGTAGCTTTGATCGAGAGTCGTTTGTTGGCATTTCGAGTCGGCGTAAATCATATGCGAGATAACCGTAAATCGACCATTAGAGTTCGGGGCGACCATGTGTTGGTCAAGGTATCCCCAGTCGTGGTATTTTCCGTTTTGGGAAGAGGGGAAGTTGAGTCCGAGATTCATTGGACCGTTCGAGATTTTGGATCGAGTGGGCGAGTTAGCTTATCGATTGGCTTTACCTCCGGCGTTGAGCCGAATTCATAATGTGTTTCATGTCTCTCGATTGCGGAAGTATGTTGCCGACCCGAGTCACATACTTGATTCGATGAAATCGAGATCGCCGACGATCATTCATATGAGGAGCGTCCTATACGAGTTTTAGAGCGGCGAATCAAACAGGTTGAGAAATAAGACGATTCCTTTGGTTAAAATTCGTGGTCTAGACACGAGTCGAAGAGGCTACTTGGGAAACCGAGGATAGTATGCGGGAGAGTTATCCCGAGTTGTTTTGACCCTTAGTTTCTGTGGACGAAACTCTTTTAAGGGGGTGTATGTAATACCCATTGTAACTCGAGAATTATCACTCAATAATTATCATTCAAGATTTATCATTCAAGAATTGATACTCGGTAATTTCATTCATCATTGATCATTTGTCACTCATATTCGGTCATGGTATTCATCATTCGGAGTAATTGTATCGTGTATCAATCGTCATTCATCACTAATCGATTGGAGTTTCGTGCCGTGTTATCATCATTGTCATTTTCGTTGCGGTATGCGTGAGGAGTAGCGCACGCTACATACTCCATTTAGCGTACGCTAATTGGGTATAGGTAGCGCACGCTACCACTCGGTGATAGCGCGCACGCTAAGGTTACCTTGCTGCGATCCGGAAGGTCTTGGGTGCGGTGAGTTATAAGTAGCGCACGCTACGATTGGTAAATGCGCGCGCTAGCGAAGTTGAAGTAGCGCACGCTAATATGAGGTGTAGCAGCGCTAAGGGCGGATCGGGTTGAGTCCGGTGGCTCGGATCGCCTTTCGATTATTTCATAGCGCACGCTATGTGTTGTTGTTAGCGTACGCAACCGATATATTAGCGCACGCTAAACAATGGTTGTAGCGCACGCTATCGAGGTCGAATCGGAGGCGACGGCAGTTTTACGGACTCGATCGGGCATCAATATTTCGTTAGCGCACGCTATTAATGGATCTTAGCGCACGCTAGTAAAATGGCCGTAGCGCACGCTACAAGAAGGTACGTAGCGCGCGCTACCGTGTTCGGACAGTGGGTACTGGACTACCCAAATTACTCGTTAGCGCACGCTACGCACAAGGGCTAGCGCACGCTAACCTGGACTGACTATAAATTGGACAGTTAGTCAGACTTCGTCATTTATTCATCTCATTTCACTCCTTCGGTATTTTTGGGCGATTTCGAGCGTTTCGGAGAGGATTCTTCGAGGTGTAATCATCAATCATCATCTTCAAGCTCATCTTCCGGATTGATCATCATTTCATCATCTTCATCACATCGAATCAAAGGTATTAATCTCTTGGATCTAGAATTTCGGATTTTTGGGTTTTCCTTCCGATTTCTTCGTGTAAGCTTGGATTATCATTGGAATATGTTAGATATGGATTATCTACCTTGGATAAGTATATTCTTACGGATTTAATGGTTATTTTCGGAATTATTTCAAGAACCCTTGGGGTTGACTTCGGTTAATTGGGGATTTTCCGATTGATGTTGTTGTAATCATGAATTATGGATTCCTAATGGATTATTGATATCATTGAAGCGTTTTGTTAGTTCGAAATACTCATTTTAGTGTTGGTTTCGACATATTCGGGATTGGATATTTTCGAAGTCGTGTGGTTGGTTACGTATTCGTTAGAATGCCCCAATGAGTTTGATTATCGTTGTTTCGACCTTTGGGTTAGTCGTGTTTTGTTGTTTGATGCGTGTATTGAACGGTTGTTGGTAATTATTGTTATTCAAGGTTGTTCGAGCGACCGGTATTTCACTTAGGACGTTGTTCGTGGACGGACATTCTTCATCGGTACTGTGTAAGTTGATTCTTACTCGGTTAAAAGGATATTCATTCCTTTTTTTGTTGATCATTCATAATCATAACTCATTCATCATTGTATTAATCATTTTGAGACTTGTAATTGTCGGATAATCATTTCATTAGCGAGGAACGGCGGTTCCAATCATTTCATTGAAAACTATCAATCACTTCATTATCACTTTCGTATCGGTGAGTCATTCTTGACTTTGTCGGATTAGTATTATTCATTGATATTCATTATGGTCATTCTTGTTCATATGACCTTCGGGGTTCATATTGCGTGGCCGGGTGCAGATGTGTGGAATTTTTAGTCGGGCACGTGATGGCCATGTATTAGGAGTGATACATTGGACTGTGCACACGGTAACGATTACCTCCGTGAGACTAATTAGGTACAAGGACGGGTGTGTCCGGTCATCCGTCTTGTACACTTGCACAGAACACTACGGGCGTACTATGATGCTCCTCTTCAGCGTAATTCATAACTAAGGATATTTCATAACTTGATTAAATCATGTTTGTGTATTTTCAACCCTTGAGGATTGTTGTTCATGTAATTGACCCGTTGGGATTTTGTTTCAGTCACGGCAAGGCAAAGGCACGGGAAGAGCATGTTGGCGGCGACGAGTCCTGTGATACTAGTAGGGGGCCCCGATCTTTCCATTTGTTCGATCATTTTGATCATTTCGATTATTTACATCATTTGTATTTTCCGCTGCAAATTCCGTTTGTAATGTTTATTTATTCAGGGTGGTGTATTTTATCTTCATATAAAATACACTAGTATTCGGTATTGTCCTGGTGTGTTGTACTTAAACTCCTCATCGGAGTGTTTGGTAATATAATGTGGTTCGGTACTACAATTATATTATTTAATTCATCATTTTCATTTGCCTGGTGGGTCCCAGTCGGGGATTCACGGCACTGTAATATCCGCCTAGTTTGGGGTGTTACAGTCATCTCCAACGGGTGTCTCAACATTTTGTGGAGGAACGGGGTCCAAATCAATAAGATCATAGTCGTGTTGCGGAGCCGACTCTCCATTCTCAACATCTTTCATCGTTTGATCTTCTACGAAAACAACGTATCTCGACCGAACAAGCCTCTTTGTCACCGGGTCATATAATCTATACCCGAACTCATCAAGCCCGTAGCCAATAAAAATACACGGCCTCGTCTTGGAATCAAGCTTTGATCTCTCATCATTCGGAATGTGAACAAAAGCTTTACATCCGAAGACCTTTAAGTGGCAGTACGAGATCTCTTTACCGCTCCACACCTTATCCGGCACATCAAATTCCAAAGGAACACAATGTAATACCCGGTTGTAATTCAGTCATTATCACTCAGTAATTTCATTCGCTAATTGTCTCTATGTAATTTTTCACTTGTTAGTAACCGTTCATCATCCACATTCATTCATCCATGTTCACTGTTCGGAATAACTTCGAGTTGTGTGTCGATATTGTTCATTGTTTCAACCTTACTTGGGAATCAAGACAAGAGTATTATCTTGATTGTTGTAATTGATTCATTAATCGATGTTGATGTTGGAGTTCATGTCTTTTCAAATCTCCTTATTGTTCAAATTGTGTTATTGTTGGGCGAGCCTTGTAATCATTGCTTGGAACCACCGTTTTGGGGTTCCCGCACTTCCATTTCGTGTTATTGTTTCCCAAATATTGATTTCTATTGCTTTTATTTTCTTCCCGGGTCATTTTTCATCATTTTAGGACCCAAGGGGATGTGGGCCGCGGCACAAGGGAGTGTGCGCCGCGGCACACACATGTTGCAATTTTGGCCGACCCGTCTGTACCAGGGGCCGCGGCTCATGCCGGCAGGGCCGCGGCACACTGCCGAGTCACTTCCGCGGCACCCTCGTCCGGGCCGCGGCACGCTGCCGAGCACTGGGGGCAGATTTTGGCCCTGTGCCGCCGCACACTCGGCCGGGAGCGGCACACAGTGCAGGCTGCACTATAATTGCGTTTTTTTGAGAGGAACAACTCATTTTCACCATTTCTTTCACCTTGTTCCGAGAGAGAGAGCTTGAGGGAGGGATTTTCCATCATAAATCACTTGAGTGTTTGATTTTCTTCATCTCCTTTCGATCGTGAAGCCCGGATAGTCGATCTAACGCGTGTTCTTCAGATCAAAGTGCTGGGATCTTCAAGAGGTAATTTCTTCAACATCTTGGATTTGGATTTTGTATTGAGATATGATGTTTTGGACGTTAAAATCATGTTGTATGTAGTGATATACGTATGATTATGGATATGTATGAATATTCATCGGATTTTTGAAAGGTTATTCAAGAACACTTTGAATATTGAGTTGGATTTGGGGGTTTTCGATTAATTGTTGTTGAAATCACGAATTTGGATATTCATATTGGATTATTGATCGTATTGAAGATGTTTTGTTGGTTTGAAACACTTCTTGGGGATTTGATATTGGTGTTATTGAGGTTTGGTTGTAGACAATCGAAG